>SSNQ01034591.1:361387-421387 GCA_006942095.1 Nothobranchius kuhntae | reverse complement strand
CTTCAGTCCTGCTTGCCTTAATTATGGCTTTCACTCAAGCCCAGTCATTGTGGCAGCCTTCAGCTCACCCTCTCATTTTCTGAGGCAATCAGCCCCTTTGTGCTCTCCTTAGGGGGGCTGGGGGAGGGAGGTCTACAGAGGCAGTCACATGGGGTGTGTCCGAATCCACAGGTAGGATGCTTATGAGTATGAGTCCTCGCCGGTCTAGCAAGGCCGGGTCCTTGCTAGACCGCTAAGACCGGAACCCAGCGGCTCTGAATTCGGACAGTCTAGCCATCACCTCTACGGTGGCCCGTAGGTCCCGTCACAGCCGTGGCGGCAGCTACACGCAAAGGAAAAATGCTAAAGCTAGCGAAAATGTAGCAGGAATATTAAGGAGCTAGAGCAGCTTCACGTCCATCAGCAGCGTTTGTTCACAACCGTTTTCAGGTTCCTCTGATACGCACTGTAGCCTCGACTTTAAACAACAGAGCAGCGACATGGTGCAGGTCTCTGCCACTCCGGCCATGCATGTGCAGTGAGCAGCCTCGACTCTCCCACTGGAGCTCACCATGACCCATGGCTGTAATGCAGTTTCCTTCAGTCGTTGTGAGTGCAGGACCTTAAACACACAAAAATCACTTTTAATATTCAGTCTGTAATGAACCAAGACTAATATAGATGGGCTGGCTGTACATGCAAATCAAAAACAGCAACAAGGAAGTTGTTTAGAACGTTATCATGTTCAGAGCGAATTACCTTTGTCTTAATGACAGCATACTCGCAGCGTGGACGCTTAAAGACAGACGCATCTTGCACCCAGACGTTCGTGAATTGGATGTGGGCCTCCAGGGATTTATAATTCTTAAACTGCTTCGCTGTGTATGCGCTCGCTCCACAGACAAGGTATGCGAAGATATCGGGATAGGACAAAGGCGGAAGATCGTCTGGGTTACCACTCCACTTCGTTATTTCATATGGGTCCACATTACCGAAGCAAGCAATTTTTTCAAAGTACCTTCTCTTGGCGTCTGGGCACAATCGGTCGCGATACAGCCCTTTTTCTTTTGCGTTGATTTTGAGCATGATTCTGTCACTCCCGATTCCAACACTCCAACACTGTGTGCTTCTTTAGCTCTCTGGCCAACTGTCATGGCGCCGCGATCCCACAATGCACTGCGGCGTGACGTCAGCGCCAAAGCCCTGTAACTGGGACCCGCGATACAAACTGGTTCTGGCTGATTTCTGCCTAAAATGTCATTTAAAGAACAAATATACAAACGAAAAATGTCTATAAACTGAACCTCTTTAAGCTTTTTAGGTTTCCACGGCTGGTTTTTAACAAACTTACGTTTAAAACTTCGTAGCTCTCCCCATTTTCTCTTCCTGCTGAAAATCCACAGCCGGCGCGCAAAGCATGCTGGGATAGCCTTGTTCTGTGAGGAAACAACAGACCCGTCCTCGAAATGTGGGCGGAGCGAGAACGCGTTTGAGGACGCGAGAATGAGTATTCTTGGAATTCGGACAGTACTCGTCGCTGCGCTGTGACGTCACCGCACTCTTACAAGCACCCTTCCCGTGGATTCGGACACACCCATGCTTGTCCCAGGGTTCTCACACATTTGGATGGTGAAGCTCTTCTGACGCTGCAGAACCAAAGGGGCCGTCTATAAAGGATGCACAATAGCATCTAATGATCAGGGTTAGTGTTCACTGCACCGTTCCCTTTCACCGATGATCAACAATCCAGAACAGATCTCCATTTTTCTAACATCTGATCATTTTTCTGCTACAGCACAAACACATTTCCTATAAAATCATTGCCACTAATGGCAGTCTGACAACAGTTTAGCTCTTCAGTATGCACCTTGTTTAGAGAAGATACGTGAACCTCCGTTATAACTGTACCTGCTCCTGGGGTTGCTCCTTCAGGTGTTTCTGCTCATTTCAGACCTCAGAAGAGGAGCTGTTTGGCAACAGTGAAGAGAGTCCTGCCTTTGTAGAATTCCTGGAATTTCTGGGGGAGAAAATCGAACTTCACAACTTTAAAGGGTAATAACCGGTCCAAATACAATCCCAAACACACAACGCCAACTCCAGTTTGCATCCCATCCTCCCAGCTGTAGGGATGACGGTCGTGCTCCATGCAGATTCTGTTAGACATGGCTCTGTGTGCTTGCAGCTTCCGCGGAGGGCTGGATGTGACTCATGGGCAGACCGGAGCAGAATCTGTCTACTGCAACTACCGCAACAAAGAGGTCATGTTCCATGTGTCCACAAAGCTGCCTTACACAGAGGGGGACACCCAGCAGGTAGTGTAATGCTACACCACACCTCTCGTGACTCATTAACGCAGCCAGACCAGTTCCCTCTGGCTACTGGACCCAGAAAAACACAAACCACCATAACTGGCTGTGAACTTGAACACGATATAGAAACCGCTAGTGCCCTCAGTAAAGCGTAAACAGACGTGGCATGTGTGCCACGTAGGCCTAGCAATGTGGGTCCTGATTAAAAGGGAAACGGCTCCCCCTTGTGGGTTTTCACAAGTTCACATCAGCTGAGACAAAGCTGGAGGACAAAGCTCCGATCTGAAAAAATGTCATTCTTAGTGTCCATCAAACCTTTTGTTCTGCAGGTATTGTGATGTTTGTTGCTTTTGGATTTTCCATGTTCCGGTTCTATCAGCTTGGTGCTCTCAGGTATCTCCATACGTTTTCATTGATTCTTTAACCAGGAAGCTCCCATTGAGATTAAACACCTCCGTTCTAAGGGAGTCCTGACCGTGAGGCAGCAGAAGTCCCAGTTACAGATGTTCCAGTGACAGATGTTCCAGTTACAGATGTTCCAGTGACAGATGTTCCAGGGACAGATGTTCCAGTTACAGATGTTCCAGTTACAGATGTTCCAGGGACAGATGCTTCAGTTACAGATGTTCCAGGGACAGATGTTCCAGTGACAGATGTTCCAGGGACAGATGTTCCAGTGACAGATGTTCCAGTGACAGATGCTCCAGTGACAGATGTTCCAGTGACAGATGTTCCAGGGACAGATGTTCCAGTGACAGATGTTCCAGTGACAGATGTTCCAGTGACAGATGTTCCAGTGACAGATGTTCCAGTGACAGATGCTCCAGTGACAGATGCTCCAGGGACAGATGTTCCAGGGACAGATGTTCCAGTGACAGATGTTCCAGTGACAGATGTTCCAGTGACAGATGTTCCAGGGACAGATGCTCCAGGGACAGATGCTCCAGTGACAGATGCTCCAGTGACAGATGCTCCAGGGACAGATGTTCCAGTGACAGATGTTCCAGGGACAGATGTTCCAGTGACGGATGTTCCAGTGACGGATGTTCCAGTGACAGATGTTCCAGTGACAGATGCTCCAGTGACAGATGTTCCAGTGACAGATGTTCCAGTGACAGATGTTCCAGGGACAGATGTTCCAGGGACAGATGCTCCAGGGACAGATGTTCCAGGGACAGATGTTCCAGTGACAGATGCTCCAGTTACAGATGTTCCAGTGACAGATGTTCCAATGACAGATGTTCCAGTTACAGATGTTCCAGGGACAGATGCTCCAGTTACAGATGTTACAGGGACAGATGTTCCAGGGACAGATGCTCCAGTGACAGATGCTCCAGTTACAGATGTTCCAGTGACAGATGCTCCAGTGACAGATGTTCCAGTGACAGATGTTCCAGTGACAGATGTTCCAGTGACAGATGTTCCAGTGACAGATGTTCCAGTGACAGATGTTCCAGTGACAGATGCTCCAGTGACAGATGTTCCAGGGACAGATGTTCCAGGGACAGATGTTCCAGGGACAGATGCTCCAGTGACAGATGTTCCAGGGACAGATGTTCCAGTGACAGATGTTCCAGTTACAGATGTTCCAGTGACAGATGTTCCAGTTACAGATGTTCCAGTGACAGATGTTCCAGTTACAGATGTTCCAGTGACAGATGTTCCAGTTACAGATGTTCCAGTGACAGATGTTCCAGTGACAGATGTTCCAGTGACAGACATGTTATGTACAACATTACAGAAGGCCGTTACAACACAGGGAATCCGTCTCAAGGGCTCTCAGTCTGGTTTAAATGTGTTCAAGGACATACACTCGGTTAGTTTCCAGTTTTCCTGTAGAAGGAGCAGCATGAACGAAAGCCCTTTTGCCCAGTTGGGTGTGAACGAAACAGAGTAACAGCTGGTACAACCCACCATGGTGACTGGAATGACTGGAATCAGACAAAAATAAAAATAAATAAGCCAGATATTGATTTTCAAACAAGCTTATTTAAAAGAAAATCTGATGGAACAGAGACCCAAGGGTGCCGACACGTTTGTCTCCTTTCAACATGGAGCAGAAGCATCCAAGTCCAAACGTCAGACCTTAACTCGTTTCTACAAAATCACCTTTGTTCTGTGCTTGGGTTTTGTCTCCAACACACACACACACACACACACACACACACACATACACACACACACACACACACACACACACACACACACACACACACACACACACACACACACACACACACACACACACACGCACACACACACGCACGCACGCACACACACACTCTCTCTTCCTTTATTTTAAGATAAATAGAATACACACTTCTCACCCTAAAAATCTCTAGTTTTAGTTTTAAATAAGTAGTTATTCAATTTTTTTAAATTTATTTTAAATGAACTTATTAGATTTATTTGAATTTAAACTATTTTACATCCAACTCCAAGACATTGTGTTGTGGAATAGTATCAAGATCCAGGCGACAGCTCATTGTATGCTTTTGAAGTGCTAGCTTGACAAGGCCCACACCAGTGGACCACAACAGTCCGTCTGAAATGACAGGGCCCCTTCACCCGTCTCCACTCACATGGACTCACTCACATGGACTGACATGGACTCACTCACATGGACTGACATGGACTCACTCACATGGACTCACTCACAAGGACTCACTCACAAGGACTCACTCACATGGACTGACATGGACTCACTCACAAGGACTCACTCACATGGACTGACATGTACTCACTCACAAGGACTCACTCACATGGACTGACATGGACTCACTCACATGGACTCACTCACATGGATTGACATGTACTCACTCACATGTACTCACTCACATGTACTCACTCACATGTACTCAACTGTCTCCACTCACAAGGACTCACTCACATGGACTGACATGTACTCACTCACAAGGACTCACTCACATGGACTGACATGTACTCACTCACATTTACTCAACTGTCTCCACTCACATGGACTCACTCACCTGGACTCACTCACATGGACTGACATGTACTCACTCACATGTACTCACTCACATGGTCTCACATGTACTAACTCACATGTACTCAATCACATATACTCACATGGACTCACTCACATGGACTCACTCACATGGACTCTCATGTACTAACTCACATGTACTCACATGGTCTCACATGTACTCAATCACATGGACTCACTCACATGTACTCAATCACATGTACTCACATGGACTCACTCACATGGACTCTCATGTACTCACTCACATGTACTCAATCACATGTACTCACTCACATGTACTCACATGGTCTCACATGTACTCAATCACATGGACTCACTCACATGTACTCACATGGACTCACTCACATGGACTCTCATGTACTAACTCACATGTACTCAATCACATGTACTCACTCACATGGACTGACATGTACTCACTCACATGTACTCAACTGTCTCCACTCACATGTACTCACTCACATGTACTCACATGGTCTCACATGTACTCAATCACATGGACTCACTCACATGTACTCAATCACATGTACTCACATGGACTCACTCACATGGACTCTCATGTACTAACTCACATGTACTCAATCACATGTACTCACTCACATGGACTGACATGTACTCACTCACATGTACTCAACTGTCTCCACTCACATGGACTCACTCACATGGACTGACATGTACTCAATCACAAGGACTCACTCACATGGACTGACATGTACTCACTCACATGTACTCAACTGTCTCCACTCACATGGACTCACTCACCTGGACTCACTCACATGGACTGACATGTACTCACTCACATGTACTCACTTACAAGGACTCACTCACATGGACTCTCATGTACTCACTCACATGTACTCTCATGTACTCACTCACATGTACTCACTCACATGGTCTCACATGTACTCAATCACATATACTCACATGGACTCACTCACATGGACTCTCATGTACTAACTCACATGTACTCAATCACATATACTCACATGGACTCACTCACATGGCCTCTCATGTACTCACTCACATGTACTCAATCACATGTACTCACTCACATGTACTCACATGGTCTCACATGTACTCAATCACATGGACTCACTCACATGTACTCACATGGTCTCACATGTACTCAATCACATGGACTCACTCACATGTACTCAATCACATGTACTCACAAGGTCTCACTCACATGGACTCTCATGTACTCACTCACATGTACTCAATCACATGTAATCACTCACATGTACTCACATGGTCTCACATGTACTCAATCACATGGATTCACTCACATGTACTCACATGGACTCACTCACATGGACTCTCATGTACTAACTCACATGTACTCAATCACATATACTCACATGGACTCACTCACATGGCCTCTCATGTACTCACTCACATGTACTCAATCACATGTACTCACTCACATGGACTGACATGTACTCACTCACATGTACTCATTCACATGTACTCACTCACATGTACTCAACTGTCTCCACTCACATGGACTCACTCACATGGACTGACATGTACTCACTCACATGTACTCACTTACAAGGACTCACTCACATGGACTCTCATGTACTCACTCACATGCACTCACTCACATGGTCTCACATGTACTCAATCACATATACTCACATGGACTCTCATGTACTCACTCACATGTACTCACTCACATGGTCTCACATGTACTCAATCACATATACTCACATGGACTCACTCACATGGACTCACTCACATGGACTCTCATGTACTAACTCACATGTACTCAATCACATACATGGACTCACTCACATGGCCTCTCATGTACTCACTCACATGTACTCAATCACATGTACTCACTCACATGTACTCACATGGTCTCACATGTACTCAATCACATGGACTCACTCACATGTACTCAATCACATGTACGCACATGGACTCACTCACATGGACTCTCATGTACTCACTCACATGTACTCAATCACATGTACTCACTCACATGTAGTCACATGGTCTCACATGTACTCAATCACATGGACTCACTCACATGTACTCACATGGACTCACTCACATGGACTCTCATGTACTAACTCACATGTACTCAATCACATATACTCACATGGACTCACTCACATGGCCTCTCATGTACTCACTCACATGTACTCAATCACATGTACGCACATGGACTCACTCACATGGACTCTCATGTACTCACTCACATGTACTCACTCACATGTAGTCACATGGTCTCACATGTACTCAATCACATGGACTCACTCACATGTACTCACATGGACTCACTCACATGTACTCACATGGACTCACTCACATGTACTCACTCACATGGTCTCACATGTACTCAATCACATATACTCACATGTACTAACTCACATGTACTCAATCACATATACTCACATGGACTCACTCACATGGCCTCTCATGTACTCACTCACATGTACTCAATCACATGGACTCACTCACATGGACTGACATGTACTCACTCACATGTACTCATTCACATGTACTCACTCACATGTACTCAACTGTCTCCACTCACATGGACTCACTCACATGGACTGACATGTACTCACTCACATGTACTCACTCACATGGTCTCACATGTACTCACTCACATGTACTCACTCACATGGACTCACTCACATGGACTCTCATGTTCTAACTCACATGTACTCAATCACATATACTCACATGGACTCACTCACATGTACTCACATGGACTCACTCACATGTACTCAATCACATGGACTCACTCACATGTACTCAATCACATGGACTCACTCACATGTACTCAATCACATGGACTCACTCACATGTACTCACAAGGACTCACTCACATGGACTCTCATGTACTAACTCACATGTACTCAATCACATATACTCACTCACATGTACTCACATGGTCTCACATGTACTCAATCACATGGACTCACTCACATGTACTCACATGGACTCAATCACATGAACTCACATGTACTCACTCACATGTACTCAATCACATGTACTCAACTGTCTCCACTCACATGGACTCACTCACATGGCCTCACATGTACTCAATCACATGGACTCACTCACATGTACTCACATGGACTCACTCACATGGACTCTCATGTACTAACTCACATGTACTCAATCACATATACTCACATAGACTCACTCACATGGACTCTCATGTACTCACTCACATGTACTCAATCACATGTACTCACTCACATGTACTCACATGGTCTCACATGTACTCACTCACATGGACTCACTCACATGGCCTCACATGTACGCACATGGACTCACTCACATGGACTCTCATGTACTCACTCACATGTACTCACTCACATGTAGTCACATGGTCTCACATGTACTCAATCACATGGACTCACTCACATGTACTCACATGGACTCACTCACATGTACTCACATGGACTCACATGTACTCAATCACATAGACTCACTCACATGGACTCAATCACATGTACTCACATGGACTCACTCACATGGACTCTCATGTACTAACTCACATGTACTCAATCACATATACTCACATGCACTCACTCACATGTACTCAATCACATGGACTCACTCACATGTACTCAATCACATGTACTCACTCACATGTACTCAATCACATGCACTCACTCACATGGTCTCACATGTACTCACTCACATATACTCACATGGACTCACATGGACTCACTCACATGTACTCAATCACATGGACTCACTCACATGTACTCAATCACATGGACTCACTCACATGTACTCAATCACATGCACTCACTCACATGGACTCACATGTACGGACTCACATGTACTCAATCACATGTACTCACTCACATGTACTCACATGGTCTCACATGTACTCAATCACATGGACTCACTCACATGTACTCAATCACATGGACTCACTCACAAGTACTCACATGTACTCAATCACATGTACTCAATCACATGGACTCACTCACATGTACTCAATCACATATACTCACATGGACTCTCATGTTCTAACTCACATGTACTCAATCACATATACTCACATGGACTCACTCACATGTACTCACATGGACTCACTCACATGTACTCAATCACATGGACTCACTCACATGTACTCAATCACATGGACTCACTCACATGTACTCAATCACATGGACTCACTCACATGTACTCAATCACATGGACTCACTCACAAGTACTCACATGTACTCAATCACATGTACTCAATCACATGGACTCACTCACATGTACTCAATCACATGGACTCACTCACAAGTACTCACATGGACTCACTCACATGTACTCACATGGACTCACATGTACTCACTCACCTGGACTCACATGGACTCACATGTACTCACTCACCTGGACTCACATGTACTCACTCACATGTTTGGGGGTTTTGTGTTGCAGCTGCAGAGAAAAAGGCACATAGGGAACGATATTGTGGCCATTGTGTTCCAAGAAGAGAGCACTCCCTTTGTCCCAGACATGATTGCTTCAAACTTTCTTCATGCTTACATCGTGGTCCAAGTGATCAACCCCTGCTCTGACAACATTCTCTACAAGGTAGAAACACATCCACCCTTCATACAAATGTTCTTTATAGGATCGTGTTCGGCATCAGTAGTCGTTCTTTGCTGTTTAGGTGTCCGTGACAGCAAGGGATGACGTTCCTTTCTTCGGACCAGCTCTTCCAAACCCTGCTGTTTTCAAAAAGGTGAGACCGCTAAAATCTGAAAACCTGTGGTCTCGCTTCTTAATTGCTCATCTTTTAGTTTCCAGTGGTATATCTCAATGATCTGCTTGTTTTAGGGCTGCGAATTCCACGAATTCTTATTTACCAAGCTGATCAATGCAGAATATGCATGCTACAAAGCAGACAAATTTTCCAAACTGGAGGTAGGTTTTGGAGCACCATTCTGTACTTTTTGAAAGTTAAACCAAAGTTAATAAACAAAACCTGCAGCTGATCCATTGTTTTTGGTGTCTCAGGAGCGTACAAGATCGGCCTTGCTGGAGACCCTCTATGAGGAGCTCCATGTGAAGACCCAGGCCATAATGGGAGTCGGAGGAGAGGAGGACAAACTGGAGAATGGGAGTGCAGCAGGAGGGGGCTTCTTCGAGTCCTTCAAGGTAACTGGAGTTTCAGATGCAGACTGGAAACAAAAGCCAACAGAGTTCAAATCCCAGAAGACCAGGAAACAAGCAGGCATACAGCATTTATGATCTTTAACACCTCTCCTGCTGTGTTGATTTGCAACATTGAGATGTAGTTTTGGGTCGGTACCAAAGCTTGGACCACCCGCTCTCGGTTGTAACTTGAACAGGGCCCTTTAGAGGGACATTGATTTTCTCTCCACAAAGTGAAACGCTTTCATTGATCAGAAACACTCCAAACCAGGACCAGCAAACTACAGCAAACCAAGTGCATCCTCTCCTGCTGGTGACCTTCCTCCTCCTCGGCTGCAGCTGAGTCTTTTCATGGCCTCTCTCTGAGACCGTGTTGGGTGTGGTCGGGTCTGAGGGCCCATCGGTGTCCCTGAGCTGATGAAGATGCTGCTGTCTCCGGCTGGAACTCGCCTCTACCTCTTCTCCTGTTGCTGAAGCATCCTAACTGTAACTCGAGGACCTGCTCTCTGCATGCTGCTGACAGAACATCCTTGGGAATGGATGGATTTCTTTCACTGTTTCATGTTTTTCCACGTCTGCTACTGAACTTCTTTAACTGGGTGTGGTTGACCTTCTGTGAGCCGCTTGGCCTTTGTACTCTCTTCTCTTGCCACCTACCTGAACACGACTCCTTTGAACCCACTTTGGGCTCTGAGCTTTGTCTGTCGCTTCCTCTTCTGTCAAGATCAGAACTAGATCAGTGCTCTTGGCCTGCAGTGGACGGCCCTAAGGATCCTCTCTGCCTGTATTTATGCCACACAGAGAAGTCACCAGGGTCTGAATGTGTCTCCTCCTCCTCATCATCTCTTTCTGTAGCGAGTGATCCGTGGTAGGAGCCAGTCTGTGGATGCTGCGAGTCTAACTTTCAAGAAGACATACACAATCTCCTCTACTATGAGTGGTACCTTTAACGACAACGCTACAGAGAGCCCCAAATTCCCTGGGATAGTAAGTACAGACCCGCAAGTCTTCCTCTGCACTTCCACTAGTTAATGTCTCATCTTCCTCGCCTGCCTGCTGCTCTGACATTTTACAGAGGTGAAGCACAGCGTGACACGCTTTGGTATAGAACTCGACTCACGTTGCTGTGGTTGCAAATTCTGAAACTTCCTGCAGAAAATGGGATTAAAACAGCTTTTTACTGTTTGTGCTCACTTGATTTTGTGTTTTTGTGGAGTCTGCATGTTAGATGAAGCAAGCATGCAGACCTCTGATCACTAAAGTCATGAAAACCCTGAAATATTGCAGTGGTTTCTTGATGCATTTGTTGATTTTGCAGAACTTAAATGCAGCCCAGTTGGATTCCATGCTTAATTTAGCCCACATAACATTCAATTCAATTCAAATTCAAAAATACTTTATTAATCCCAGAGGGAAATTATCCAACATACATGTTGGTCCCAAAAATCATGGTCCATTCCAAGCCCATGTCCAGCCAAATCCCAACTAGCCCAACTGAGGCCCACGTGGGCACCAGCTGGACGTGTTTGCAGGGATCACTGTCACAGATAGATCCAGATTCACCAAACTGTTTACACCTGCAGTTAACCCATGACGCTGTGTTGACATGAACTAATTTGGTGTACGTCTCGTTCTGCTGGTTTTAAAATCTAATTTTCATCCTCTTCCTCGCAGGTGTACGGTTCACATAGCAAGTCCACTGTTCTCACTGCCATGCAGCAGCTTGTGTTACGCCCAGGCCGCCCAACTGTCTCATTTATAACCCTGACTTTACACATGCTTTTGTATTTTGTTTGACTGACATGACTTACTGCATGAAATCTCATATATATATATATGTGTGTAAGACTCATTTTTCTCTCCTCTTCTCTCTCCCTTCACCATCCACTCTACCCCCTCCATTCTATTCTGTCTGTCTCTCTCTGTTTCTCTTCTTTCTGTTTGGCTCAGTCATTGCTTGTCCCAGGCAAAAGTCCCAGTAAATATGGACGTCGAGGCAGTGCCATAGGGATAGGAACAGTAGAAGAGGTTCATGTCTGATTCTACCTACTCCTTAACTCCTAACCCACCATTTTTGCTGCTTTGACCTTTGATTTGTCTGCATGGCTCCTCTGCATCATGTGTCTCTTTGCATTTAAAGTTAGAATGTGGAACATTTAACTCACTCACTGCCAATGACGACAAAAGTTGTCATTTAAAATCCAACCGTTTACTGCCAATTTCGCATGTTTTTTACTGTGCGGGCGTCGGACGAGCCCCCACACCGTGAGAACAAACATCCCAGCTCTAAAGCCGATCTTCATCCACATACGTCACATGTCACGTGATCAGGTAGCAGAAAATCCATGTGTTAGGAGATCGTTTTGGGCCGCTGCGGTAAACAAAGTGAGGCGCGAACAGAAAAAGCTTCTGCCGATCACAATTCAACAACGGATTATGAAAGAACGGATAACGCTCGAAACGCGCGGATTCTTCCTGATGTAAGAGGTGAGTCTCCGCTTTGTTTTGTTAGTGTTGGCGTCGACATCATCCTAGCGCGCAACGTTCTGTGACTCTTAAAATACCTGTGAAAATGCTGAAAAACGCTGGCAGTGAATGAGTTAATAAAAAGCAATGTTTAAAAAAATAAAACCTCCTCCGGGCGTTTAGAGGTGTTCACAACGAGTGTACAGTTTCTCCTTTAAAAGTTGTATTAAAAAATTAAATTTTTTATTTTGTCGGGCATAACATTGGATTTATGTTTATATCTACCAGCCACTAGAGGGCACCGTTGTGTTAATTAGTCTGCTCAGCAAGGCGAGGCTGGGACTGGGTAAAATGGCGGACTTGACAAAGCAAGCAGTTGATTCTGAGCCCAGATGTTCTCACGGTAAATACTGTTGTAAAGTAAACGTAGTAGGAATGAGACCTTCTCTGAACGTGGTGCTGGAACGTGAGCCAACATCCCAACGGCTGCAATACCACCTCTGAACACCAGAGTTCGCCAGTGACCATGTTCCATATTCCACCTTTAAGCTAACGCTAATCACTGGGAGGCTAGATACGCTGATTGCTGTCAACTTACAACTTTATTTAAAAAATAATTGTTACAATTTTACTCAAATGCTATTTTCTAAACTTTAACACACACACACGCACGCGCACACACACACACACGCACGCGCGCGCACACACACACACACGCACACACTTAACTTTTACAGACATTAACAAACTACACATGTTACAGAGAAACACTGTTTTCCAGAACTGGGTTTATATGATAAATATAATATTTCACACTAGCATTAAGATATTAAGATAAACACGTCCTTCTTTACTCCAGAAAGGCTCATATTCTTCAGTATTTATAACTTCATTTCAGTGCTAATGATGCTTCCTTTGCTATGATTAATATTAATAATTGAATGCCTGCTTATGGAGAGAAGAGAGCTCCTCTCTTAGAAGCCACATCATATTAAAGGCCTCTCTTGAATTTTTAATCGGAGAGCTTTATAAAGGAGACTGGATGAACAAAGCAGCTGCTGAGAGAGCACTTTAGTGGCGGGCCCAGGAGCCTTTAAACCCGCCTTTTATCTGTGGCTGTGCACCGACAGGAAGACCAGCGCTCGTCACTCAGCTCCTAAAGGCACCTCACTGTTGTAACTAATGGAAAGGAGCAGCAGTAGAAACCAGCCTGATAGTTCAGGTTGAGGTGTATTAGATATGCAGTGAAGTAACTCAGACATGTTGACCCTGACTGCTTGTTTCCTCTCCCTGGCAGTCTTTGATCATCCCAGGAAAAAGCCCAACGAGGAAAAAGTCTGGTCCTTTCAGCTCCAGGCGGAGCAGTGCCATTGGCATCGAAAACATCCAAGAGGTCCAGGAGAAGAGGTGAGAGACGATTCCAGTTTAATGTTTCCGTGGAAGCCATTATCTTCAGCTGTAAAATGCTTACGATAGCTTTTTAAATGCATTTAACACAGCAGTAGAGATCCTTCTCCAAACACCCAGAAGACACCAGACAGTGGTCATGTCTCTCAGGATCCAAAGTCTGATAACTCGGACCAGAGCTCTCCTGAAGTCCTGACAACAGCCAAAAACAGGTGTGTATCTTCCCGGAAGTGCTGGCTGCCCTCCTCTTCCTCGTCAGCAGCAGAACAAATGTGTGTTTGGGAATAAATGAGCGGCTGTGTTGAAGGGTGGTAACCCGGGGTGTAGTTCTTATCTTTGCAGCAGGACTCCGTCCATCCCTGAAGGCCACAGTCTCTCCCGTTCTTCCTCAAACGCCAGCAGCTTTGCCAGCGTGGTGGAGGAAAATGAAACTGAGACAGCAGAGGACTACGACACAGGCATGGTGAGAGGGAGGTCCAACTCATATGTGTTAAAATGTCCACATGTCCGTGGAAACGTGTACAAAATGAACGTGTGTTGGACATCTAGCAGCTGAACAGTACGTAGCATCGCAGCTAGGAATGTAGAATGAATTAAAGCAAAGGTGTTCTAATAAAACCTTCATGTCACATTCTGGCATCGGCTGCATGTCCTGATCATTAATTTCAATATTCAGACTAATGTCATGTGTGTTTCCATAGAAACAAGAACATTTCTAAGTGGTGTTTGCCCTGGTGTACGTGATTTCACGTGTCTCTTTGCACTCTCCAGGAGAGTCTGTCATCTGCTGGGACTCCTCACAAGCGGGACTCCCTCACTTACAGCAACTGGCTAGAGGACAGCATCAGCTGCACCAGCAGCTACAGTCGTGGAAGTTCTCCTGGTTAGCACCGTCAAAATCACCTTAAACAAAGTATTACAGAGTTACTTGGCGAATGCTAGTGCAGGAAGATAGGTGGGTAGAGGTTTATGCGATGGTTCAGGTTAAATGTACGTCACCAGCGATCAGCACGCAGGGCTGCTGCAGCTGCAGCTACAGGGTGACGTGACGGCTGTAGAGGGAACAGATGGCCCAGTAGGCTGATGTAGGCCCAACACACAAGACTCAGAGAGCTCAGCTGATCGCCCCCTGGTGGGAAAGAAATGATTCTGCAACGAGTAAATCTGGGATCATTAGCTATTCAGCCAGATTTGACCACACACACACACACACACACACACACACACACACACACACACACACACACACACACACACACACACACACACACACACACACACACACACGTGCTGGTCAAAATTTGAATATCATGACAAAGTTGACTTATTTAAAGTCCCATAGTCATCATCACACTGGTGAAATTGCATCTCTGCATCTGACCCACCCCCATGGGGAGCGTTGAGCTGCAGCGGTAGCTGTGCTCAGGAGCTATTTGGTGGTTTAACCCTCCAGTCCAGCGCCTTAAGCTGAGTGTCCAGTGGGGAGGCGTTGGGTCCCATTATAAAAGTCTTTAGCATGACCCGACCAGGATGTGATCCCGATCTCCTAGTCCCAGGGAGGACACGCTACCACTAGGCCACTGGGAAGGTCCAGTAATTCAAAAAGAGAAACTTGTATATTAGATTCATGCATTACACAGACTGATGTTTCAAATGTTTATTTCTTTAATTTTGATGATTATAACTGATGACTAATCCCAAATTTTATAATATTAGAACATTGTGAAAAGGTTCACTATTGAAGACCCTGGTGCCACACTCTAATCAGCTGATTATCTCAAAACACCTGCAAAAGCCTTTAGATGGTCTCTCAGTCTAGTTCTGTAGGCTACACTATCATGAGGAAGACTACTGACCTGACAGTTGGCCAAAAGACGACCATTGACACCTTGCACAAGGAGGGCAAGACACAACAGGTCATTGCTAAAGAGGCTGGCTGGTTGGTTAATGGAGAGGGGAAGGGAAGGACAAGAAGTGGTAGAAAAAGTGGACATCTGTAGAGACAGCACCCTGATGAGAGGTCCAGACCTCTCCCCGGCCACCTGGGCCAGCTCCTGCAGCCTCCTTCTGCAAAAGCCATCTATCAGTTTTCTAGTTGCATCTACCAAAAACATAGAAAACCCTGTTTGATAAACAAGAAATAAAACATGTTATTGGGCATTTTAACAGAAAACTTAACTCATAATAAATGAATGGGTGACAATTTCTCATTTCCGGTCTCAGAGATTTCAGATTTTCCTTTACAAACATTTAGGCCTTCCTGAACTCTAGATTTCTGAAGTTTTTGAGTTCCCCAAATTTCATTCCCAGGGTGTCACTGTTGTACATAACAGATCATCTGCTGCTGTGGCCCCCAGACTCTGGACCTCTCTCCCCCTGAGCCTGAGATCAGTGGACTCAGTGGTCTCCTTTAAAAAGCAGCTGAAGACTCACTTGTTCAAGCTGGCTTTTGTATGACCTTCTTCACCT
Organism: Nothobranchius kuhntae; assembly: GCA_006942095.1. NCBI lineage: Eukaryota > Metazoa > Chordata > Actinopteri > Cyprinodontiformes > Nothobranchiidae > Nothobranchius > Nothobranchius kuhntae. The sequence goes on along the minus strand of SSNQ01034591.1, from coordinate 404,629 downwards.
CTCTCTCTTTATTCTGCTCTCCCCACCTATTCCACCTTCCTCAGGATCCACTGATTTCCCTCTTTCCTATTCACTCTCTCTCTTTCTTTACATTTTTTCTTTTAAATCGCAATAGCTTATTCTTGCTCATTTTAAATATATTTTTAAACATTTTCAAAATGCTTTTTTATATTTTTACAATTTTTATATTTTTTGGTTTTGTTTTTGTGAAGCGCCTCATGATTTTTATCTTGAGAGGTGCTATAGAAATGAGATTTTCTTCTTCTTCTTCTTCTTCTTCTTCTTCTTCTTCTTCTTCTTCTTCACTGTTGTACATAACAAAAGTTTTCAAAAATGTGTGTTTTCATGCAGAAAATCACTGAAAATGAAGTGATCAGATATGGGAGCTGGCCCCATGAAGGTTTAAAGCTGCTATAGCAAATCTGCAAACAAGCTAGGTTTTGAACGTAAATACAGTCACAGAACACTCTCGCCTCCCCTTGGGGGTCTTCCCTGGATCTGTGTCTATTGAAACCGGAAACCTGCATTGCCAGAAGAAATGAGACAGTGCTCAACATCAATCACCATATTCTATTTAAAAAACTTCAATTCAATTCAAGTTTATTTATAAAGCGCCAAATCCCCACCAGTTGTCTCAAGGACCTTCACACAGTAAACATTACACTGCAGGTCAGTTCGTTAAGCCAGCCAGTAAAAGGTTTCCTATATTTATAGGTTATTGTGTTTCTTGGTCAAGCATTTGGCTTTTTTATGTACAGCACTTTGGTTAGCTGCCATGCTATTTTGAAATGGTGCTTTATAAATAAATATGGTATGGTATATAATGAACCCAGCAGGTTGCATCGAGTCACTGACTAGTGTCAGAGTCGTTACAGCTATAGGGAGCCTAAGTCATTTCCGCAACATGGGCCCCGGAAGAATGAAAAATTAATGCAAGTCAACGGGGCTAAAAACACTATTTTCTAACCCGCTGTGCCCTAGACCCTGGCTGGTACTGCAATTTAAATAAAAAGTAATGATGGGTGTTTCGACCACGCCAGTCACGTACTTTGAGATTCATCAGCTTGTAAAAGTTCGTAATTAGCATGACTACACACCAGAAATCGGTACGTCGCATATGTGACATCACTGCATAATCCCCTCTCCACTAGCATAGCTGCTGCTTACCACATGACCAGAGTTATGGTGGTTCTTTACTCCTGTGGGAAGTTTGCTGAACTTACAGCCCTTTTCCCTCATTTTTCTCCGTATCTGGTTTGATGACATCACTTTCGTGAAGCGCGTTTGTAGTCCTGGACTTATTTTCACACAAAAACTAAAATATAATTTCCACCGTTCGAAAATAAGCACGTTCTTGGTATTAAAATGTGTCTTTAAAATTCACAGACACCATATGTGAAATCCATGGCACACAACAAGCGGAATTAGAAAATAGCGTTTTTAGCCCCGTTGACTTGCTTTTCTTGTTCTTCCGGAGACCCGTGATGCAGAAGAGACTTAAGCCTGATTTATGCTTCTCCGTCTGCGTCAGTGTGGAGACACGCAACGCCATTATCCGTCCTTGCGTAGGGCACACAAGTACGTACGGAGTCAAGCCCACTTTTTTAAACATCCGTCGAACGAGACGGATTACGCAAGCTTGTGATTGGTCAGGACGCCGCTGTTGTTTACAGCGCCGCCATTGCAAAGAGAGCCGAGGATAACTAGCGGCAGACACGGAGAAGCTTGAAGAATACCTCGCGAAAAAACTCTAAAAATATGAACATTTAATTCTCCCGTGACTGGAGGAGTGAAAAGATGCGCAGCAAGCGTTTTATTTGTGGACGGAAATGACAGGAAACGTGGGTTTAGAGGTGGGGAGCGCATGAAGCGGTGGAGGAGAATGAGAGACAAATATGTCCGTGTTAAAAGTCTCTTATATACACAAAAACACAATATAAACAAACTATCTTGGACCGATACATGACAGGATACCACAGAACAGCGCTACGCCCTCTGTGGTCCTGCCGGGCAATTGCTTTGCAACACTCTCCAGGAGACGGAGAAGTATGAGAGCAAAACGCTTCCGTCAATCCGTGCGTGTCTGTCCCTTGCGGAGCTGACGGAGAAGCATAAACCAGGCTTTAGGCTCCCTATCATCGACATATATACTGGACAATGGGTTTCCATAGGCTCCAATAATAAGTTTTTGTACTAAAATGGGAGGTGGCCACCACCGCCATTTTGACCATTTCACAGGTTCCGTCAAGCCCAGACAATTCCACAAAAGGGAAGAGAGGTGGAGCTGAGGGTGGGGCTGTAAGGCTGGGATCAACTGACGACACCCGTTGAACTGAAGCGATGTAGCTAAAAGCTAATCCAAAGCTAACGCGGAGGTGGGAGCTAAGCAAATGGAGGTAGCTACGTAGCTACAACCGGAGTTAACTGTGCACAACACCAGAGCTTCAGAGTCAGAGATACGCCGGGCTGACCGCTGGGTAAAACCGGGTGGAACACAGAGGTCTCCGAGACCTCCACAAGCCGGCAGCACGAGGTGCAGCAGACAAGCGGCGCGGCAATCAGAGATGCGCTGAGCTGCCGCTGAGCGGAGGGGACCATACCGATAGTGGGACCCCAGCTCCACCAACATGTTATATTTCAACCCATTTTCTAAAGTGCAGCATTATGTTAAATGCACTGGGTTTTACCCTATTACATTTAAATGTCATGGTTAAACAGTACATGTTAAAATCTAAGCTCAGCTCGGCAGTGACCTAAAATACATAAATATAATTTTACTTACCGAAAAACATGAAGTGGAGACTCCTTGGACGCTCTATTAGTGCAATTAATGCCACAGCAAGTCATTTTGTCCAACAATTGCACAAATAATATCCAAACAAGAATACACACACACAGAGACTCAAAATCCCGGAGCAGTTTCCAGGCCAGACCGAGGCTCTACTGAGGCCTTTCCCCGGAGCTAGCTCTGTGGTCACGTGGGTCTGACACTCATTAATTATACAGAATTTTAGGCTTTTAATACACTTAAACAGAAGAGTGAGAAAAACATTCACCCCCCTCAGAGTTGTCATGAGTGTAAACTAGATCATTTAAACAAAAACATGTTCTGGTACCAGGCTGTAAACATGTTTATTTCTGCTGTGAAATTGGTATTTTTAACATGGGAGTCAATGAGGATTTGCTCGCTTCTGACACCAGCCCCTAGTGGATGAGGGTGGAACTGCAATTGTTGGTACTTCCATGTTGGCTTCAATTTCAGACCCGCATTATGGGGGCTTGGTCCCTATCCTCATATTAAGCAAACGTTTAGCAACAGTGGAGAGGAAAACTCTCTTTTAGCGGGAAGAAACCTCCAGAAAAACGTCTTTTTTTTGTTGTCAAATGTGTTTTTCTTTGTGGGACTCTGGTAGTTTGTCCGAAAGCTGAAGTACAAGCAGTCGGCTGCTTCTCGTTCTGAAATCATCGAGCGGAGAAGGTCTCACACCAGCAGTGTTCTGCTGCTAAATACGTGTGTGTTCCCATCACAGAACATCACAAAGACAACTAAAACCAATACCGCTTCGACTGAATGGCTTTATTTCTGTGGCACTTCAAACTCAATAACATGTGGCCTTAACTGGATCTGTTTGTGTTATTTATGTAGAAATGCTCAAAAACTTTTTTTTAGGGAAAAACAATGAAGCTCCATAAATTTGAGATTAATTTCAAAGTAAGTGAGTCAGGCAACAGTGGCCATGTGTGAGGTTTAACACCCAGCTGCTTTGTTCTTCAGGACCCGAGAAACCCGATCGAGGGAAATCCAGCGACATACGAATCAAACTAGAGCGGTCACACAGCCATCAGTCCTCCGTGAGTCGCCTGACTTTACCTTCCTGGAATTCTGTATTGCACACTTCCTGTTGTTCCTAATGTTTCCTTCTGTTGCTCTTCCATGTTATTTGTGCAGAACTGTTAGATTCACCCACCTGATTCTGCATCTTCAGGTTAGAACAGCTGCTCATGCATGCCAGAGTCAGAAAAGCTACTTGTGAGCGCGTCTTATTCAAGTATTTGGGTTTTAATCATGAGGCATCTGTCTTATCCCAAAAGCAATCACATAGTCGCACTCTGAGACTTGGATTTAACTTGACCTGTGAAAAGGAGAACAACGATGCAGATGAGTGAGGAACATCAGGAGTCGGGCCGGTCCGCTGCTCCGGGACGGCTGCAGGACGCTGGACAGGACGACGTACAGGGGACAGCTTTTTCCTTCCACTCTTCGCACGTCTGATGCCTAGCTGTACATTTTCTACCTGACGCTTGTTTCTAATAGTGCACAACTAACCTACGACTGTAAACGTTTTAGTTGTGCAGAAGCATTCACCGGTTTACTTGTCTTGCTGGAGTCGCGGCGTGCTGCTGGTACTTTGGGTCGTTTTAAATGAGAAGGCGGTCCTGTTTGAGCAGAAAAGGGTGTCGAGTTCAGTCGTCCGGGACGTAGCTGGGAGGGCTTGTTGGGCATTTTTCTTGTGTTCTGTAGATGTTTCACCTTTTTGCCAACCATGTTTTTTGCTATACGAGCAGTTTTTACAGTGAAACGATGCACTTTTTCTCTACCATTTCACAACAAACTCAGCACTTCTGTGTATCCGGATGAAAGTAAAGACACTTTCTTTTTCCTTTTTTAAAGTTTATTTAATTTATTCACAAATAAAACAAACACAAAACTTCTCAAATGAAACAAAACAAGAAGGGTCCTTCTAATTTTATTCTAATTTATTTATCAGTGTGCTCCGTGACCAAACATGTAGCATGTTAGATTTAAGCGACAGTAATCTCCTCAGCATGGACGAACTAACGCTGCTCTCTGACCCACACCCATTCATGTTTTCATTTATTATTTAGGGTTCCGGTGAAGTGAAGCTTAAGGCAGATGCCTGTAAACTCCATGTGTGTGTGGCTTTGATGTAAATGATAATGCTAGCTGTAAAACGTGTCTGCTTCAGGGGTCAGATCCTGCTCAGTAATTTAGAAATGCAAACATAATCAAAGTGTGTATATTTATTTGCTTTAAAGGTGGCTAAAAAAGTCCAAACACAACTACTGATGATGTAAATACACATTTATTTAAGTCTACTGTAAAAGAGCTTTGGTTTTAAAATGAATGGAGCAACATCTGAACATTACTGCCAAAAGAATAACAAACTATTTATGCTTTCTTCTTCCTTTGAAATGTTCTTTAATATAATTTAGAGTAAGTTTTATAGTCCTTTTAAATGTACTCAGACTGTTCTGTAAAGGGGAAAATCTCAGTGTGTCCCATTCAGTTGCCTTATGTCACATAACAATGGTGGAAGAAAACACTTAGCAGTCATCCGTACCTACAAAAATGTTTTCTTTTTGCTTGTTTTACTGCAAATAAATGTCTTCAGACGCTTATATTGTGCTGAGCTCTGTCTTTTTCATCCATCCATCCGTCCATCCCTGGGCCGACAACACATTTTGCTGGACGATATATTGTTCAACGAATTGTTGACGAAAAGCGATATTATTGTCAACATCGTCGAGACAAAATAACCCCTTATGTCATGTTAATATACCATAATATTGCAAGTACACCCTTTAAAATGCAACTATTTAAACCTTTGTTTAACAAATGAATAAATAAATAAAACAAAGAAACAGAAAATAAAAAAGGAATTTCACTCTGTTAGAAAATTTTGCACCAAAAACAGTAAAATAGACCCTGTCTCGATGGTCTATCCAGAGTCAACAACCAAATCTGCATTTCAATAATGATAATAAATAATAATAATAGAGTTGCACATTTGTTAACCTCAATATTTTGAGGCTGGAAAAATGACTGATTTCATTTTCATCCATCGTACAGATGATTATCGTCCCAACCCTATATTTAATTATCGGTCTGTCTAATTAGCGATGCACCGTTATTGACTGACTCTTAACCCGTTTAACCCGACAGACCCAGTATCGGGTACGAGCGCACTTCCTTTGTCAAAATCGTCCCAAAATCATGCTTAATATTCACCAGTCTACAGCCGTGGCCAAAAGTTAGAGAATGACTCAAATATTAGTTTTCACAAAGTTTGCTGCTGAACTGCTTTTAGATCTTTGTTTCAGGTGTTTCTGTGATGAATTGAACCATGATGTCACGCTGTGAGTGGTGGGGGAGGTTAGGACCCAAGATGCAGAACCAGGGAAACACGAGGCAGGAGTTGGAAAAAATGTAAAATCCTTTATTAGGAGTGATTGTTCAAAAGTAAACCAAAGGCAGGAAGCCAAAGCCCAAAATCCAAAAATCCTAGTATGAAAAACCAAGAGACCTAGAGACAACAAGCTCAGCTAAAGAGCTGACCTGGAGACCTAGAGACAACACATTGTGACGCAGACAGGGTTTTATACCCGGGGGCAGGATGATTGGGAGATGAGCTGCAGGTGTGTGAGGAGAGAGAACCCTGGTGAAATAAATCTACTAATCAGTGAGAGGAAACTAAGCTGAGGAGGGGAAATAAAACCTGACCTATGTATAATAACCAAACCTAAAGACTAGAAGAACAAGACAAACTAGAAAATTGCATTTATTGCACAAATGCTGTTTGAATGCTGGAGAGCTGAAACTGTAAGCTGAAGCTGATGAACAGCTGAACTGAAGCTGAAACAAAGCAAAACTGTCAAAATGAGCTCAATATCTTTCAAGATTTAGAGGCAAAAAGCACCAACAAGCAAATAAAGCACAAAAAGTAAGTGAAGAATAGAGAAAAATAATGCTAAATAGCAAAAAACTGAAATCTGTGAACATTGTACAAAAATCTGAACAGCTAAAATGTCTATAAACACCTGTTATTTCAGTTGGACAAGTTTAACAGTTTAATCTTTACATTTAGCTGAACTGTGAAATTAGTTTCTGAATTCAGTATACAATGCTAATTGCTGAAGCTGCTGAAGTGAAGCTGAAACAAAGCTAAACTGTCAAAATGAGCTCAATGTATTTAAAGATTTAGAAGCAAAAACACCAACAAGTGTAATAAAGCTCAGAATATAGGTGAAGAATGGATAAAAAATGCTAAACAGCAGAAAACTTTAATCTTTGAACAGTGATTAAAAACTCTAAATTTGAAATGTTAAACAGCCGGCATTTGAATGAGAATAGTTTAACGGGTACACTTTTACAATTGGCTGAACTGTGCATTTAGAAATATTTGCTGATATCTGAAACTGATAGATTAACAAATGTTCACCCCGGGTTTCCACGGGAGCCGTCAGCAGCACGTTACTGCAGCAGCACGTCTTGCTCGCGTAAGCTGCTGCTTGGCCCTTCCCACGAGACGCGAAGCAGCAGGGGAGCAGCTGTCACCGACCGAGCACGAAGTCACACGAGTGACTTCGTCAGTAAACACAACAACAAGCAGGAGAAAACTACAACAGGGTTTGTGTTTTATGTTCTGTCCGTTTTATAATCGCCAATACGGACCTGAAAAACAAAGGAGACCGCTAGCTAGGTGATAACTTCTCACGGGGACGCACAGTTAGTAACTGTTTTTAAAAGTAAAGCAACCGGAAGGCAGTACGTTCTTTATTCTGAAAATCTCGGGAGCTTTTCTCCATTTCCGCGTCCGATTTCCTGTCTTTCCTTCCCCAAAAATGTTGAACTTGACCCGTTTCAGAGGCGTCGCGCGTAGAAAATAGAACCGGCACGTAAAGGCCGCGACATGCTGCTCCTGAGACGCGGCCGACTCGCGCTGCTGACGGCTCCGGTGGAAAAGGTTCTGTTGACCACAGCCGTTCCTATCAGCAGCTATGACGTGCTGCTGCAGTAACGTGCTGCTGACGGCTCCGGTGGAAAGCCGGGGTTAGACTTGATATGAGATGGTTGATGCATGGTTCAAAGTGTAGGAAAAAAGTAGCGGCTTATAGTCCGAAAAATACGGTACACTTGAAAACTGTGTATGATCTTACCTTATGGGGAGAAAAAAGTTTCAAAAGATTTGTGTGTGTGTGTGTGTGTGTGTGTGTGTGTGCGTGTGTGTGTGTGTGTGTGTGTGTGTGTGTGTGTCTAGTGCAGAGAGGTAAATATGTTACTTTTAAGCGTAATATATTACCTTTACTTATGACCAATAAGCTGTGATATTCTATATATATGTACAGAATATCAACCTGATTGGTCTTTAGATTCTTAATCAGAACATTCTGGGGTTCTTTGCTTTTTCAGTGATCAAACACACTTCGTATTAATTCAGACAGAGTCAGGTTTAGAAAGTTATTTTCTAAACAAACTAAAAACGAGACGAATGTGATGGATGGATCTAAGTGGATGGGATGTGATGTATGGTGACTGAATGGTGTGTGTTTATCAGAACCTTGTATCTAGAAGAACTGAGTTCTGGGTGTGAAAAAGAATTTGGTCTGCATTAAACTGTGATGTTGGTTCTTATCAAAATGGCATCAGATGCAATCATGTGTGTCTACCTCACCCTTTTGGAGACCCTGTTCGCGGATCTGGAGGTCAGGAAGGTCGGAAGCTCTGGGCACCGAGGTTCAGTAGATTAACAGCAGCACCGACGCTCCAGTCCAGAGATGTCGCCAGGCACACAGGTTGAAACTAGTTTGCGCCTAGAGCAGCTGTTTCTGAATAACTGAAGGAACAGTTTTGCTGTGTCAGCTGTAGGCAGCTTTTAGCTCGTCGAAAGCTTGTCAAGAAATGCGGTGGTTAGAGAGAGTTTCCCTCCGATGGCCGGTCAGAGTTAGCTCAACTAACAGGATGCTGAATCTTTCAGAATGCTGGAATGCTGAATCACTCTGTAAAGCCCCCTTCAGACAGGCCATGAAAAATGGAAATGTTCCGGACTCTGTCCGTAAGACCTTTGTGTCTGAATACAAACATCCGGATAACGTTTTCCGTAATTTAACCGGACGATGCCCCTAGTAACAGGTCCGGACTTGTTACGGACAGGGTGGCTGCTTCAGACTGGTGAGGTCGAGTTCTGGACAGGGAGGAGGGGACCTAGATAGCCCGCTGCTGTAGAATGCGGCGAACCATGGCAGCTCGCCTCCTACGGTACCGTCTAGACGCGCAACGGAGCGCTTCACACTGCTTCAGTGATTCCTTTAACCATTGAGCTTCATCATCCAGGTCTCTTAAAGCCGGGCGGACACTGTGCGACTTTTTCACTTTTTGGAGCCGATTCTCCACTCGTGCGAGAATCCACGAGATCGGGGCGAGTTTAGCNGCCGAGCGTCGTGTAGTGTACAGGGGGTTACAAGAGGCGACTAACACCACGTGACCAGCTACCGATCAGCAATCGTGAGATCGCACGGACTTCTGGCGTGTTTGAAATTTTGCTCGTCCCTCGTGAGGGTATCGCACTGTTGAAGCAGTGCTGCTAGCAGCTGTGACCCAAAAAGTACCAGAACCGCTCACGGCGCATGCGCAATCCTGCATCAACATCGCTCGCTCGCTGTTTCCCTAATAACACACGTTGTTCGTTTTTGTTTCTACACGTTTTTTACTCACAAAGATTGTCAAGAAAGCGTGTTTGTCGTGTTCATGTCAAATTAAACTGATCACAAAACACAGATTTACTTTCTTTATTTTGTTTTCCTCATCCAACCCCCATAAATCCCTGTGTGTCCTCCTGCAGCACTCCCGAAGGACAACAGGCAAAACAAACAAGTCTGATGTGTTGAGTAAAAACTGCTATTTTTAGTGTATTGTTTAGGTCCAACGTGTTGCTACCAGACGTACAGTGTGAGCACAAAATCTGCCCTGCGAGCAAGTCGTACAGTTTGAGCTGAAGCTGAGTGCTACGAGTGAAAAAGTCGCACAGTGTCCTCCCAGCTTATGCATCTTCGTGTGCGCAGAATTATGCTTAACATGGGTACGATCCCCCCCCCCCCAGACATCTGGAACTTTTCCCTGCTGTGTGAACGCAGCCGAGAGGACAAGTTCCGGTACAAAAGTGGTGTGTCTGAAAACACAGTTCCGGTTAAAAACCGGATTGAATTGTCCACACATATTCCAGAATGTCTATCTGAAAAGGGCTTAAGTGATTGTTTTAATATTCTCATATTATGATTTACTAGGCCAACCGGAACGTGCCATGTTAAGGGGTGTTAAACAACAAACCCTCAGAACATCACGCCTTCTCTCAGATACAGGATGCTCTGATTTGTGGCTAAGAAAATATCTATGTGCAGTGACATTATACTTTAACTTTTATTTATCTCTAATGAACCTTGTGTCTGAGTGTAGATAATGATTTAGTTGTTATACCAAACATTGCTGATCATCATAATATTCATTTCAACTTCAGTGATTCAAGCACAGATTAATCAACCTTATTAATTTAAGCACAGATTAATCAAAACATTATTATTATTCATCAAACATTATTGTTCATTTAACCATATGATTATTTACTATTATAACAGTTCAGTCCTTTATTATGTGCAGGACAGCCAAGCAGACAGGCTTGGCAGAGATGAACCTTGAGAAGCAAACATGATGTTGACAATCTGAGTGTAAACATGCAGTGTCGAATATTTTCCTGTAGCTTGGAAAATTAAGAGATGCACGGAGGCAGATTCATGTCTGTAGATGACCGGTGGCATGTAGGTCAATCTGTGTGTGAAAGCTGGCGTTACACTAGATTTGTGTGTGTGTCTAGATTTGTGTGTGTTTATCTAGACGTGTGTGTGTGTGTGTGTAACTCTTGATTTGTTACTTGTGTTTACATGTTTGTGTGTAACTTCAGCTCCTACACATACAAATAATTGAACACACACACAAAATCAGCTGGTAAACACGGACAAAACTACATTACTCACAGATCAGTTTACAAGTACAAAAATCCCTTTGAAACTATTTTCTCACCTGACAGATTTGTGCGTAGATGGTGCGTTTGAATGCTGGGTGGAAGCTGGGAAATATGAATTTCCTTTGGAATTAGTCTAAATTTGTGTTGATGGGACAAATATGTTTTTCTGTGGAAAAACAGAGTATTTCAGGATCCTGTAGTTGTAAAAGATAGACCAGCAAACTCACTGATGCACCCGCAGCCTCTCGGAGTTCCTGCTGCTCTAAACATTAAAATAATTATTCCATTTTCTGTTCCTCACTTCTGATTACCTTCAATGGTGTCTGTTTGTTGCAACCAGCAGGTACAAAAACGAACTTGTTTTTATTTGACTATTTTTCTGTCCTGCCTGTTTATTATCTTCCTGCATCTCCTCTCAGTCCTAAAGAGAAACTGCTACCTGGGTTCATATATATTCACCTCATGAGTTACCTTTGAACTGCAGTTCTAAAAGATCTACCGACCGCTAAAACAGCGGAGTGCGTAGACACCAGCACAACGAATATCCAGACATCCTCAGAATCCTCTACAGACAGTTGAGAGAGGCAGATCAGGTTCCACTGTTTCCCGGAGTCCATGATATGCCCAACTGGGTCTGTCCCAGAGGGGGACCCGGGAGCCCCTTCTCCCGTCCTCATCGTTAAAAAAATCTTGTCAATCGCGTTGAGAGACCAACTGACCAGGTCCATTTTTAATCATTTCCAGTTTCCAGAAAAAATGCCGAAGCGCCGTGCAACCAAAGACAAAGAGCCTTGGGATAAGATAAGGAGGAGAGGAGGAAAAGAGCGTCTGTAAAGCCGGAAGAAGAAATGTTTTTAGAGGCTTGATTGTAATAACATCAGGAAATTTGACAACTTCTATTTTTCTATGTTACATTTCTTCTGTAAACTTCATCTAAATGAGTCAGTTTACCTCACACATACTGTACAGTCTTCTAATGACCCGGTGCCAGGTCATTCTGGTCTGGTGGAGGTTTTAGCAAAGTAGCAATAAAAGCCTGGATCTTTCTTGAAGTACTTATGGTTTCTAACTCTGGGCTTCAGATGGGACCAAGGCAACACCTAACTACTAGTTGAATATACTTTAAGTACTTCTATTATATGTTTTTATTTCTTATAGCCTAAACCATATTTAAATCATATGGTCTAAAAGAATGGAATATGGGGAAGGTCGAACTGAAAACTTCCTACAGCTTTCCTCAGCAACATGAAATATATTTTGTTAACTTACTATATTTTTAAATTGTTGTTTGTTTTTGGCTGCTGGTGTCAGGTCCACTGTCACATCTGCTTGAGGGGCCTCAACCAACCTGGCTCTGAATCATGTCACAAACAAGTACACCAGATGGGTTTAAAGCTCAAATCCCAGAGTTCATAATTTGGCACATGATCCCAACCTGAAACCTCTAACGACATGCCTCTGCAAAGAGATTCTGCTCTGAGGTCTAAGTCCATGTCACAGGTTTCACTTAGTACTTCTTGTGTCAAAAGATAAAAACATCTTTAAATAATGAAACTGACATGTTTTTGATCTTTCCATTTGATGGGACGAATAACCTGCTGGCTGTTGATCCAGTCTAGAAATAGTCTTTGTCCGTATATTGATCCATAGATTAGTAGAAAAGATCTGTATAAAAGTGTAATGTCCACAAATGGTCAGTTTTCTCCTACGGATTGACCTACGGGTCATCGGTCATCTACAGACCTAATTCCATCCTATGAGGTGGGTTTTATATTCTATCTGCCAACAAGCCACACGATCCTACACTGCTTGTTGACATCCTGGAATAACATTGACATCTTGTTCTTTCCAAGGTCCCTCACAGAGCACCCTTTTATCTAAGACTCCTTGCTTCACAGAAGAAAGAAGATTTAAAATTAAATATGAACTTCTAAAACTTATAAGCTAGATAATCATTAAATAAATGTTTGTTTATCGCTACTTATAATAATTATAAAATCATGAAATGTTTCATTAATCTGTGCTCAATGATATATGTTTCAGCATGTTAATATGACACGGTCAGAACCATTTGCACTCACACAAGAACAAAGTAAGGTAAAGTTAAGTCTATGACACATAAATAGCCGTTACCCCAGATCAGAGCCTCCGGTATCAAAGACGAAGTGTTTCTGAGATTCTTGGTAATAATCCTCAAACTTGTCAACCTCTGGTTGGCTACACAATCATAACATGAGAACATTAAAACTAGATTACTCGGGTTCTCCCTCAGTTCTAGAGAAAGCTCCAGACCGGCCACCTGGAGCAACAACTCTTTAACCACCAAAGCTTTTGGCACGTCGTCAAAACCTTTTTTGCACCTCTTATGTGGTTTTGATAATAATCAATCTCAACGCAACCTTAACGCAAACCAAATTCATTTGCATCCAGAACTATGCTCTTCTAGATACGTGCAAAATGTCCTGTAGGTACAAAGACGTTTGGCAGTTGTGTCTGAGTGAGAAAAGAATTCACGACATTTAAGAGATGTAGTCATTGAATGCATCTTGTGCCAAACAATGATAACCGATGCTCCGTTTAGCCCACATAGACTTCTGTTGTGCTCTCTGTGAGTGCGTTTACATGCAGCCAGTAACCCTTTTAAAACCCGAATATTCACAATAACCCGGTTCCGCAGGTCCATTTAAACACCGCCAAAAACCCGGATATGCTCATAACCGGGTTTTTAAAAACCCGGTTACTACACCTGGGGTAACCCTTTTCTAACCTGAATGTTTGGTCGTGTAAACGCATACCGGGATATCCCCATCAAAGCGTGTGTTCTGCGCATGCTCTGTTCGCAAGGAATCTTGGTCTTTTGAGTAGCGAGATGTCTTGTATGCACCAGAACACCAGAAATAAACAACAAGTTGGGAGCAACATGGCGAGTCACGGCACAGCACCACACTTTTGGAGTGACGAGGAAACTAAAGCGCAAACAAACTCGGTCGCTATCTCTTCCGAAATGGGAAACTTGTTGTTGTTTTCACGGATACCGGAACAAGAAGAACCGGAAATGATGCATATTGCGTCTGAACGTAGTCCATACGTCCTGACGCTACCCCAACGTCCACATTTACATCGGGTTATGCAAGTTAGGGGTAACTCTTTCTATTTATGCTTGTAAACGGGTTATTCTGATCAACTCAGAAACCCGAATACCGACCTTAACCCGATCATAACCCGGATATTGGCTGCATGTAAACGTGGTCTGTGTGAAGAGTTTAGCTAAAGTGACCTAAGTACTGAGAAAGGTGTCCGAGTGTCTGTAAAATATGTAACAGTAGTGGTGGTTTGCTGGTACATCCTCCAGGACAGAGCACCGCTGACCGCCTCCACACCAGTGGCGGCGCCGGGGGCGCTAGGGGGCGCTATAGCTACCCCTGGATTAGTCATTGCACCCCCATAGCACCCCCAAGTAAATATTAGATTTTTTTTTACAATTTAATTTTAATGTAACGTGTGGATGTGATAATATTAATCATACTAAACAAAAATAATCAGTAAATCATCATATAGATAGTAAAAACTTCAACCAAAACAGGAAATTGATGTTAACCTTTGACCTTATTTTCCACCTGAGAACGAGTAAAAGGTAGAGCTAGTGGTAAGATGGATCGGTTTTTGTTGCCCACATTTCCACGGGTTCAGTCAGAAACAAATGAATCTTTGGAAGTGATCTCAGACCCACAAACACCTACGGATCTGGATGAAGAGAGTCAACCCTCAACCGCCGCAGCAGTCCAGGGTTTAGCCGCTGGAAATGCTAACGCTAACGTTAGCTAACCTTGCAACACTATAGATGGTTTTCTTTGTGGCTGTATGTGTTTATGATTTCATGGAAAAGTCAGCGATTGTTCATATGTTTATGATGTATATTAATGATTGTTTCAGGTGTTGTTGAGGTGTTGTGCACGCGTGTGTATCTGCTAGTGTTGAAGGTGTTTTAGAGAACAATAGGTACGCATGACCACTTCCTTCATAGCACCCTCAATAAAAAGACTAGCTCCTTCATAGCACCTGCAGAAACACATTTCTGGAGCCGCCACTGCTCCACACACATCTTCCTCAGGCTCATCGTCCAGTGTGTTTGTCCATGCCACACCTTCACCTGCACAGAGGAAGAATAGTGCATGCTCACCTGTAATAGATTTAAAAAAGAAGAAGAGTGTTTTAATTGAAAATGTAAAACAAACATGTAATCTGCAGTACACTGGTTCTGTTCAGTTTAGAGAAAAGCAGCAGCGAATAGTTAAATAACTTTTTAAAGACATCTAATCATTATTAGGCTTATATTGAATAAACAAATGTACATTGAAAACACTTCAATGCTATTTTATTAAAAGCCTGTTTTTAAAACATTTACACTCATTTGATGCAAAATAAGAAGTTCTAAGGTCCAATTTACATTAGAAAACATCCTGCTGCATTCAACATTTATAATGCATTTGGTTTATATTAATTACCTACATGATAATACTCTGTAGTAATGTGTTGTGTACGTTTAACAAGTTCATTCTGTAGCTTAAAACATACATGAAACCATCTAAAGTTAACATGTAAGTCCTGAAAGCTTCTAGAATAAACAAAGTTACTTTACCTGAAAACGGTTGTGAACAAACGCTGCTGATGGACGTGAAGCTGATTACTCCCACCTGCCTCTCGCTTTCCACTCACCCAAACTCCCAGCCCTCATGTATTTAAACCCTGTCAGCTCGGTGTGTCTTGTCGGTTCATTGTTTCATGTCCTGCGTGCGTTCGTCATTAAAGACTTTTTACATGTTCCTGTCTGCCTGCTTCCTCCCCAGCATCCTCACAACCGCTCAACTCACCAGCACCGTGGCAGATGGGACCTACGGGCCACCATACCTACCTATCTATATCTCCATCTATAGCTCTATATATCTATGATAGCGCAATAGATAATCATAGATATATAGAGTTATAGATAGAGATGGATATGTAGAGATTTAGAGAGAGAGAAAGAGAAATAGAGAAATAAAGATAGATATAGATATAGAGACAGAGAGATTGATATACATTGAGAGACAGGGATATAGAGAGATAAAGTGATAGAGATATAGAGTGATAGATAGAGATAGATGTGTAGAGATTGACAGATATAGTGAAAAAGATAAAAAGAGATGATGTAGATATATAGATATATAGATATGTAGAGATTTAGAGAGAGAGAGAGAGAGAAGTAGAGAGATATAGAGACATACATAGAGATATATAGAGAAAGAGAGATTTAGAGATAGAGATAAAAATAGATGAAGACGTAGAGAGATATACCTATAGAGAGGTAGATATATAGCGATATAGAGAGATAGAGAACATAACTTTACATCAGTTATGGACTATTTGACTTGGGCTTCATTAGAATCAGGAGCAGATAGATGTATGTGAGTCATTTTTTCAGAAAAAAGGATGTATTTTCACCTTCTTCAATTGTGGACCGCCTTGTTTACAGACATCTGTTGCAGTGAGGACGTCATGTTGTTCATTCTCCACTAGCATGCGGCGATCATTTGAAAGACATCGGTAGAGCCCGCCCCACGACTGAGTCATCAATGGAGCGTTGCCAGACCAAGCCAATGGCCCATATTCTGGGCTTCGTTTCACGAAATCAGAAACAAACCAAAAAAGACTTCAAGCTCTGTTTTAACCCTCTGGAGGCAGGCGTTGCAGGTTAGCAACATTACAACCTGCCTACCTGGTTACTCCACACACGTGATTCATGAGCAGTTGTTTAACTCAGAGGTACCCCTGAAGGACTGAGGGTTAAGAGCAAATGAAAACACAGAAGGAAACAACAAAAACAATAAAAGGCCAAATATCAGAGAGATGGACCTTAAAAATGTTAATGAAATGCTAAATGAAAAAGAAAACCCAAAAAGTAGAAAACAATATTAAAAACAACCATTTCAGATTGTTGTAAATGTCTTTCTTGCTTAGCAGTAACTGACATTATAGTCCAGTAGAGGGCGATCTAAAGGTACAGCAGACTTTGGCATCTTTTCAGGAAACTTGCATGGTTTAATGAAAAATGCCATCCGTCATAATGCAGAATAACTGGGTTGATTTGGTTTTTTCTGCTAGTGAAACAAAGTATGCAGTTCTGTGACTGGTCAGGTTTGGTCTCACGGCATTGTGCTTCCAGAATCATCCAAGCTGTTCATTCTGATGCCAAAAGAAGCAGCAGACCACACATTCACATTCACCACTGCAGAACGAAAACCGCTCTGAAAAGCTCCTGCAGGCTTCCAGGTTTCTGGGTTTCAAGAATGTCTTTATGTCAGCTCAGTGCAAACTAACACTACCTTCTGTTATGTTTCTGAAAATAGAAACACATTCAAAGAAAAACAAATCAGATTGATGTTATTTACAAAAGTAGAAATCTAGCAGATTTGAAGACAGAATCTAGTGAACACTGTTGATGCCTCCTCATGGAGGCTGGCTTTCTTCAGGGAGATGGCAGGAACACGGAGTAAAATAGTTCAGTTTTTAAATATTGTCTCTCACCAAATAGAATATTTACTAAGAAATCACCATGTAACCATAGAAACACTAATTGTTGTGTGTGTGCGTGTGTGTGTGTGTGTGTGTGTGTGTGTGTGTGTGTGTGTGTGTGTGTGTGTGTGTGTGTGTGTGTGTGTGTGTGTGTGTGTGTGTGTGTGTGTGTGTGTGTCTGCTCTGTCTTCTCCATCCCCAGTGAGTCGTGGAGGATGGCTGCTTATACTGAGCCAGGATTCTCTGGAGGTTTCTTCCTGTTAAAAGGGAGTTTTCCTCTCCACTGTCGCTGCATGCTTGCTTAGTATGAGGATTGCTGTAAAGACTCTGACACTAGTCAGTGACTCGATGCGACCTGCTGGTTCCTTATATAGGAAACTTTTTACTGATAGGCTTAATAACCTGACCTGTGTTGGAGTGTTTACTGTGTGAAGAACCTTGAGACGACTCTTGTGAATTGGCGCTTTATAAATAAACTTGAATTGAATTGAATTAAAACAGTTTCCAGTCCAAAGCAGAAGAATGAACAGGTGTGAAAGTTTTCACTGATATTTTAACCACAGGATCAGGATGACATCACATCTCCACCGCTCCTGGTTTGGTTTGGGCTCCGCTGAGTGTGACTTCTTGTCTTCTGTTCACGTTGTGTTTACATTTTCGTGTGTAACTTCTGCTCCTACACACACAAAATCACCTGGTAAACACGAACACAACTACATCACACACACAGATCAGTTTACAAAAAACCTTCTGAGACTCTTCTCACCTGACTGATTTGTGCGTACATGGTGCGTTTGAATGCTGGGTGGAAGCTGGGAAATTTGAATTTCCTTTGGAATTAATCTAAATTTGTGTTGACGAGACAAATATGTTTATCTGTGGATAAATATAGTATCTCAGGATCCTGTAGTTATAAAAGATAGACCTACATTTAATCTTTAATCATCTAAAATTGTTTATTTAGGTATGTTTGTGTTTGTGAGGCATGTGTACGTTGCAGCTCAGATCCAGGATTGGTTGCACATTTCCAAGACAATCATCAGTCTGTTTCACTTGACATTTTGGGGTAGTCATAACATATGTTGGATCCATGCGGTGAATTTAGCTTAGTGAGAGAGTAAGATTGTATAAAGCATGAACAGGTTTGTGTACTGGCTGACTCGAGCTGAGCGAGAGTTGGAGATGTGGTGTTGCTTCTTGGTCTTCTTGCCTTAAACCAACCTTAACCCAAGCGCGGGGTGAACTGACGCCGGGTGGAGTGAGCTAGGAGCCGGGTGGAGTGAGCTAGGAGCCGGGTGTGCAGCGGTGTGATGAGACAGCTGAGCACGGCGGCTCCCGCAGCACAGGGCTGACGTCTCAGAGCTGTCAGGTCTCTTAGATCTGGCTGATCTGGTTAACAAGGGCTGAGTGATCTGAGACGATCTGGTCTGGACTCTGGGTTCGGTTCGGTGAGAACGACTGAGTGATTGGGCGTTGTGTGGCACTTCCTTAAGTAGACTTGGTGGCGGGTGACGTGAACCGGAAGACTGGCGCTAGGGATGTTGGGTAATGGAGTTCGGATGGTCTGAGCGGCTCTGCGGTTCCTCCCTTGAGGAGGACGATGGTTGTGAGGGAGACTGCGTGACAGTTTGAGGTTGGATTGTTCTCCAAGCAGGTTTGACCGCGAGTTAAAGATCTATCTAAAGTTGGTTGGTGTAGTTTCTGTATCCCAAGCGATGTTAGAATTAGTGCCACGATAAAAAGTATCCCTCATTCTGAGCATATTAATATTAACCTCGGCCACAGTAACATTCTCAAAGTGTCGCCACCTCAAAAACATATTTAACACACGGTCGTTCATGTCGGCTCATTTCCTTTTATGTTTTCTGTCTTTTATTTGTGCCTGATGCGTTTTGCTGCTGTAGAGCGGGGCGCATCACCTGTTTCGTCCTCCGGTGATTTCACCTCACCAATGTGGCGGACGCGCGGTGCGCACTCCGCTGTTTAAGCGGTCGGTAGATCTTTTAGAACTGCAGTTCAAAGGTAACTCATGAGGTGAATATATATGAACCCAGGTAGCAGTTTTTCTTTAGGACTGAGAGGAGATGCAGGAAGATAATAAACAGGCAGGACAGAAAAATAGTCAAATAAAAACAAGTTAGTTTTTGTACCTGCTGGTTGCAACAAACAGACACCACTGAAGGTAATCAGAAGTGAGGAACAGAAAATGAAATAATTATTTTAATGTTTAGAGCAGCAGGAACTCCGAGAGGCTGCAGGTGCATCAGTGAGTTTGCGGCCGCTGCGCAGGGGGAGGGGGGAGAGGGCCGAAGCAGAAACTGCCGTTGTTAAAAGAAATGTGTTTAACTTTGAAAATGTGGGCGCAAGTTTAATTACTTGTCAACATTTTTCTCCAACGTTAAGACTGCTGCTTGCGTGGGCCCCCTTGTGGCTGTGGGCCCCTGGGCCTATGCCCAGTTTGCCCATATTATAATCCGGCCTTGCTCTGCTGTGCCTGGACTGAAGGTGCTGTACGCGGTAGTGGTGCACCTGTAACAACTAACCCCCCTCTTCTCTCAGTAAGTTGGAATTGAACTCACGCACAATTCCCAACTCAAATGACCAGGTCAGCAAAAAAATAAATAAATACATTTATCCATGGCTCTAATTGGCCTCCATACAACATCTAAGACCCAAAAGAATGATGATTCAGTTCCCCCTTGTATTATAGGAAACTTACATTTCAACCATATCCTTCTTTTAACATAAAACTCCCAACAAAACAAGACCCCTTAATAGTCCATCTACCACATCAGAACCTGTTCAACAGTCTGGTTGTTGCGCCTCGCACACACCCAACCGCAAACGAGTTGTCCATCAAAAAGCAAAAACAGCACTGGCCTTTCTGGGACTTTCCAGAATTCACAGCTGGCCAGTCCGCCACCGTTGTAACATCAGATTGGATCAGTAAGCTGACACTGAAGGCCCAGTGACCAAATACAGGGCGCCACAGCAAAAATCATATTACCTTGACCTTTATGGGTTTAAAGGGCCCGGTCATTTGCTCCGCCCCCGGCCTGGCTCTGATTTGTTCCACTAGTAGTGGAGACCTGTACCGTGTAAGGTGGGTGTGTAAGCCACACCCACCTACTTCCAGACCATGGGCCCCCAGAAGAACGAAATAATGAATGCAAGTCAACGGGGCTAAAAACACTCTTTTCTAATTCTGCTTGTTGTGTGCCATGTGAATCACATATGATGTCCGTCAATTTTAAAGAAGCATTTTGACACCAAGAACGCGCTTATTTTCTAACAGGGGGAACGATGTTTTAGGTTATGTGTGAAAATAAGTCCAGGGGTGTGTCCGAATCCACGGGAAGGATGCCTGTAAGAGTGCATTTTGAGGTCGATGACGCCACAGCGCAGCGACAAGTACTGTCCAAATTCCAAGAATGCTTTGTGCGCCGGCTGTGGATTTTCAACAGGAAGAGAAAATGGGGAGAGCTACGAAGTTTTAGACGTAAGTTTGTTAAAAACTAGCCGTAGAAACCTAAAAAGCTTAAAGAGGTTCAGTTTATAGACATTTTTCGTTTGTATATTTGTTCTTTAAATGACATTTTAGGCAGAAATCAGCCAGAACCAGTTTGTATCGCGGGTCCCAGTGTGTGTGTGTGTGTGTGTGTGTGTGTGTGTATGTGTGTGTGTGTGTGTGTGTGTGTGTGTGTTGAATTAAACTTGTCATTTGTTTTAAGGACAACGGAGCAAAGAAGCGTTTTTATTAAGCTTAGAGGTGAAGAGTGAAGCTGTTTACACACAACCACAGAAGTTCTGCTGTGAAAAGTAGTTTTACATTCAGGGATTTACACAGCTGACACGTTTTAATGAAGTAAAAAGTTTGTGTGAAGAATATAATTTTTATCTTCTCATGTGGATAAATGTAAAAATGTGTTTATTACCTTTTTGTCACCTGTGGTCTGATTTTCTCTGTAGGACTGCAGGTGTCCAGGGTCAGGAGAGGCTTTACCTGGTGGTCCTCCTGGGAGAGAGGCCTTCTACTGTCTCCATGTTAATGTTATTTAGCTGTTTGATATTTGAACACGTTTATTAAAACAAATTCTAACTGATAACTCTTTCTGGTCATTGGTTTTATCACCAGTTTTATTATTACAGATGTTTTTGAACATGTTACATGAACAGAAAATGAAAAGATGGTAAGGAGACAAGATTATTTATAATACCTTACAGTTATTTACAGATCAGAACCAGTATGGACCAGTTTTGTACGGTTAAAGCAGGATTAACCTGAGTGACTCTTCCTGGATCATTTATTTAAACTGAGTGAGCAGGAAGTCTTTAACAGTGCAGCTGGATCTGCTGCAGGAGGATCCAGACGTGGATGGAGGGCTGGAGCAGAAATTTCTTTCATCTGCTTATATTCATGATCCTGCTCATGTGGTCATTTCCCAAAGCTCAGTATGTGAGGGTAGGAACAGAGATGGACAAGTGAATCGAGAGCTTAGCTCCCTCTTCACCACAGCAGATTGGTTCAGCATCCACGTTGCTGCAGATACTGTTGCCTGTTGATCTGCTGCTCCCAAAGTCCTCCACTTAAGGTAGGACCTCTCCCTCGACCCAGGGTATGTAATCCAAAGTCAACCTCTTCAGCAAGTGTTGAAGGTCAGAGCTGGATGATGGTGGGATGAAGACATCATTCACAAAAAGCAGAAACAAGATCACCCTCCACCCATGGCGGCCTCTGGAAATTCCGTTACTGAAAGTTACTGGGAAAAAATCGCTGACAAAGGAAAACATTGGAGAAGTATAGCCCTGACATGGAACAGGTCCAACGTTCTGCCGGCAGCCCACACTCACACCGCCCTGCAGGGACGGGAGGGCCTTCCAACACCAAGCCATCCACCTCAGAGCACAGCCCAGCGGGTGCCCGTGGGCAGCAGGTCAAGAGACCTGACGCTAAACATTCTCTTCAATGTTCACACAGCTCCACAAATAACTACATGTAATTAAACATAGTTTATAGTAATTTATTTATTAACTAGTGAGCATTTTAAAATCAAATCTCAGATGGGTCAGCCCCATGTCCGAAAACTCAAGGTCACCAAGAGACACGTAGTACACGGAAAACCACAAAAGAAGTGAACATGACATTTTCTCAGAAGTCCATGGAAATTCTTCAGGGGAGTCTTCTACGCCTCGCTTGGTCCTCAGACTGGGATCAGGAGACTTCTGCAGCACGTTACACAGGAACAGGGATGGAGGGAAAACCAGAGGGAGAGAGGTGCCCCTGTGTCCCCGCTCACACCAGCGGGTAACCACACACTCCATCCCATGGCTCCAGACACACACACACACACACACACACACACACACACACACACACACACACACACACACACACACACACACACACACACACACACACACACACACACACACACACACAGAGTAAGGCCAATGATACGTTAGGAAGTATAATTAAGGGAAACCTGAGAAGGGAAAAGTGAATCAAGAAGAAGAAAACAACAAGAGAAACCTAAAAAAGACCAACGTTGTGTCGGGATGCTTTCCTCCTCGGTTACAGCTCTACAACACAGCCTCTGTTCAGATAAACAGAAAAGACCTCTTTCAGGACTGATGTGCTAATGGCTAGTTGGTCAGCCAGCAGCTCCAGTCTCCTAAAACTTTCCACAGTTATCATGTCTAATATGCTTTAACACATATTTCTGCTCATAAATAAATAAGCAACCTGACATCCGCGTTACGGCTCCTAACATAATGTCTGCAGAAAGACTGATGTGTTGCAGGCTGGATCGGGTGTAAGACAACAGCCGCACCCAGAAGGTAGTCGTGTTTTATCTCATCAGCATGCTCCCATGTGTATTATAAAACAAACGTATTCATGGACACGAGTCTGATGTTACGTATTACATCCAGATAAGTCCATGTAAACAACCAGCATGGCAGGGTGAGGCTTTAGAAAGTCTTACTGCATGAACTGCTGTGAAGAGTTGGAGATCGAAGACATTTTAACACGACAGCAGCACAGAACGTTGTCCTACAGGACATTAACTATGTTTCTGAACTGAGGCTGTTCCGGTAGATATCTGCAATGGGAATGTCCGTAGCTCCAGGTCAGCACTCTTGTCTCGATAACATCCGAAAGGCTTGATAGATGATCAGTAATAAACTGTGTGTTTTGTTTTCAGGTGTTTGGATGTAACGGACCTGCCAGAACAGAACTCAAAAACCCGCCACAGTTTTGTTTTGTTCCTCCTGGTTTTGCATCCGCTCTTTCTTTGCTCTCTGAAATGTTTTTCTCACATCTGTCTTCATCTTTTCTCCGTGTCATCTTGTTATTTTTTCTTTGTCGTCCTCTCTTTTTCGTTTTTCCCACACTTTTTTCTGTCTGCTGGCAGCCGTATGCAGCACTCACTGCAGTATCATGCTGGGTCACTAAACACACACACACCCACGCGGCGTCAGTGCCTGTTATGGCGACAATGCCACGGACAAAACCAGCAACAGACAAATATATAAAAATGGGCTGAAATTCCAGTTAATTTCAGGAGATTTCCACATCAGCACCGCTCTTGTAAACCCGTGTTTAGACACGCAGCTCCTAGCTGCAGAGAACCCTGGGGAGAAAGAAAGATAAATAAACTGAATTATGAAGTTTTGGAGACAGTCATCCCCAAATAGCATGGGTACTTTTTATGGGTTAGAAAGAGACACAGAAGACCACAAGGAGACTGCAGTGACTAGAAGTTTTCTCCAGCTGGTTTCATAGGCGGTCATCTTTCATTTAAACCCACATTTTCTACGGTTCCATCCAAGTTGTCCATGGGGTCAAGATCCTTTTTTTTTGGAAAAGTTGAGCAAAACACCCAAAACATTAAGACTGTAATCAAATGAAGTTTCAGTTTAGAAGAAATGTATGGATAAATGCGTAAAAGGTGGAAAGCAGACGACAATAGTGCCGTATAATGTTCTCAGTCATAGTCGGCTCCTCTGAATCTGAGAGCTTAGATCACAACAGGAACACGGTAGAGCGCTCCCTCTGAGTTAGCAGTGCATTTCTGCCTGAATCAGAGCAGTTTAATGACCTCAGAGTCCCATGAGTGATGGTAAGATGGAGGAGAGATGGATCTCAATCCCTTCTTAAGGACTGGTTGTTTAGGGTTTGGTTAGGATGTGTCCTGGCCACCTACTGGAGGTTTTCCTGCTTGTCCTACTGGAGAAGAAACCCTAGGGCCAAGTCACAAATCACAACTCGTTATTAATCCTCTCTGGCATGGGAATCCTCACCAAGGAGCTGGCGAGATGGGTGTCCGGGTCATCTTCCTAGACCGGATACCTTCATTTAGCTGAGAATGGATGGATAGATGGCCTTTACGGCACTCGACTCTTTATAATCACCTACAAGAACAACTGAGCACGTTAACAAAATAAACTAAAAACAAAGATTTTTCAGATGTTTAGTTTTACAGCACACAACTGCACCCACTGGACCAATGCCATTCTTTACTTAGAGGTAAAACATGCACCAAAATGTGGGATTTTGCCTTAAAATAAATTATAAAACAATCCAAAAATAATCATCAAGCTTCAGTTGTGATACGTTAAAACTCTGGGAATGAAAGAAACATCTCCCAAAAACAAACTACATCAAAAATAATGTCTAATGACTTCGGTTGAGATGACGTAGGCAGACGCGTTTCAAGAGCGCTCCAGACAATTATATTACCTTTTAAACCCGTTCATCTCGCAAAGGGAACATTACAAAATATGGAAAGAGGAAACTGAAGCACAAGAGGCAAAATACGCAACACATTCTCTCTCCCGAAGCGGCTAAAGTTGACTAAGTTGACCAAGCATTTGTTTCTGACACGTTGGGAGCCCCAACCCCAACGCGTTGGGGGCGATGCCCGCAGTAAAATGGAGGTTTCACCGACATTTAACCTCTAACCTCTAGCGATTTAACCTTCCCTTCCCTTAACCCAGTTTCTCATTCTAAATTTCCCATTTACCGTATTTGAGAGGATCGATACCACTAGAATCAAAGTTTTGCATGCGCAGGTTGGTTAAGGTCAGAATGGGGGTGAGGGGAAGGTTAAATTGCAAGAGAGTAAAGGTCACACTTTGGTGAAATCTGTGTTTTACCGTGGGCGTCGGAAAGCAACGCTCAGGCACAGCGCATCACCTCCTGACGCGTCGGAAACAAGCGTACGATCGCCAAAGCTAGCAAAGCAGCATCGTGGGCTAATGTTAGACATCTTGCAACTCTGGTGCTAACTGACAAAGATGTTACAATGAGCGAACTCCTGGCCGCATATAAAACAACTCAAGTTTGTCCTTCAAGGTTACAACGACCATCTAAGGAAACTCCACCCGCTGAGAGAAGAGTCATAAGTTAGATAACGTCGCTGAGGAGGTACAGGACCTAAAGTAACGCACTGGGGAGGTGGCGGCCCGCCTAGCCCAGATGGAGGATTGGGATGTGGAGGGCATTACGGCCTTGACAACATTCATGTAGTGAGAGATGAAGTTGGGCCAGAAACTAACGGATTTGGAATCCAGATCTGTGAGAGGTAACATCCGTAATTTTGGAGTGCCTGAAAACAAGGGGGGAAGCTCCACAATGAAATTTGTGTCAGAGTACTTAATGTGAGAGCTACCAGCGAATCAGGACCTTGACTTAAAAATTCAAGGAGCCAATCGTTCTCTTGCCCTAAGACCAGGACCTGTTGGCCCCCCAGTCCTTTCATCATCAGCGTCCAGGAGCCTGCGACTAACGAACTAGTGCCTGGAAGAATGGAAAAATGCAGTTTGGGAACCACACATTGGTTTTTAATCATGACTACACAAATTAAATTGTGCAAAAGCACAGAGAATACAACGGGACAAAGACAGCCTTAAAGGAGGAGGGCATTTGTTTTCAGACGCCCTACACCAACATGAGAATCCTCAGACAGGCTCATAGATGCGACGCCACGTTGGAGGCAGGAACAAGCGCCATTCAGCCAACGTTTCATAATCAGGAACATTTTCTACGTGACGAGTCTCTCTGAGAGACCGGGTTTGGAAAACACTCGCTTCAGTGGGAGGAATCTCCCTGCATGGTTCTGGTTCTGCAACGCGCTCCAAGCCCCCGATCTACACATCTTCAGCTCGCTGTCAGCACCTTATGTGTGCGCAGACAGCGAGCTGCGCGGAGCTCAGTGTCCAGCTCAGATGTTCTGATGGGAATCTGTTCTTGATTGGTGTAGCTACCTCCGCCATGTGCGTAACGATAAACATATCAGAGCATCTGCAGCCTTGAGGTTTCTCCTTCAAAATAAATGATCAACTACGGGAAATATCCAGTCAGTGTGAACCCTGTCATTTAACTGTTTGGCCTTCTTGTGAAGATCGTTGCAAACAGGGACATTAAACCTGATTAGCACCAGAGCCGCGCACCACGCCGTTATCTCCGTCTCTGTAAACGAGGCAAAAACAAATAGATGGATCCTTTTCAACAACGTTTAATGTAAAGTTCAGTTCAGCACTAATTACAACAATCCAACGAGACAGAGCCTGGATTTGTATTCTGAACAGTTTAAACATGTTTTAAAAGGAGACGTGTGACGCGTCAAATAGCGTCACCTTCTCAACATTTAAACCACTAACAGGGTGAAAAATATCTAAGTACTGTCGACACAGACGGGCCACACGTTCTGGGTCAGTTTAATACAAACTGTTTTATCTATTATCTTCTGTTGGAAGATAACTTTAAGGTACATGAGCGACTGGGTTTGGTTGCTGTCACCTGTTGTGATCGGTTAAAGCAGCTCTCGGCTGTCTGAGGGTAGGCCCCGCCCACAACGCTGCAGCTGCTGCGGCTCCCTGTGTTTCCTTTACTGTGGGAAACAGGTAATGATGGATCTTTGTTGGGAAAAGGTTGCCGACCCCTGAACTACAGCACGATCAACAATGGTGGGAGGAGAGAGAGGTGCGTTTTCTAGCTGGAAATATAGTCACTATTTAGAGTTTGTATCAGCTAAAAAAGAAAATATCAAGGTTCGTTCTGTGCTGGCTCTGTGTGTTTTATTATTAAGAATATTATTTATTTTAAGTGAGGTCAAGAAAGACTGTTTTTATTTTATTTTTATACAAACTTGCATTATGTCAGGCGACAGCTTTTAAGTTCAACTTAAAATGGAAGAAGATACGCTGACATTACTGTTAAAAAGCATTTGCAGTAAAGCGAGTGTTGGCAAAACCAGATGTAGTGTTTATGTTGAGGCAGTGGAGTGTTTTTGGTAAATGCTGAAAGTAACTAATAAAGTAACTCATAATCTAACTGAGTTACTTTTTAAATGAATGAATCGGCCAAGTAACTAAGTAATCAGATTACTATTTCAAGGTAACTGTGGCAACACTGCGTTTGAATACTACAAGCACAAAACAACACAAACAAACTACATCTAGAAATATGATTAAACTAATTAAGGATAAGAACTTATTGTGGTTTGGAGGCATGTCCACCCAGAAGAAAAGGATTTTAGTTACACTTTACTCTGCTACTCACAATGTTCACCCAGAGTCGATTATTTCCTGATGAACTCAGTGGATAGATATAGTTACAAAGTGCACAATAGGTACCGCCGACATAGTCGACCATAACACTATTATTTGACTCTAGCTCTGCAAGATTTAAAGTGGGTGACTCAATGGCGACTAAATAACGGCATTTTTAAAAATGAACTAACAGTACTAAATATAAAGAGAGAAATACAAGAGTGCATTAATCTAAACAGGAACGACGAAGTGGACTCTACAATATTTTGGGACACAATTAAGGTGGTAATGAGAGGTAACTTAATCTAACAAACATCTTACCTTAAAAAGCAATATAGGCTCGAATACGATAGTTTGCAGAAACAACGGAGAAAGTAAGAAAAATTATGTCACAATGAAGCATCCCAACAATGAAACGCACCCTAGATAGTAAGCGGACGAAGATTTAGAGAAGAAAAAGTGCTTAGCTAAAGAAACTTTTTATGAATTTGGACCTGAGGCAACAAAAATCCTAGCAAAGCGTCTTCATAAATAATAATTCATTCAATTCAAAAATACGTTATTAATCCCAGAGGGAAACTGATCTGAACACTCCATAAACAGTCCATGAATAAGATCAGAGATCCATCTACAAACAAACTGACAAATGATCCAGAGAAGATTCGTCTGATTTTGAAGAAGTCCTATGAGGCGCTGCATGCCCCTTTCAACATGTCGGAGTTCAAATTCAAAGATTATTGATGCCAGAGGGAAACTAGAGAAGAGTCTGTAACTAGAGCCTATTCGGCCAACTTGTACCTCCCAGTTAGAGAACCTAACTTAAACAAAACGTTGACAACCCCAACAATGAAAGATGGACTGAATGGAGCAATAAGTAGGCTGCGGGCGAGGAAGACCCCAGAGAGTGAATGGTACAAGGTTTTCAGAGAGGATATCACTTCTGTGCTACAGGAATCCATTAACTGGACCTTGAAAAATGCCTCTATTCCACATTCACGAAGGGAAGCGGTAAACTCTGTAATTCCCATTGAAAGTAGAAAAAAGCCTACTGTGAATCATACCGACCAATTTTGATGCTAAATGTGGATAACAAACTGTATACTTCAATAATCGCCAAGAGAACGGAAAGATACTACCCAACTTAATAAACGAGGAGCAGACAGGCTTTGTGAAAGGACACCAGACCCACGATAACATTTGGAGGACAATATCAAATCAAATCAAATTTATTTATGAAGCACTTTTCATATTAAAAACAACCACAGAGCAGTCAGTTTCCCACCCCTCCCACTCAGATTAACATAAGAGATCCCTTTTGTAAATACAAATAATTGATACAGCCAACAAACAAAAAATAAGCACTGTCCTTGTGAGTCTAGACGCTGAAAAGGTGTTCGACAGAGTGAGATGGACCTTCCTATTTTGGACTATGGAAAGAATGGGGTTCAGCGATCGAGCAATCAACAGCCAGAAAAAAATGGTTCCCTCACAGATGGATCCAAACTGTACAGGGGCACACAACAAGGCTGTTGTCTTAGCCCCTCACTTTTTGTATTATATATCGAAACTCTGGCACAAGAAATCAGACAAAGCGACAATATAGAGGGAATTACGATGGCTCAACAACATGAAACAGGGCTATTTGCTGATGGCATAATCACATATGTCCGATACCCAGACTCTTCTCTTCCTGAACTCTTCTCTAACCCTTAGTAAATACGGACAACTCTCGGGATATGAAGTCAACATTCCAAAAACTCCGGTGCTCAATTACACACCAAATAGAAATGTCACGAAAAGAAACAAACTAAACTGAGACTTGGAGGTTTTGAAACAGGAGTTAACTGGTAAGGGCCTGTATTTGATAAAGTGCCTTCTAAGTCCTGGGACCCCCCAAGGAACTTTACAACACAGTCAGTCATTCACCCATTCACACACACACATTCACACGCTGGTGGTGATGAGCTACGATGTAGCCACAGCTGCCCTGGGGCGCACTGACAGAGGCGAGGCTGCCGTACACAGGCGGACCACCACCAGCAGGCAAGGTGGGTTAAGTTTCTTGCCCAAGGACACAACGACAGACTGAGCGGGGCTCAAACCTGCAACCTTCCGATTACGAGGCGAGCACTTAACTCCTGTGCCTCCATCACCAGTAAAGGGGATATTAGACTGGATAAATCACATCCTGTCGAAGATAGTTTCTAAACTCTATAGTTATATTCCAGACTGTAATGAAAATAACTCCTTCCTCATTAAAACTAACGGAGAGGGAAACACAAGCGGAGATTTCAGAGAATGAAGGGTACCTGATGTGTAAAATGCATTCTAGCTCTACCAGCTCTAGATCCTGCAGAAAATGTGGATGGAAGGTTTTAATAAGGATCTTCCTCACACCCCGTATATAAAAACAAACAGACTAAAGGGCTACAGTCATGTTGGAGGGAGTGTGGACACATCAGTGTAAATCCCCTACATGTTTTCTGGTCATGTGACAAATGACACCCCTTGTGGTCTGAAGTTATTCAGTCGGTAGGGGAGCTCCTTCAGTGCACTTCCCAGGAATGCTTGGGTGCTACATCTAGTTCTGATTCAGGACAGGTTGATAAGGGAGGACATCTATCTTTAAAGTAATGACTGTGGTGGCCACTTAGAAAGCCGTGAGCAGGGACTGGCAGAACCCAAACCCACCAGGAGTAAATCAGTGGACGGAGATTGTGACAGAATGATCTAGAATGGAAGAGCTGACTGTTGAGCTGAGACTAACCTTTGATCAGTGTTGGAAGAAATGGACGCTGAGAAGGGAACTGACCCCATGATAGCTGACACCGCAACATTTTGTTTTTGTTACTGATAATGCCCTTTTTTGTTTACTCTTCATGTATAAATGATAAATAATAAATAAAAAGTAAAAAAAAAGAGACAAAGAAAATAATGTCTAACAGAAAAAAGTCTTGTAATTAAGTTTTTGAGCTTTTCTTTTTGCTGACAGTTTAAGTTTGTTTTTCACTTAAAAACAACTTAAAATCAGCCCAAGAAACCAAAAAGTGGAAAACGATGACCAATAAAGAATAAACAGAACATTTTCTGTTGATTGCTGCTGAGTCAGAACCTGGCTCAGGGACCCGCTGGGCTGTTACACACTATAGTTTCCACACTGATGGACAAGCTCCATCGGTGAACGATGTGGTCGGGGCTGCCCGGGATCTGAACCCACAACCCACAAGCCCTTCAAAGCCAAGGCCACCACACCAGCAGACCTCAGCGGTTTAACACCCACACCTTGGCTTTCATTTAGGAGGGAGGGGCACTAGAGAAGTAGGGAGGTGGGGAAACAAACATTACCACCTACCACACACATGATACATAACCCGCACTTGTACAGCGCCTCTCAGAGTCAGAGGACTCCAAAGCGCTTTACACACATTCACACACTGAGCTACAACGTAGCTGCAGCTGCCCTGGGGCGCACTGACAGATAAAACCCAGAAATAGTACAGTTATGATGGCTTTGTTGTCTTTCACCAAAAAGCATGAAAATAAAAGGTGTGTGTGTGTGTGTGTGTGTGTGTGTGTGTGTGTGTGTGTGTGTGTGTGTGTGTGTGTGTGTGTGTGTGTGTGTGAGCGAAATATTTCCTGACCCATCAAAATGTCTTTAACATAACTATCATAAGGTCATTTCTGCATGATCATCTAAGACCGATAACCTCTTTTATATCAACCCAATTCAAAACGGCCACAAATGCTCAGAATATTTTATGAAAAAGTTTCAAAACACTGAAAGTGGACTGAATCTTTGTGAAGCAGCTCCGGTACTTCAGTACTTCAGTACTTTACTCTGAAACCAGCACAAAGAGCAGAAGTGAACAGGTTGTGAACGATAACGCCACATAGCTCTGTGAGGTGGGAATGTTGGGTTTCAGTCCTACAGTATCCTGGAAAAAGATCTTTAAAGCTATTGTGCAGCATCACCTTTGATGTTTTACTTTCATCTTCATGTTTCCTCTCTTCAGTTTGAATGTTTTTCGTAATGATTTTTTTTGTTTGTGAATACTTAGCTGGTTATTGTCTGCGTTTCGAGGTATCGAAAAGCTTAATAAGTGAATCCAAATACTCGTACATAAAGAATGTGTCCTCCTCATAAAGTATTGCCAAACAACCCTCCTTTCCATTCATGTGCCCACCGATCCTATCACAGGAACTAAACGCAGGGCTACTTCCTGCAGAGACAGGAAAAAGGAAGCAGCGGGAGAACCAGAGAGAGAGTCTGACATCCTGATGCAGAGGGAAAGAGTCAACCCCCCCTCCACACACACACACACACACACACACACACACACACACACACACACACACACACACACACACACACACACACACCATTACATCATGTAGGCCCAGCTAAGTTCAGCTAAAGTTAACACATTCATAGAGGTGGGCCGATGAGTTACTTAAGGTTTCCATTTAGCAATTGTACACAAAAACCTATTAGCAACAATATCTGTGAGACACGAAGCTATTTTGACCTCACAGCAGCAGAGTCCCTTGGGTGAAGCCAAATTTACATTGAACATATTATTTTGTCCTGGCTGAACTGGGCAGCTTGATGTTGTTAGAAGGCCAAGTTTTAGGTGGCTGGATAAAACTAAAGAAACATTTAAATCACTATTGCTGGCATGTGTCAAAGATGGAGGAGCCAAAATGCCCCCTAGTGACTGGCTGCAGTCATGACCCCGCTCCCCTCATTGTGTACACAGATGACACATTTTACTAATTTGAAAAATGTAAATTCCCATTGGAAATATCAAGTTCTTATTTGTATAGATGGCATCATCAATAGTTTAAACACATTTTGTCTGAATGTGTTTAGTTGTCAAGGGCAGTGCAACCATGTAATACGGTTAGGGTTAGGGTTAGGGTTAGGCAAGGGCTGATCTGTGGCTTGTCTTGCATGTTAATGCTATTAGTGAACGCATCTGCTTTTGGGTCCCATTGCACAACAAGAGTTCTGTCCACGGACCAAGCTTCATGGTTTACATCCAGGCCTTTTACTTCAATGTCTCTGTGTTTTTAAGGGACTGTCATCAACACCTTCCTGCTGTTGCTCATCCATTTGGTTAACGCGAATCCTCCACTTCCACACTTCCCCCTCTAGGTCCAGGCCTGGGCCTAGCGCCTGGTTGCCAGGCATTCATTCATGCAGCCTGGCTGGGCACAGCTTGACAGGTAGACATGGGTCCACTTTCCAATGGGCTCACCATTCTTGGGTGGGGCCAGAGATAATGAGAGATGGGTGGTAGGTAGCTGACTGTGGGCACCTTGGATGTATGATCCTCGACTATGGAAGCTCTTACGTGGAATGACACCTATCTGGTGGGGACAGAGCCTGAGTTGGTGTGTGAGGTTTTGATCTTCCAGCTAAATATAGTTGGACTCACCTTGATGCATGACTCTGGCTCTGTAACCAGTTCCTTCAAGAGTGGTAGGATGCTCATCTGCTCTGGAGTTGCATCCATTGAGACGTGCAGAACTACCTATGGGGGTCCCCAAGAGTTTTGGAGTCCCTGGAGGGGATGCTGGAGAGCGCTCATTCTGATGACTCCCTCATTCTGCTGGGGGACTTCAATGCTTACATGGGCAACGACAGTGAGATGTCTGGTGGAGTCTCCTGTCAGAAGGAGCTTCAATTTTCAACACCGACATAACTTTGAACAAGTACCAGGGGAAGCAGAGGACACCGAGTCCGACTTGTATTCTTCAGTCTCTGGGGCCGCGGCCACTGAGATGGACTAAAAAACTCCTCGGTGGCAAGGCCCCAAGGGTGGAAAAGATCCACCCCAACATCCTTAAGGGTCTGGATGTTGTGGGGCTGGGTTGGTTGACATGGCTCTGAAATACTGCGTGGACATCGGTGGGCAGTTCCACTGAATTGGCAGACTAGGGTTGTGGGACTCCAGGGTGTGTTCCAACTACAGGCACACTCCAGAGCCTCCCTGGTAAAGTCCATTCAAGGAGTCTAGAGAGGAGGGTCCTTCAGACTGTCAAACCTTGAATTCAGGAGCAACAATGTGGTTTTTGTTTTGGCCGTGGAACAATGGAGCAGCTCTGTGCCTTTAGGGGGGAGTTTACCCAACCAATCTTCATGTGTTTGATGGATTTGAAGAAGGCATTTGACTGTGTCCCTGGGGGGCACTGTGGGGTTCATGGCCCTTTGATACGAGCGGTTAGGCCCTTCTATGACCGGTGTCAGAACTTGGTCCGCATTGCCTGTAGTAAGTCTCTCCTGGTTTTAAAAGTTACAGTGGTAGCAGCGATCAGGGGCAGGAGAGGAGTGGAATGCTGAGCCCGAACTGAACCGAATGCATGGAGTGGTGCATCTGGTTGTTTTGTTTTCATGATGCGGTTATGGTCGTGATATAATCAGTGTTTGGTGTTCTAGCAGTGTTTTTGTGAGGAAACATATTCAGACAGCTCACTTCAAACACTAAATATTTAACCCTTTAAACGCCAAAGTCGCAGAATTGCGACAAGCAGCAATATTGGATTTAATAAGCCACAACAGCAGAAATGAGCCCTCATGCAGTTAATACGTTACACTGTGGGGTGGCAGACACCTGTAACTTCAATCCAAGCAGCATTTGTGGGTGTGTTACTATTGAAACTTTTTGAGTATTTAGAGCTTAAACCCCGCCCACCAGTCGCAGAGTCGCGGAGGTTGTCAGAGCGAGTGAGAGCGAGCGAGTGGTAGAGGAAAAAAACAATGACGAGAGGAATGTTCATTGCTGATGAAGCTCTTCGTCTAGTACTGGCCGATTCGGATGATCTGCAGTCTTCTAGCGAGACGGAAAGCGTGGCTTCAGCGCGCAGCAGCAGGGAGTCTGTCAGCGATGACGCGGTTACACAAGCAGCCCATCCAGTCCTTACCTTGTCCGATGTGCCGCGTCACCTCCGTGGGGAGGGATGTGGTGGTGGTGATCGGGCCGGTGAAAACTCCGCTGGTGATTGATTCAGCCCTGGGGGTGTAATCCACGGGAGTTGGAGCCGGAGGGGGGAAAACCGCGGGAAAAAAAATCGCTGCTAGCAGGGGGGTGGCCCAACACAGCCTCAGTGAGACTAATGGTGATGATGGCTGGGTTAGTTTGGGAGAAGAGGAACAGTATTCCAAGTGGATCAGGCATTTTGATGAGCCAGATGGATACTGTGGAGACAGGGATCTGTCACATTCAGAACACATTGATTTTCTGTCAGTTTTTTGGATGAGGACTTCTGGACCCTCATCACAACTGAAACTAACCAATATGCTCACCAGTATTTAGAGAGGGAGGACCTGAAATCTAGCTCCAGATATGATGACTGGTACGATGTAACTGTCCCAGAAATGAAAGCGTTCATTGCCTTTCAGTTCTGCATGGGGCTTGTGGAAAAGCCTGAGATCGAGGATTTTATATATATATATATATATATATATATATATATATATATATATATATATATATATATATATATATATATATATATATATATATATATATATATATATATATATATATATACATATATATATATATTTATACATATATATATAATTATTATTATTATTATTAACAAAATAAACCGAAGAAGGGATTAGTGAAATGAGTTCATGACGCTGAGGCACCAAAAACAGTGTTCTTGATTGATACGCAGTAAACATAACAAAATACCAATTAAGTAATAAATAGTATATATATACATCCATAGTTATATATGTCTACATAGGAATATGTATGTATCATAAACACTAAGAAAATAAGACAAAAACATTAAAAAACAACAAAAATCTGCAAATGTGATGCAATCCAATATGGCTGCCACCGGATGATGTCACAATATGCAAATTATGTGAGTGAATTTGTTCCTATCACAAAATTTGGCTCATACTGAAGATTTTTCTAATTTACAATATTTGATACGACATTCCTCTATCTCTAACCAGATTTAAGCTACAAGCTCTTTAAATAGTGATAAAAAATTATTCATATTTTACTGAATAAAACTATGGTACCTAAAGGGTTAAGGGAAAACTAATAAATACAACTGAAAAACGTTTGCCCTTTGGCGGAATGTTGCATGGTGTTTTACAGCGCACTGAGGGTGCTTAAACAAATGGTAAATGGCCTGCATTTGTATAGCGCCTTCTTAGGCCTCTACAACCCCCCCAAGGTGCTTCACAACACAATCAGTCATCCATCCATTCACACTCTGGTGATGATGAGCTACGACGTAGCCACAGCTGCCCTGGACCACTGACAGAGACGAGACTGCCGAGCACTGGCGCCACTGGTAAACAAGATGTGTCAAAATGTTAATGCCTGTCTGAGAAAGTGCATAAAGTGTGTAGTGAGGAGTTTAACAGCATTGAAACATCTATAACAGTTGTAATAAATCTAGCTGGCTACTTGGCAGATTTCACCTTTCACAGGTTATTTTTAAAATGTAAACCCGTGATAAATGAGGGACTACAGTATGTGATAAAATAACCCTTTACAGAGGTAATGAAAGACCACCCAGCCTCAGTCGCCCCTGTGGCCAGAATACTCCACTTGCAACTTCAGAGTGCCGGTCCGTTCTGTTGGGACTTTAAAAAGTTGAGCTGAGCTACCTGGTGCTGCCGTCTGGTTCCAACACGTTTCCTGCATGCTTTAGATGGTGAACACAGCTGATTTGTTTAATTTAGTGATGAGTCGCTCCTGTAGTCAGGAAGGCTGGGAGGTGTTTCAGCCGCTAGATTAAGGTGTTAAAAAGACGAGCGCACAGCAAGGAGATACGTTTCGCTTTTGGTTCTACAAATGAACACTAGGGGGTGCTAAAAGCAAGCTAAAACTACCTAGTCTCCTTTTCATTTTAAATATGTTTTTAGGTGAGCAAAATTACAGGATTCAAGTTAAGGTGAGAAGTGTTTTGAAGCTGAGATACATCTCCTGAAGAGGGCCAGAAATTTAGTGAATTTAAAGACTTTTGCAGAACATTTTTCACTGATTGAAAACCTAAAAATGATCCTCCTCATGTAGATTTAGAAGAATCACAGTGACACTTCTGGGAAAATGCTGCTTCTAATTTGTCGTTATTTGTCTGCAGAGAAAACTTTGATTTGATCCCAAAGTCTTGTGTGCTTTTTCTTTTTATTGCTTTAGATAATTATTACCAACAGGCCCAGAGTTGTTGCACAATTCTAAAAACACGTCTCTCTGAAGTCGCTGTGTGCCACTGTGAATTAAAATGAAAAGGCTGTTTGTTGTCAGTGGAAAAGTGTCAAACCCAGATGCTGAAGTATTTTTAAAAGTTTGCTTAAACTTCTGTTTCCGTGGAGCTTCGCTGTCGTTAGCGGCTCTGAACCCTCCGCCCTGCTGCAGGCAGCTCTGTCCGTTCCTGGAGAATGGAGCCGGTCTCACTGTACAAGAGATGTTGCTCCGTTTCTTCTTGTGCATAAAAAGAAAAGAAACAAGCTCTGTCTTCCAGACTAATGCAGAACAGATGGAGGCTCCATGTTTAAAGGGAGGCGTCTTGTTTTTGCCTCTGAGCTCAAAACAGATCCCAGATCTCCAGAAAGCTATATAATGTTCTAAAGACAACAAAAAACAAACAAACATCTTCACAAAGGATCCCAATAAACATGCTTGGGTCACAGTTTCACACCATTCTTCTTCGTCGCAGGCATAAAACAGTATCAGCAGTTTTACCGGAACACGAACACCATAGCGACACCTACTGTGTGAAGGTTGCAGTTGCAGCGACAGAACAAGGTTTCCAGCCTACGGGATGTCAGGTTTGCTGCCGATAATCTGATATTTTCTCTTACATGTTTCCCTTCTGCGGTGATTATATGGATTTTAGCGGCCATGGTTGCCATGTTTCATCCACAAAAGTAAGAAACAATCCTGAGGTCCACAATAGGTGTCATGTTTATTTATTTCGCTTTATCAAAAGCCGTTTATAACTGTGGATCTCCTTTAGCGGTTCATAACCTAGCATGTACATTTCTGAGCAGGCCGGAGAAAGGCCACACAGGCATGAGGAGAACAAGCTCAACCCATGCAGAAAGACTGAGGCTGGGATTTGGACCTACAACCTTGTTGCTGCGAGGCAAGAGTGCTACAACTGCTCACCATCCAGCCACCACCATTCACAGCAAGCTCTAGATGTCAGTGGAGATAGTTAGAAACACGAGTGGCTAAAGCCGCCTCATGCCACACGTGGCTCTCCTCACACGGAAAACTAGGCTTTTGTTGCCGGTTCCTGCCTGTGCAGACAAACGTCCCAGGTTTAATGTAATACAGTCATGACTGGAGTCATGGACATTTGTAAAATTCCTTTTGGGAATTTGTGACTATAGACAGAAAATATCCAAGTTTCTCTTGTAAATATTGACAGGATCTTGAATTTTTCTTACTGCAGAAACAAATATATATATATATATATATAAAACTCATCCAGAGCCATTCTTCTTTTGTCTACGATGGCCTCGGTACTCCGTTAGAGCCAGTCATCTCTGGACCGTTGTGACTGAAGCTGCCCTTTCTGAACCAGTCGTCGCCTCTGGCTGTGGCTGTTGCAGCAAACAGGATGTACACTTAGACGCGCTCCTTCCGTCCAACCAGCCCTGAACCTCACATGAAGCTCTACCTGGTTAGGGAGGATCATTTCATAAAAATATATTTCCAGCTGAACGTTTCTCAATAATTAGTTGGTGGTTTGGTTTCCTGTGCTTTAGCTAAGCTAAGCTAAGCTAAGCTAACAGCCTCACAGCAGCACCGACTCAGAGCTGAAAACCTTTCCTTTGAGAAAAATGAGACAGATAAAACAATTCTTTCTGCTCAAATGTTTATTTTATACAACAGACTTTGAATCATTTAAGAAGTAGTTTTCTTTCTGTACAGATAACACATCAAACCCAGTGCAAAGTGAATATTTCACGTTGTTCACAGACAGCTGCGGAGGGATCAGCTGCATCATGCAGTCGTGTAAAAACAGTCAACCGTTGGAAACGTAACTCTAGACCTGTCTCTGGTCCCACCGGGTGAATCAGACAGGTTAAAGGTCATATTTACATGATCTCGGACTGAAGCACCTTTTAGTTGCACCTGTTTGCTTTACCACAGAGGCTTTGTGGTCCAAAGGAAGGATCTTCAAATAAACAGAGATTGCTGTTTGTCAGGAAGTAGAGACATGTATGAATCTGTAAATTCATACAGAGAATTTGGCTCAGAGTCCTGAGATGAACAGAGGCGAGGGAACGGCACCGACCCGTTTGTGGGACATCCGTGGTCTGTTCTGGGCTAGCGGCCGACGGATCAGACCCCCCACAGAATCCTCTTCTGCACAGAAAGCCTCGTGAATCTGTCCAAACCCAACAGAAAGGTTCTGGTTTGATGTCGTAGATGACATCAGGTTACTGAAAACACACACGGCTTTACAATTAGCCTACGCGCCTTCCTTCAGCGTTGTTCTGCTGGCTGCAAACGAACAACAAAAGGATGAAATCATCGTCATCAGTAATCAGCCCAGCTTCTAGCATCAGCTTAATCATCTGGTGTTAAAATTCAAACTTTAAGTTGTTTGTTTCCAAGCTGCCTTCAGTTTATCCTTCATGAGCAGAAGTAAAAACAAAAACCAAACAAGTGTTTAATGCTTAATGTCACGCTAGTCTGACCAGCTAACTGACCTGGGGGGTCGTCTCAACAGCTGGTCCGCTGCTGTTCTGTTCCAGGTTGGTTTAACGTGATTTTTTATTCCGTTTTAATCTATCAGACACTTTTTTATTGCCAATCTGAATTTTAGACTTCGAGATTTCAGGCTCTACGCTGGAAGCGAAACAAGACGAAGACGGTTCAGAGCGGGGGAGGAGGCGAGACAGTTCTGTTCATCCAGTGATACAGGTGCTGTAGTAAACAGCACTGCTGGCATCAGACAGGGCCGAAATCAGAGGGCTGCTCCCATCATCAGCACCCATACAAACACCAACATCCCTGCCAACTATACTATTGCTGCTAATACAGCCACCCATGACCTTTGACCCACCTCCACACCCCAGTCCGTAGACCTCTTCTTGACTCCTCCCCACATTTACATACTGGTCAAATTCATGCCGGTCCACCTCAGACCAGAAGTCAGCAGCAGAAGACCCCATGTGTCCACTTGTCTCTAAGCTGGAGTGGTCTGAGTGCACAGAGCGAGCATAGGAGGATGGAGGGGGGATACTGGAGGATGAGCAGGAGGAAGGAGGTGTTTCAGGAGGAGGTGAGAGCTGCCCCAGACGAGAGGAGGTGGCATGAGTGGAGCCTGAGGTGCTGCTCCCGTAAATCTGGCTGAAGAAGCCCACAGGAGCTGCGCTCAGGGTCGTTTGTTGGCATTTTGCTGGTTCAGTGAGACTGAGGGAAGGGTGGGGGTACGAAACCAGGAAGGAGGAGTCATGGAGAGGTGGAGCGCACTTTACAGGACTCCTTAGGGGCACCTGGTGGGTGGACGCGTGGTGCAGTTTGGAGCTCATGGTGGGGGTCATGTTTGAGTCAACAGAGCTTATTCTGGAGCTTCTACCTGTACCACAACTGGAGTTGTTCAGACTGGTGCTAACACTCGCTCCACGACCCATCCCATGCACTGAACCGTGCTGACTGTGGTTGCTATAGTGATGGCTGTAAAGCTGGTTATGATGGTGGTGAAGGTGGTGGTGATAACCGCTCCATCCTCCTATCCCTGACTCCTCCTGCATGTGTTGGGGGAAAAACACGGATTCTCCTGCTCCGTCCTCCAGAACATCCAGAGGGGACATCTCTGGGGTGGGTAGGCCGTAGCTCTCCAGCTCTGAGTGTCCAGGGGTCTGCAGTTCTCT
Organism: Nothobranchius kuhntae; assembly: GCA_006942095.1. Classification (NCBI taxonomy): domain Eukaryota; kingdom Metazoa; phylum Chordata; class Actinopteri; order Cyprinodontiformes; family Nothobranchiidae; genus Nothobranchius; species Nothobranchius kuhntae. Next base: position 363,838 of record SSNQ01034591.1, on the reverse strand, counting down.
GAAGTGTCCCAGAGACGGGAGAAGGTGGTGGGGGGTGTGATGGTGTGCGGGGTGGACATAGGCAGAACCTCCTGAGATGCCTTCTGCACCCATAGGACTAACGCCCCCTCCCAAACCGAGACTCGAGGCCCCACCTTGGGCCAAGCTGTGCAGCAGGAGACCCGGTTCGACTCGCTTCAGTTTTTTGGGGGTCTTTTTACGACGAGGCCTGTACTTGTAGTTTGGGTGATCCTGTAGGTGCTGGACACGGAGACGTTCTGCTTCCTCCACAAAGGGTCGCTTGTCTGGGGCACTCAGAGCCTTCCACGACTGACCTGCAGGACAAGGAGACAGCTAATGAGGGACAGTCAACATCAGAGCTGTGACCGGGTCAGGGCCACTCCGTTTGAAACAGAACATCATGCATTCTCCAGAAACGTGGCTGGTGATCAGAACCCACACTTATTCAGCATCATCAGTTTCATTTGTGTTCAGCTAATGTGAAACTTAAAGATCTGACTCCTATCTTCAGCCCGTGAACGCACCACTGCTCAGCTCGGTGCTCGGTTTTACCTCCAGAACAGAAACGTTCAGGAGATTCTCACAAACACCGGCCGTGTCTTTGGGACACCTGTGTGCGTACGGAGCATTCCCAGGATGTCCCGACTCCTCTCAGCTGCTCCAGCAGCAGAACTCAGCTCCACACACGGAGCTGCTAGACAGGAGGCAAGGCCTGCCAGACTTCACAGACACACCAGCGTTTGGATGGGTGCGTGCATTCATGCTCTACAGGAAGGGCTCATATTTACAGCCTGCTGGTTGGTCGTGCATGCCAGAAGTCTGAAGATCTGCAAAACAAACGTTGTTCCAGAAACCTTGTGGTTTGGATTTGAGGGACGTTTCAGGCTGCAGATGAGCTCCAGCTGTCCGTTTGGGTTTACTGGGCTGCTCAGAGTCGGTGCGACGCTGCGGGTCATTTTAGAACATCTAGTAAAAGATGTGTTTTTGTTTCAGACTCCAAACTGTGCCCTGAGTTTCGTCTCCATCGTGTCACTCTGACATGGTGACATCAACACTCATGTCACATATATGATAAGAACCCGTCAGAACAAACCCTCAGAGCGGGCAGCTGCAGGGGGCCGGCGTTTACATAAATGATGAGTGGATGGAGTCGAACTTTCATGAGCAGAAGGGATTTGTGAGTTTTCATCGATACGTGTGTTAAACTGAAGCAGCAGCTGGTGAATGAGTGGCAGAGACACAACGTTCCTCCCATCATCCAGCTTCAGCACCTGTGTGATCCTCTGGAGGCTGACCCTAACCCTGACCCTCTAACCCCCGCTCATCTGGACTTAGCCAGCCATGACGTGGAAGTGTTCAACCGCTGAACATAAAACTGGGAAGTCCTCTAAATAAAACAGACAATGAACACACCACAGTTTCTCCTCCACCATCCTGATGTCTAACGCTGAATTCATCCTGGCGGGGTTCTGCTTCGAACCTCATCAGTGCGTTAGTTCTGATGAGGCCCGTTTGGTCTTACCGAGCATTTTGCTGAGCACAGCGTTGTGCAGGTCGGGGTTCTGCAGGGCCAGTCTCTTCCTCTCATCCTTAGCCCAAACCATGAATGCGTTCATGGGCCTGCGGATCCTCTGCTCAGCCCCTGCTGTTTTCCCGTCACCCGCTCCAGCCGGCACGCCTCCTGCCTGGATCAGATCCGGACTCTGTTCCTCTGAGCTGGCTGTCGAAGCAATCCTTGGTTCTGCTCCGAGGACATCAGGAGAGCTGCAGTCAGCAGACAAGCTCTGCTCAAAATCCACCTCTGGATCAGAGGCAGGACTCGGGGTCCCTGAGGTCCATGTTCCTGGAGGAGGGATCCGCCTGGGACACAGGGAAGTCTCTCTAGACAAGCTGGGCTCCGTTAGATTCATCATATCCCACATGTGGGTTTGACTTTCAGTCCCGTTGAGGTTCAGCAGACGTCTGTCTCGGCTTTCTTGCTTGTAAATCTCTAAAGAACTCAGAATGTTTCAGATGGCAAACATGTGATGGGAGAGGAGAGGAAACGGGCGGATGTGATGCATGAATCCTAAAGCAGAGCATGAGGGTGAGAGAAAGTAAGAAAATAACAGAAAACAAACTCGTGGTGGTGAAAGAAACGCTCCTTAAAAATCCACGGTGACTGTCGGCTGTCTCCGGACTTGTTCTGGGGAAGTTCTTGTTTGGACTGAGTGGTGCGGCGGTCGATTCCCCTCTGTCAGCATGGCCGTCCGACACACCGTCTCTCTGTCTCTCCACCTTGTTTGAAAGTTTTGAAACTTGTGGCCAGAGTTAACCGACCCATGCTGCGTATAAATACCCCGCCCTGACCAATCAGATAAATATGTGGCTGGGAACTCAACCAATGAGGTGCCAGGCAGCCTCCAACGAGACGCTGAGACACGGAGGAGACGTTCAGAACCATAACCCCCC
>SSNQ01034591.1:309495-355185 GCA_006942095.1 Nothobranchius kuhntae | reverse complement strand
CTCTCTCTCTCTCTCATCTTCCTGTGAGGTAGAGAATAAAGTTTTGCCGCTTGTGCACATTTTCTGGTCTCACTTTGTTTGCATTTTATCCTCATTTTAGTTGTGCTTTAGTCACTAGCTCCTCCCAAACATGTCTCAAACTTCTTGCACTTTTTGATTCACAGAAGCGACATTCGACCTAATTTCAGATGGGATCCAAAATGGCAGATTATTCTATCTTATTCAAGGCAAATCTCAGTCAACCATGGTAATAGAGAATGTTTCGAGACATTTTGGAAACTTCTTCGCAAATACAATTTGGAATTTGTCAGTCAGTCGATACGAAACATGTCCATGAAGTTTTCTGCAATAAAACCACTCTCACATGAAGAGATTTCAGCAGTTTGAGTCTTGACGGTCTCAGAATCTTCCAGAATGAGCTATTTCAGGATGCTGTCACTTCAAGGAAAGCAAGCTGCCCCCATCCTCTAATCGGTTTCAGTTTCCAGCTGACTCCCGATCCAGCCAAATCAGAGAAGAAGCCGTTCTGAAACCATCTACTCCTCCAGTCAAACGCCTCTCTGCAGCGCTGCGAGTGATATCAGACCAACGGCTCTTCTAAGAGCCAAACCAGCATTCCAGCTTCCTGTCGTCACCTGGAGACATCTCAGACTAGACGGGTCGTGTCAGAGCTAATCTACGGGTTCCTGATATCAGAGGTCCACTCCCCCGGCAGTGACCAGCACGACCTCTCGACCCGCTGGATGGCACGAGAATCTCCACACAAGGATGCGTAGATTCAACAGATTGCGTCGGATGATTTTAATAAACATGTAATAAACAAACACACAGTCAAACGCTTTTACAGCCCAGACCTCACGAGTTCTCTCAGTTTCCATTCCAACGTTCCACACATCACCTGAAATCACTTCATATCCATTACATCACTCATCATCACTCATCACTCGTCATGTATCATGATTAGTTTAGGGAAACAGAAATAAATTCATTCTTATAAACCATGTACTGACTCTGTCGGTGTGTCTGCGGTCCCTGAAGAAGTAAAGTCAGTAGAATCTTCTGATTAAACATTCAAAGGTCAACCAGACCGGTATTTCATATTCATATGGAATCATCACATCTTATTGATTATTTTATAAATATGTGGTGCAAACCATCCACACTACAACAGTGGTTTGAACAACTGGAAGATTTGGGACTCTGCCATCAAACATGGAGGAGCTGAAGAGTGTTGGGCTTTGTGTGGTTCTCAGCTGCCCACAACCCAGCGCTCACCTGCTGTTAGCCACAGGTCCGCATCTCGGTACACAGGAATGTTGGCTCTTCCACAATTCTGGAAGGTGGGGACTCGGCAGGTGGGGGTGGGGGTGGGGGTGGGATGCCAATGTCACAGATTGTGACATCACAATCAGGGACTTTTCAAACGGCTCGTTTGAGTCACGTGAGTCCTAAAAGCAAACACCGAACCAAGGATAGACGTCTTTTACACATCTGTGAGCAGGAAGCATCTCCAGCAGGTGGGACAACATCTGCTCACAAACCAGCTTCAAAGATGTAAGTGGTAACTTTAGAGTTAAAAGTAAGCGCTCTGAAGTGATCAAACACAGATAACGGTCCTTCTTGTTCATCAAATAAAGCTCTTTTTAGGGGGTTTGCTTCCAGTCTTCCTGTTTGCTGGAAAGACACAATCTGTGTAATTTTCCTGCTAAGAAAATAAAAAAATAGCATTTTCTAAACTGCATAAATGAAATCCCAGAGACTTGTCAGAGGACAGCGTGCATGGTTGGGACACAGTTTCTCATCACAAAAACTAAAATATCTCGTGTGACACCACTCTAAAATTATAGACATACTTCTGCTGCTCATTGACTCCAAATTCCTACATACCATGCTCCCAAATGACAGGCTCCATTTGCATTATGAGCATTCTTGCATTAGATGTCATTAAGAGCCGGGTTATGTTTAACTGAGCAGTAAGGAGTGATGTCAGTGCTGCCGGAGAGCAGACAGGAAGGACGTCTGGTCTCAGCTCGGTCTTCAACCAGAGATTTTTGTGGCATTTGACTTGAAAGCGTTCCATCTCTGCATTTATTATGATGCACAGACCTGCATCCTCCGTTCTAGTTAGACATGAACACTGAAGCGACTTTACTATTCTGAGCTCAGTTAACTCGTCGCCGAAAGCAAATAACATGTTTCCAACATGCTTACGCGGTTTTAGTAAACCCCTTGTAGCAGGAGCAGCAGAACGAGATGTTCAGATGTAAAACACACTCCCATCAGGTGAAACTCCTAAACATTAGCCTCGATCTGCTGCTGGAAGCTTCCAGACAAACTTCCCTAAAATGAAAAAGCTAGAACTTTCTCACCGCCTGGATCTTTCTATCGATGAGCTCAACGATGCTGTGACATCTGAATCTGTGTTCAGGGTTTAGCCTTCAGTTCTAATTCAGCAAAGCAAACAGTGCAAACGCGCTGTGGCTGCTTCTGTTTCATGTTTGTTGTAGCGCATCACCACCAGCATGTGAAGGTGTGTGTGCACAGGTGAATGACTGGGTTGTAATGCTCCTTGGGGGGTTCTAGAACCCTAGAAGGTGCTAGATCAAATACATCACCATGCATCACTTCCAGGTTATACAATCTCCTTCTGGTGGGACTTTCTGGTTCCGTGATGTAGACGAGTTCTATCTGGGCTGCATGGTGGTGCAGTGGTTAGCACTGTTGCCTCGCAGCACGAAGGTTGCAGGTTCGAAACTCGGCTGCGGCCTTTCTGCGTGGAGTTGCGTGTTCTCCCCATGCATGCGTGGGTTTCCTCCGGGTACTCCGGTTTCTCCCACAGATCACAACATGCCCTTCAGGTTATAAACTGTAAGTCGCTTTGGATAAAAGCGTCTGCCAAATAAATAAACATAAACATAAACAGGTGAGGCTGTTGAATGCAGAGTATGCATGTGCTGGCGCATGGTCAGGATGGTACCACCGCTGCCTCAGTTTGAGCCAGGCACACCCTGGTCTAAGGTAATAGACGGAATGGAGAAAACTGATCAGAATAAACGTAAATATGAAATGTACTGAAACTAAAAGGCTGGGAACGACTACAGCATTAGACAAATAAATGTAAATTAAATAACTAATATAACAAAAACTACAATAAGTGATCCAAAAGGGTTCAGATGAAGGCAGCTGGACTTCTTAGGTTTCTTGAAGACGTTTCTCTTCTACTCCGAGGAGCTTTGTCAGTTCTAACTGGAATACGGGAGAGGCAAGTCTACAAGCTGTAGCTGTCTGTTGTTGTTTAACGAGCAGAAACTACTCTGAGTACCCCTCCTCTCATCCCCTGTGAGGGAGTCATGTTGTGGTGACTGGATGCAGGAAGGTGTGACCTGGACTGAAACTGCTCAGGAATGAGATGAAAGCTGCATTATATGTGCTGCAAAGGTGAAATCTAAGCCCCGCCCCTATTTAAAGTGGGGTTTCCATGTTTGACATGGTTAGCTTCTTTTTACTCCTCTCTCGCACCATCTATCTTCTCTGTCCAGAATGTGGACTTTGTCATCTTCACAAGTGTGCCCCTTGTCCTTCAGGTGTAGGTGGACTGCAGAGTCCTGACCTGGAGAGGTGGCGTGCCAGGCTCTTGTGCAGTTGTTGTTTAGTTTCCTTGATGTAAACATCTGGACAGTCCTCACTACACTGGGCTGCATAAACGCCACTGAGCTTCTGTTTGGGTGTTTTGCGGACTCCCCAGAATCTGTGTGAGCTGTTCACTCGCTGCCTTCCCTCCTGACCTCTACCATCTGCAGATCATTCTTTACTCTGCGTTGCTAAAACGAGATACACGTCCAGTGGTGAGGGGGCATTTGCCTTCGCCGCTGCTAAGCTGTGGAACACACTCCCACTGGATGAGCGCCTGGCTTCGACACTCGTGCTTTTTGAATCAAAACTGAAGTCACATCTCTTGAAATAGGGTTTCGGCTGGTGAACCTTCTACGGGGTGTGTCTTCGGCTTTTCCTTTTATTTCACGGTTTCCTTATTACTCCATTTTGTGCCTTACCCTTACTTTAATTGTAGTTCAAGGTTTGGTTAGCCTTCTGTGTCGCTGCAGGTGTTATGCTGCCGTGCTCTGTGCTTGGGTTTTAGATGTTTTACTTTTTAAATCTTTGTTTTTACTCAGTCTATCAGGGGCTTTGAACTTTTTATTTTTACTAGTTCTTCTGCTCCTTCTTTGTCCAGCGCTTTGGTCAGCCGACACGCTGCGTTTAAATGTGCTTTACAAACACATTTGGGATGGGATGGGAGGGCGGTTGGGGTGTTGGCGCTTGCTCCACTGCGCCCCTCCCTCAGGTGCCTCCTTGTGTTCCCCAGCCCACTCCAGGTTCCCCATTTGTGATTTGAGATTTAGTTATCCCATCCTTGTTAATGTTTTTCTTCTGATGTCTAGTTTTCAGGTTTAGGAGTTCGCTTATCTTTAGTTCTCTGCAGATGAAGTTTACCTAGTCAGTTTCCCCACTCAGTTAATTAGTCTCACCTGATCCCTTCTGATCTCACTCCCCACACACCTGTCACCTGTTTCCCTCCGTGTTCCCTCTGTGTATATAACCCTGTCTGCGTCTCAGTGTGTTGTTGGTTCACTGTCTTGTGTCAGCGTTGCTTTGTCCTCTACAGACCTACAGATCCTGGCTCACGAGTGAGCTTTTGTTTTTGCCTTTAGAACTTTAGATTTTTGGCTTAGAGCAGTTTTGCTTTTCCTAATAAAAGGATTTTTATTTTATACAGCCTCTCCTGCCTTGAGTTGTGTAGTGTTCTGCGTTTTGGGTCCAATCCTCCTGCCCTCTCAGCGTGACACAGCTCCAGCATTGCCTAAAGCTAAATTAGGGTGTCACCCTGGTGGCCCATTCTAAGGCCCTGTCCACACGTAGCCGGGGATCTGCCAAAACGTAGATATTTTTCTACGTTTTGGCCTGTCATCCACACGAAAAAAGGAGTTTTTTCACACGAAAACGGATCTTTTTAAAAACTCCGGCCAAAGTGAAGATCTGTGTTTTCTCCGTTTTGGGTGTCTGCGTGTGGACAGACAAAACCGGAGTTTTAAGGTCCGCAACGTCACTTTCCGCGACAAAAAATTCCTGACATCACGTGTGCGACCTGTGTTTACACTAGCCGACAGCATGGATGCCCTCAGAGCTGCGCTCGCTTTATCAATTGTCCAAGCGCTTTTTGCTTGTTTGTTTTTGCAAGCGGAATTACTGCTCCTTGCGGAAGACCACAGACGAAGGACGAGGAAAGAACGGGGGAAGTACTGCCGCCTACAGGTCTGGCATGTCCATAACAACGTATTTATCCGGGTACGTGTGGACAGAGTTTTCTTTTAAAAGGCGGTGGTGTGGATGCAAGTTTTTGGAGGGGCGGATATTTGTTTTTTAAAAAAACCCGGCTACGTGTGGACTAGGCCTGAGTCAATGGGTGTGCCTTCTGATTCTACGCTTACCTGTTTTTTTAAAGTAAATGGCTAGAGGCTAAATTCCTTTCACTGGCATGTGTAAAACAATATTAAAACCTCGGCTGAAAAAGGTTTTTGGATTTTCAAGGCTGGATTTTTAAGAGATACTCGTGCTCTTAACCCTAACCCAAAAACTGAAGATATCTTCCTATGTGAGCCCAAACGAGCTGATGACGTCAAACCAGGAACGCTCCACCAACAGCTAGCGTAAACAGTGCAGATGTCTGGTCTCTGCCTAGTTAAACTGGACTTGAATGTGTTGGAGTAACAATTTGAAATCTCATTTACATGACTCTGTATTTAAGTAAAACCATCCCCAACAGTAGATTTTATGATAACCTGAAAGCCCTTTTGGGCTACTGTAAATCAAGCAAAGAGCTGATACTCATGGGGGATTTTAACATCAATTGGAACGATAAAAAATATCTGAATAACCTCAAACAAACCACAGAATATTTTAATCTTAAACGACTGGTAGAAAGCCCCACCCTTAAAACCCATAATCTCCTAACAGGGATGTCAGATCATAATATTGGTTTTTTTTCCACATAAACTCTCAAAGGCAAGGTTTCATAACCCACAGACATCAAGAAGCTGTCACGAGTTCATTCCAGAAAACCAAATGCAAAATCTTGATAAAGCCCTAAGAGAGACTGACTGGAGTGATATTCTCAAGAATGATGACACATTAAAGGGTTGTGAATCCTTTGGTCTAAAATAAATACAATTATGACACCATTTACAAAATAGGAGAGATGGGGAAAAAATAGAAATGCTTTCCCATGGATGAACAGCAAATGTATAAAACTGATGAAAGATAGAGATGTTTTACTTAAATAGCCCTAAGATCTGGTCTGACCACAGACAGGCAGAAATTTCCTTGGGCTAGAATTAAAGTAACTAGTACAGTTCGCAAGGCCAAAGCAAGAGGAATAGCAAGCTCATCTGGAAAAATATAGACAGATTAACTGGTTAACAATCCAAATATGCTATTAATAAACTTGAAATCAAAATAAATTATACTCTGGTGAAAGGTCCTCTCATCATAGCTACTGAAATGAATAAATACTTTGTTGACACAGTCTGAGATATAACTCAACAATCCACCCCGTCTAACTGCGTTTTTGATCCTGTAAATCCTTGTCATGCTGCTTTCAGGATAGAAGAAATAACAGGAGAAGTGGACAGTATTATCAATTCCCTCAACCAATCAAAGACAAAGGATGTATATGGTCTCAACACCCTTTTTTTTTAAATGGCATAAAGATGCACTAATTCAACCGGTAACTCATTTAATTAATCTATCGTTTAAACAAAATGTCGTGCCTTTAGCTTGGAAGCTAGCTGCAGTCACGCCAATTTTTAAGTCTGGTGACGAAACTGAAATGGCCAATTATCGGCCCATCAGCATTCTCCCCGCTGTCTCCAAGGTTGCAGAAAAGTGGGTGGCAAAGCAACTGAATGCATATTTAAATTTTGGACACACACATCCCTACGTCCAATGCAATTCGGATTTCGCAATTGCCACTCTACAGAGACTGCACACTGTGTCTTTGTGGAAAAAGTCTCCTTTATAGGCATGCATGTGTAGGAGCTGTGTTCCTAGACCTCAAGAAGGCTTTCGAGACTGTCGATCATCAAATTCTTCTAAACAAATTGAATCATTTTAATTTCTCACCAAAGGTGCTGCTCTGGTTTCGGTCTTATCCGTGTGACAGGAAACAGTGTGTGTCCTTGTTTGGCAATAAATCCTCCTGCATTAGTTGTCCAGTTGGAGTCCCCCAAGGCAGTATTCTGGGGCAGATTTTGTTTAGCATTTTTATTGATGATCTTCCTGAAGTATGTTCAAAAGTAAACATTCAAATGTATGCAGATGATGCTGTTATTTTTACTGATGCTAAAAGTCCTCAGGAAGCCTCGCATTTGTTGACTGAAACCATGGCCCATGTACAAAAATGGGTCAAGAGTTCCCACTTAAAGCTGAACAAAAAAACCAGTCTGCATGTTTTTCACCAAAAAAACAATTGAACTAAAAAAATCAAACATCTTTCTAGAAGGGGTAGAGCTTGACATTGCTGAAGAATTCAAATATCTTGGGTTAACTTTGGACCCAACCGTAACTTTTAAGAATCATATTAAAAAACACAAAAAAAAAACAGTCAATTTTAATGTACAAAATTTTAAACAAGTTAGACCTTTTGTGTCGCTCCATGCTGCTAAGTTGTTTTTACATTCTATGATTTTGTCTCACGTGGAATACTGAATAACCTCCTGGTCACATGCTGCTGGTGCAACACTCAAACCCATACAATCCCTTATTTAAAAAGCCATAAAAATCCTTGATAAAAAATCATTTAGTTTCCACCGCTGCTTTGTTTTAGATAAATACAGACGTCTTAATCTTAATAACTTTGTTACCTTCAAGAATGCTTGCCTGGTTTTTAAGTGTTTACATGGACTAGCCCCTTTCCCCCTGACAGATTTTATTAAATCACGGTCATCAGTGGAATGTCGACCAGTGCCACAGATAGAGGAGACGGGAGGTGCCTTACAGGCACCCTGCTTTTGACAAGACCATACTATCCGTTAAGGAGACTAAATAATGGAATAGTCTACCAGTCAGCATAAGAGACTCACAATCATACAGTTCCTTCAAATTCAAACTTAAACAATGGTTGAAGGAAAACCAAACCTGTCTCCATCAGTAACTTGTCCTCACAGTGGTGTTTTGTGTGTTTTCTTTCTGTTTTTCCTAGTTTTCTAGTTTTAAATATAATACTTTATTTTATTGCTTTTATTACCTGCCGAGGGACTGCAGATGTAGATTAGCACTGGTGCTACAATCTGGCATATTTACTGATGCAATTGTTGAAGTTCATCAACATGCACTGTCCCTATTAAATAAATAAAGAAATGAATGGATTTGGGGTTAAACCACCAAATGGTTCCCGAGCGCGGCCACCGCTGCAGCTCACCGCCCCCCTCCATGGGGATGGGTCACACGTGGAGATGAAATTCACCAGTGTGTGATGGTGGCTATGGGACTTACTTTATAACATTGATACTCCATATTTAAATGGAATATTACATTTATTGAATACATTTATATTCTATTGACAATTTATTAAAAGTAACCACCTACAAATTATTACACTTATCTCAACTTTTAGTTACAAGACGTCTCCAGGAAAAGACAGAAGTCTCAAGCCTTTTATTATTATTGCTTTCTTCACAATTATTTTCTTATTTTACAGATTCATTACAACCATAGAACTTTGGGTGTTTAGGGTGAATTTAACGAGACTTGGCTGCTTGAAAAGTGAATCAAAACAACAGCAAATATGCATTATTTTAGTTCTTAAACACACCAAACAAACCTACTTGAGTCAACAAGAGGATTTTATTATCAGTCATGTCACATATTAATATCAGTGTCACATATTAATATCAGTGTCACATATTAATATCAGTGTCACATATTAATATCAGTGTCACATATTAATATCAGTGTCACATGTTAATATCAGTGTCACATATTAATATCAGTGTTACATATTAATATCAGTGTCACATATTAATATCAGTGTCACATGTTAATATCAGTGTCACATATTAATATCAGTGTTACATGTTAATATCAGTGTCACATGTTAATATCAGTGTCACATATTAATATCAGTGTCACATATTAATATCAGTGTTACATATTAATATCAGTGTCACATATTAATATCAGTGTCACATATTAATATCAGTGTCACATATTAATATCAGTGTCACATATTAATATCAGTGTTACATATTAATATCAGTGTAATAACAATGACCGTTATAACACTATAGTAAGTGAAATCATTCCTTACAGGTCTCTCGGGAAGATGCGGGGCAGAGGAGTTTGAAAACGCCTCCTACACCTTTCCTGGTTTCTGATTGGTCCAACACAGACCTAAAAAGTTAGACACGCTCTATCGGGCTGTTCCAGCCAAAACAGCTGTTGTAGGATCGAGACAGATCTCACAACAGAACAGTTTTAGTGGCTAGAACCACCTTTTTCAGAACCAAACGACCATTATTTGTTTGAACCTGCTACAACTGCATCAGACGCTAACCAGCTCGTCAGCCTCCAGCAGAAGCAGTCTATATGAAGAAGCTCTTCGTGGCACAGCTCTGTCCCGACTCGAGCCATTCTAACAACCATAGACAGAACAGAGTTTGGGCCTTTTGATGCTCCGTGAAGAGGTGGTTACTTCCTGACCCCCAGCTGCCTTTGGTGATGTGGACGCTACGTCGTGTGAAACTCAGCCATGAATAAAATAGTTCTGATGATTAAACATAGCCCACCGGATTCATGTTTCTACTTACGTTTATTTAGTCTGCTTGTCATTAAGTAACACATTTAAATATTTCACAGGTGATGATTTTACTTGTTTATGCCGAGTCAAGCCCAGAACAGGAAGTGATGTCAAAGGAAGTAAAGATGGATTACTCATCACTCAAATTTTAAATAATGACTAACCTGCCAAAACATATCATACAGCATCAAGTCTGAACACACACACACACACACACACACACACACACGCACACACGCACGCACGCACGCACGCACGCACGCACGCACGCACGCACGCACACACACACACACGCACGCACGCACACACACACACGCACACACACACACACCTCCAGTGTAGCAGTGTTATTCTACCTTATGTGGGTTAGGGTTAAACGTAACTTGTACGTAAGCAGACGCTTTCTAGGTCAGACGTGTTGCACACAAGTTTCTCACACGCCACCAAAGTTTGTGCCGTACTTCACGTATCCACTCTTTGTTCATGTTCTGTTTAGTCTGAACATTCCCACTTATCATATTTTCCCATATTTCTCTTTTTATGCCTTTAACAAAAACTATGTAAACTCCCCACATTTTCTGACTTGGGTTTGTTTCCGTCAGCAATCGAATATCTTCTGCCATCAGAACTGAGTTTGTGAACAAAAGAAAGTAGGAGAGTGAGACTGCAGCGTGCTGAGGGGGAGACGGGGGAGACGGGACTGTTTGGCTGAGCGAGAGGTTTTGGGCGGGAGGTGACTTTTTCTTTGTGTGGTGTGAGTGAAATCTATTTTTTCCTTTGTGGTGTGGGTAAAGTGTGTGTTTTTGTTCTTTTGTTGTGAGCATGTGGGAATTGCTGAACGAGAGAGAGTAATTCCTGAATGCTATCAGACTCGGACACACTCAAACATCAACTGAGTTAGGTGGGAATGATAAGGATTGGGATGGGTAAACTGCAAGGAATTTCATCTTGATACCAGAGTAAATACAAAAGCAACACAATCAGATAAATAAATGTACATTTTCTGCAAGATGAGGACTCAATCTGACCTCAACTCAAACCATGTGACCACGAGTCTGGCTCCGAAACTCCGAGCTCCTGCAGGACGCCCACTCCGTATTATCTGTGCAAAAGACACACATTCAATCATGTCTAAGGTTTATTTCATGCTATCATCAGATTAACTTTGAAGAAAACTCTGATGTGATTTTAAGTTCACTAAACACCCAGAATGATTTCAAATGAAGCTAACTGATGCGTCGGTTACTGTGTAAGGACATCCATTCTTGTGATTATTAGATCTTGAGCACAAACTAAACCTTTCTGTGATGTGAGAAGGTTAACGTTCCACCCCAGCGGCCGTCACCAAACCTGTGCTTTTGGACTTTCTAAGCCCTGAAGCTTTTAAGACGGTTATTTTTCTAACATGGGAACATTTATTTGAGCTATTTCTCAGTCTGCATCCATATCATTCCAGACCATTCTTCAGACATGTTATTATACTCTACAAACCAGTAAAGGTCTATCTGTGGACAAAACATCAAAATCATTCTAAAAGTGTGTGTGTGTGTGTTTATGCTGCTTCTGAATAAAAGTCTTTTCCAAATTAATTAAATAATTTGAGTGTGTTTTGATGTCGGAGCTTCTACACAAGAAAACTAGCATTTCATACTCTTGAAACAAGATAAACAGTTCACCAGTTTTTCTACAGTTGTTTGACCTTTTCAGGTCCTGTAACCAGTAAATTCTGTGTGCAGAAGAGCTAAAACTGTGTAATAAAGCAGGAATCAAGTTAACAAAGCTATCACTTTAAATCCTAGGTGAATTATGGTCATTATTTGTTCAGAATGAATACACACATTTTATGTTTATGTATTTAGCAGACACTTGTGTCCAAAGCGACTTTCAAGTGATAATCGGCATGTTGCCCTTGAGGCTAACAACAACAATAACAACAACTTGACATCAGTCATGGAGAGGAGGGAACAAGGAGTGGACAGTAGAGAGGGGGGACGGGTGCAGGGAGGGTGCTAGTTTAGAAGATGCTCTCTGAAGAGCAGGGTCTTCAGGAGTTTCTCGAAAATTGAAAAGGAAGCTCCTGTTCTGGTAGTGCTTGGAAGGTCATTCCACATTTGTGGAACGATGCATGAGAAGAGTCTGGATTGTCCTGAGCGTGGTGTAGGCACTGCTAGCCGACCATCCTGTGATGACCGGAGCGGCCGGGCTGAGACGTAAGCCTTTGCAAGAGGATTCAGGTAGATGGGAGCCGTACCGTCTCGGACTTTATATGCTAGTGTTAGCTATTTGTATTTGATGCGTGCTGCTAGCGGTAGCCAGTGGAGCTCAATGAACAGAGGGGTGACGTGTGCTCTTTTAGGCTGATTGAAGACCAGACGCGCCGCTGCGTTCTGGACCATTTGAAGAGGTCTCACAGTACAGCCTGGAAGACCAGTTAGAAGGGCGTTGCAGTAATGGAGGCGGGAGATGACAGTAGATTGCACCAGGAGCTGGGTGGCATGTTGTGTTAGGTATGGTCTGATCTTTCGTATGTTATACAGCACAAAGCGGCATGAACGAGCAACAGAGGCAACACGATCTTTAAAGGTCAGGTGTTCATCAATCACAACACCCAGATTTCGAAATGCCTTTGAAGGAGCCAGAGATAGGAAGTCATTTTGGACTGAGATATTGTGCTGTATGGATGGTTTTGCTGGGATGACAAGTAGATCAGTTTTAGAGAGGTTGAGTTGGAGATGGTGAGATTTCATCCATGTTGATATGTCAGAGAGACAGTTTGATATTCGTGCAGAGACAGTGTGGTCGTCCGCTGGAAATGACAGATAGAGCTGGGTGTCGTCTGCATAGCAGTGGTAGGAGAAGCCATGTGATCGAATGATCTCACCCAGTGAGGTGGTGTATATGGCAAAGAGAAGAGGTCCTAGTACAGAGCCCTGGGGGACTCCTGTGGCAAGATCGTGCACGGTAGAGGATTGTCCAAGCCAAGATACACTGAATGATCGTCCTGTGAGGTACGATTCAAACCAGGCGTGTGCTTTCTCTGTGATGCCCATGCTAGAGAGTGTGGACAAAAGGAAGCCATGGTTGATGGTGTCCAATGCAGCCGATAAGTTGAGCAGGATAAGCACTGAGGATTTGCCTGTCGCTCTAGCTTCTTTTAAGGATTCAGTCACTGCTAACAGAGCAGTTTCAGTGGAGTGGCCCTTTTGAACCCAGAGTGGTAAGGGTATTTTAACCTCTAACCATCCTGTTTAACACTCCAAAGAGATGTTCTGAGAAATGTAGAGCTCATCAGAAGATGAAGCCATTTGACTTTAATCTACTGACTTCACACCAACATGTACACACAATATGGGCTTGTATCGCTCCCATTCATGATGCTTTTCAGCATAACGAGAAACATGGGGTATGACGGCATCTACTTACTCTCTCACTTCTAAATACTTTTTCATCTCACAGTATTGCTTTGAATTTAGCCGCTGTTCTCCTTCTTCTAGCTGCCGTTTTCTTTGGGGATCATTGCTTCTCATGCCTTCTGGGATTCTGTAACCAGAAATCTTAAGAGTTCTGTTGGTGTGAGGTCTCCCAGCTCATTAGTTACTATGATGTCTCAGAGGCGATAGTGGACGCTTTCCAGTAGGTATTGGGATGACATTGGTTACCAGTGAAATACAATCTTTCTGTAAAGATCCCGGTATTTGTTTATTTTTCCTTGTCTCCTATAGTGCCGCCCTACATCTTTACAAGTGCAACTCAAGATAAAAACCATGAAGTGCTTCACAAGAATTAAAAATATATATTTTTTAAATGTAATAAAAAGGTGGAGGAAAAGGAAGTTTTTTACATTAAAATGTGAAGGAAGAAAAAAACGAATAAAAATAGTTCATTGTGGAATCCTGAGAAAGGCAGAATGGCTGGAAACAGGTTAAATAGTCTTAAAAATGATCTATTAGAACAAGATTGGAATATTGTTTATGAAAAAAATGAAGTAGACCAAGCATATGATACCTTTTTAAATATATTTAAAAGTCAGTTTGACAGAAACTGTCCAGTAATCAAAAATATTCAGAGGAATAAGTATAAAGAAAAACCGTGGATGACAAAAGGACTACATAATGCATGCAATAAAAAGAACACACTTTACCAAGAATTTATAAAAAACAGAACTACAGAAGCAGAACAAAAGTACAAAAGATATAAAAACAAACTCATAAATATAGTGAGAAGCTGTAAACGTGAATATTTTATTAAAAAGTTAGAGCACAATAGAAACTACATAAAAGGCATCTGGAAAGTATTAAATGGCGTAATTAGGAAAGAGACAGGGAATAATAACTATCCACAACATTTTATAGAGAGAAAAAATAATATTACAAACATGAATGAAGCAGTGGATGAATTCAACAAATATTATGTAAGCATAGGATCTAAATTGGAGGACAAAATAATAGTTGGTGAGATACAAACGGATGCCACAGAGTATGTTGAAAGAAATAAAAATTCTGTTTTTTAAGAGCAGTTGATGAGAAGGAGATATAGTTAGAAATATGAAGAATAAAACCAGAACAGACCGGAACGGTATTGATATGAAAACACTGAAATGTCTGATTGAGGGCATGTAAAACCATTAACACACATTTGTAATCTTTCTTTTCAAAAGGGGTTTTTTCCGAATAACATGAAAGTAGCAAGGGTAATTCCTATTTACAAGACAGGAGATAAGCATCAATTTACAAATTATAGACCTGTGTCAACACTATCACAATTTTCCAAAATATTAGAAAAGCTGTTTGTTAAAAGATTCAATAATTTCGTTGATCAATGTGAGTTGCTGACGGAAAGCCGGTATGGCTTCAGGAATGATAGGTCGACAGTCCAGGCACTGATTGATCTTACTGAGGAAATAACAGAATGCATTGACAAAAAGAAGCATGCAATAGGGTTGTTTTTAGATCTGAAGAAAGCTTTCAATACAGTAAACCATGATGTATTGATGAGAAAAATGGAAAAATATGGTTTCAGGGGTATAGTTTTGGACTGGATAAAAAGTTATTTATCAAATAGACAACAATATGTGCAAATAAATCAACATAAATCAGGACTAAGAGAGATACAATGTGGGGTACCTCAAGGATCAGTCTTAGGACCTAAACTATTCATAATGTACATAAATGACATTTGTAGGGTTTCACAAGTTTTGAAGTTTGTATTGTTTGCAGATGACACAAATGTTTTTTGCTCGGGTGTGGAATTGCAACAGGTCCTGGATGTGGTCACACAGGAAATAAATACATTTAAAAAATGGTTTGATGTAAATAAACTGTCACTAAATTTAGAGAAAACAAAATTTATGTTGTTTGGTAATGAAAGAAGATACACTGAATTAGATATAGAAATTAATAATGTAAAAATTGAGAAAGTTTATGAAATAAAATTTCTTGGGGTGGTCATAGACAGCAGGATCTGTTGGAAGCCACACATCAAATATGTTAGGGGGAAGCTTGCACGGGGCATTGCTATATTGGGGAAAGCTAAGTATGTTTTTAATCAGAAAGCACTTTATATGTTATACAATACGATGCTACTGCCATATTTGAGCTATAGTGTAGAGGTCTGGGGAAACACGTACAAAAGTCATTTACAAACAATAACAACAATGCAGAAAAGGGCTATCAGGTTAATAACAAATGCAGGATTTTTGGATCACACAAATGAACTTTTTATTAAAACACGGACAGTGAAGTTCCAGGACTTGGTTAAATACAAACAGCACAAATAATGTATAAAGTAAGGAATAAATTAATGCCTGATGAAATACAGAAACTGTTCACAGAGAGAGAAGGAGGATATAACCTGAGAGGGACACTAAACTTAAAGATACATAAGTTTAGAACAACATTAAAACAGATGTGTATCACAAAAATAGGGGTTAAATTATGGAACAACTTAGAAGAAGAAATCAAGGTAAGTACAAATATAAATGTGTTTAAAATGAATTATAAAAACATATTCTGAACAAGTATATAGTGGAAAATAGATGATTTATGTGGGTGTCCTTTATTCTAAGGAAAAGTAAATATGAGCATCAATTGTAAAAAGATGTTTTTTTTTTCTTTTTTGTTTTTTTCCATATGGTTTGGTGGTTTTTGGTGACTTGTACCATTTTGTTTGTTTTAATGTAGGTTTTGTGTTACATTTAGTAAACAAGTAAAAATTACTTGTATAAAGGGGTAGGACATATAAGTTTCCCCTTCAGCCTACTCCTTTTCAGACAGAGAAGAAGAAAAAAAGGGATGATGATGTGTATTTTTTATGTTTGTGTGTTATTTTTATTATGTATGTTTCCTTTGTTTGAAATAAACTAAACTAAAAAAATAAAATAAAATTCTCATTGTGAGCCGCTAGCTCTGGGTAAGGCCTCAGCCTCGACCCCACGTTAAAAGTGCTCGGCCATTAATCAGTTTCTTCCTCTGTGTATTTGTGTCCAGTAAAGATGGCTAGCTGTGGTATTGATTACACTTACAGACAACTCAAGAAGTCTCTGCTCCATTTTTTTATTTATTTATTTTTTCTTTTGCGATAAGTAAAACTACGTTTCTGTACTTTAGTGCACGTGGAGTAAAGTGCTGTGCATTCAACATGATGCTGTTTGGTAAATAGGTTGAAATATGATGTTTGTTGGGCTGGGTAGCAAAACTTGATTCGGTCTCTATCCCATCTGCAGTGGCAGCTTCGTGGACCTCTGACCTCGATGGAGCAGCAGAGCGGAAGCTGCAGCATGCTCTGGTCACCTGGTTCTTATTGCGGTGGAGCGAAGCTGTAGCAGTGCTGGTCGCCTGTGGGGCTCTCTAACAGAGACCACCGAAGCACTGTACCTTGGTGAAATGATGCGTGCTTCCTGTTGGAGCCTCTCAACAGCGTTTTTCTGGCTAAAAGCATCCACAGACCTACATCCGCTTCCGTTAGCCCATTTAGCTTATAGCTACGTCAGCCCCACTCCCAGCTCCACCTCTTTGCCAATTTCTGTTTTGCCCAGGAAAGACGGGACATGACACGGCCAAGATGGCGGTGGTGGGAACCACCAACTGGACTTCAATTCACTTTTCCAGAAAACCTACGGCTGATGTCATGCAAG
The DNA here is from genome assembly GCA_006942095.1 of Nothobranchius kuhntae. NCBI lineage: Eukaryota > Metazoa > Chordata > Actinopteri > Cyprinodontiformes > Nothobranchiidae > Nothobranchius > Nothobranchius kuhntae. Next base: position 338,203 of record SSNQ01034591.1, on the reverse strand, counting down.
GTTTGTCCATCTTATATGTACACTCATAGCTTAATGCTGAGAAGTGAGCAAACCTGGCTATGCTCAGCAGCCCTGCGGGACCATGATACCCCACCCCCGGGGACCATTCATGTCTACATGTCCTTTTTCTATATTTATAGAATTTTTAAATCTATCCACTGCCGTCTTGTTGCAGGTTATTAGTTGAACTGCGGAGATCTCACGTCTTTATTTGGGACCAATCATTATTTTCAAAGTTTTGGTTGATGAAAGATTCAGTTGTCTGACGTTCAGGCAGCTTCTGACTTCAGTAGTAACGTCTGATCCCAGACTTGTTTCATGCTTTGATTTCTAAACGTATTTCTTAGTAGATAGTTTGTTTGTTTGTTTGTTTAACCAGTGTCATCCAGCAGCGGGTTTACAGAATCTGAAGCTACGTTCCTGCAGAGGCTCCAACACAAACACAACCACAGTCCCACAGCAAAGCCGCTAATTTAAAACTTAATTACCATCCAGTCTCCCTTCTCCCAGTGAGCGAGCCAAAGCTCTCAGCTGCACTTGTTTGTTTAGTGGGGTTGGAAAGCAGAAGATGATTTAGTTGTAAAGTGACAATTATAATGTTGATTCTAGTGGTTTGTGGTTTACCATCATCATTAATTAAAGCACAACTGAGCGTCTATAATGAAGAAATAAATAGAACTAAGCTCCATGGGATGCCTTTTGTCTGCTGAGGATTAAAGCAACACCAGTTCCGTCACATGGAATTCAATCCTGCTAAACGTTGGATTTTCTCTCATTGTTTTGTTATATGGAGCTCAGGGTAGCAGCTATTGTAAAGAATACAGTGTTTATTGATGAAATTCAGCTGCATTTTTATAAAACAGTAGCAATGCAAGTTTTATAATCCCTTTTCGTCCCACCAGCAGCAGCAGCAGGAAGAAGTTCACACAATCACACAACCATGGATGCCAGAGGTCTATCTAAACAGGACCAAAACCACAATTTATAGTTTTCTTCAAAATGATTATCTTTCGTTAAACATAACTGCATCTTTCAGAATTGTCCTGTCATTACCCCAGCTGGTGTGGATAGCAGACCATTTTCAGACATTTTGTGACTCAAACTCAACAAAACCGCACCAAGAATGTTGTGAATCTGGTTTGTAAGGTCAGCATGGACTCCACAGGATGAACAAAAGTAGGTGAGTGATAAAGTCAAGTCTTTGATAAGGGTAAGGTAGTACCCAATGTCCCAAACCATATGGCATGCTCTAAACACGGGAGTGGAGAGGAACAACACCATATAGGACATCAAACAGCCATATCTAAAGTGATTTTTTTTTGGCTTACTAGCGGGGACAGCATCAACTCGAGGGACTTTATGATCTCACGAGTCGAGCGTAGAGCACAGCTGAGAAGCCGCTTTGCGCCTGAGACCCTGCACTGGAGTGCAGCGATTGTCGCAAGTGAACCTCTCCGCTGCAGTTGTTATTACGGATATCTATAATTATAATTTCTACTAGTAACAACTGTAGTGAACCGGCGGCGAGACCCAGAAATTCAACCACACAACACAGGATGAGTGGTGAAAGATGATGTTTTATTGAATAAAACTGAGGATGGTTGGTTGGGTTGAGAAAACCACTTGGAGGAACTGCGGAGAGAGAAAGAGAGAGCAGGTGAGAGACGGATTAGCTTTAATGTTTCCAGAACCAGATGTGGCAGAGCTGCTTAACTAAGCTGCAGCGGAGATCGGCAGGCAGGAGGGATGCAGCACGTGGGGAGGGTTTTCCGTTGTAGCGTAGAAGAAGGTCCTGTAATGCGAAGGCTATGACATTTGTCAACAACCTGACCTACCAGTGGGCAGAGGTCACCGGACATTAAGTGTCCAGCCGGTTTCAGCTGCCTGGAATATGGTGTGCTTCTCCATACCAAAACCGTCCTCTGTTTTTTTGTTCTTACCGTGGACGTCTGCATATGCCGTCACAGCCTCGGTCCTGTTCATGCAAGTCTGCAAAGCAAAAGGTCTTCTCACAAGATGTGACTCTTTATAAATTGGCAGGGGGATTTCTCAGCCTCCTCCCGGGTGCCGGTGCCCACTTCCAATTTTAAACCGCACTTAGACACCGAGGGCTGTGGGTGCAAGTGGGGTGGTGCGGTGGCATCAGCTGGCATAGGCCAGACAATGCCCGCACTGCCCACTCACCACAGCCATGGAATACACCTCATGATCACACAACACTATAATGGAGCAGGTGGAGGGAGACTAGGGATCTTAGCCACCTCTGTTGTTGCTAGGCTTCCTGGGGCTGGAGGCCAGGAGGGAGATCTGGCCGTCTGGTTGGGGTCTGGGGTGGTGGGTTGCTGTGCTCAGCGTTGGGCGGGGGAGCCTGCTCATCAGCACCCCAGCAGAAAGGGTCAAACTCTGGGAACCGGTGATGGTTGTACCCCATGTGCAGCAGTACCGGGACCAGAGTGAATAGGGTGTGTATGGGGAGCATGAGTGAGTGTCCGGCGTGCATTTTTGTAAGTCTTGGGTTGTATGTGCATGTGTGAGCATGAGGGAGGGAGTGTGTGACTGTGTTTGTGTATGACTGTATATGTCAGGTGGGGCCTTTGACTCCTCCCCTCTCCTGGGACTTCTTTTGATGATATAGATCTTCGTCCCCCCTCCCCCGCCACACCTGGTGTGAGGGCTTGTGCCTTGGTCTGCCTGAGTGTTCGTGGCAACCGGGTCAGGGGGTTTAAGATTTTTGGCGTCTGCCTGACCAATCCCGGTGGCTGCCTGGTTGCTTGGGGTGTGGGGGCCCACCGCCCCCACACCCCAAGCCCCCCACCCAGACCTACTGAGGGGTGATGCAGCCACCAGGCAACAACCCATGGCCGCCTCCGAGACCCCCCAAGGGGCCCCACTCACAACCGCCAGTAGTCCACCCCCCCGAGGCAACCCAAGCACCTCCAGAGCAGAGCAGCAGCCCCCCAGCCCCAGACACCCTCAGTGAACCCACCTCCAGGGAACGTCTGGATACTAAACAAATGAAACATGACAAGATATGAATAAAGAGATGTGATGGAGTAGATGCAGTGATGTATGTGCTGAGGAGGAAAAATCAGCTCCACAGACTACAGCACATCCTGGCTTTGAGGTCAGCTGCTGGACCAGTCTGTAGAAGATGAGAAGAAGGCAAAAACACACCTTTTTATTACAACTTTTTATGAAGCATTCAATTAAAGGCATAAAACACATTGTACATGATATCTGAAATAGTAAAACATGAATAAAGCAGCTACAAGACACAACAGCACATATCTATCCTCCTCTGTTAGGCGTCTTCCTTTATAGCTGCTGGAGGCTGCTTGGATCAAGCTGGTCATTCCAGCGTGAGCTGTGCTCTGTACCCACCAGGACTTTCCACATCCTGATGGGCACTACGTTGGGTTCTGGCATACTGTTGAGTTTCGGCCACTCCTGGTCACGTGCAGCGATGACGTCCTCTTTAGACGCCCTCTAACCCTAACCCTAACGGGAACAGGACGAGGTGCTGCAACAGCCTAAAATGAGAGAGATTAGAGTTTACGTTTTCAATATTTCTTGTTATGTTTACTTTATTTAAAGTCATTTTTATTTTTACATTATATTGTGGGCCGTCTAAGGCAGACCTGTACATTATTCATGCTTCTGATCAGCCCCTTGATATGCCACACCTGTGAGGTGGGATGGATTGTCTTGGTAAAGGAAGAGTGCTCACTAACACACACGTAGACAGATTTCAGAAGAATACGTCAGATTCATGGGTGTTTTGTGTGTGTAGACACAGTTTCAGATGTTTGAGTTCAGCTCAGGAAAGACGGGATCAAAAACAAAAGTGTTGCGTTTATATTTGTGTTCAGTGTAGGACGCACCATGTTGAATAAAGGTTTCTCTGTGGAAACTGCTTGTTCCCATGTTGCATTTTCATTACGGTGAAGTGTAGCCTACAATGTGATGTTTTAATACCCAATACATTTTTCTAAATAATAATAATAACGTGCAATAACAGTAAATTCTGTCATGAAGAACATTTATTTCTGGCACAGTGCTTTGATGAAGGCTAAAAATATGTCACCAAATATCCACACTGTTACATTATAAGTTATGTCAGCCGTGTCTCATCATCCAGACGTAATTGTGACCATCACTTTTAGCCCATCGGTTGTCTGATAATGAAATAGAAATGAATAAAGTGTTGTTTGGTCAGGGGTGAACTACCTTTGCTTACACGGTTAGAACACTTTTAGATCCCAGTATCACCTTTTGGTTCTCTTCCAGGCTTCACTGGTTAAACTGGATGCAGCTATGTGAAATCCCCACTGGCCACAGCCTCCGGTGTTTGGATGCTAGATGTTTTTCCTGTTAAAGTGAAGCAGACATTTTTAATTAAATTTAAGATTTTTACAGCAGACCTGTTTACACTCGCCATCGGGCACAGCAACCAGTTGGCAAAGCCATTTGTTAAAACAACACGTAGTCAGTCCTCCAGTACAGCTGCTAATTTAAAGCCCAAGTACTGTTTTACCACTTTCCAGAGGCTGCAGCTGTTTTGTGTGCGGTTAGAGGAAGAGAAAGTGATTTAGAGCTGAAATGAGATAATGATGATCTTCATTCTAGTAATTTCTGAGACAAAAAAAAATCCTAATTTAAATCAGTCCAGACAATCTGTGATTAAAGCGTGGCAGAAGAAGCTGATGGGCTCAGGGCAAATATAATTATGGGTACTTTAGTCATCAGGATCCTGACACTGGTATCTGGTTTTCTGAGGGTGTCTGACTGAAACACTTAACTTCAACCATTTTTTACGTGTTTAAATGTTATTTGTTTCTGTGCTGATCTTTGCCCAGCAGTAGAATGGATTTTATGGTGCCATCAGTCCAGTTTTTAGACTCTAAAGTACAGTCCAGTACAGTCCTCTATTTTATTTACCAAAGTTTAACGTGGAGAACACGACTGTCCCTAAAACGGAGCCTTGCAGGACTCCACAGGTGAGAGGAGCTGTGGAAGAGGAAGAGCATTCTAACAGTAAAGGTTCCGGCTATTCCAGAGCTTTTCCTTTAGTCCACACTGTGGCCCAGTACAGGACTGGGAATCATTCACGCCATAAAACTACGACCTAAACCAACTCAGATCATGGCTCATGCAGTGGATTGTGTGATTTACAAAAGTTCTTTAAAAGCTTTAAGATGCTTTTGTACTCAAATGGGTTTCTAAACCAGACGGAAATGACTCAGTGATGTCACTTCCATCTCAGAAGTCTGGTTAAAAATGTATTTTCCTATAACTTCAAAAGTGATGGTCTGAAAAGAGTGATAAAGGTTTGGTTTTAATATCAAGCTGAACGGCCATCTTGTGTCTCAGCAGGCTGACTGCAGATGCTTTAGCATGTGGGAGAGGGTTTGGTGTGATTTAGATGTGACATGGGACGATGTGGTCATAATATGGAGGTAAGGAAGAGCTGCTGCTGTATAACTGAGTCCTTAGCAGTGTGGTTTTAATCACTGTAATTCACTAGAGTCTCCCATTACTGCTGGATGCTGCGAGGAGACAGCAGGGATGATCTGGGGCCGACTTTTCTCGGCAGATTTGTTTGGTTTCTCTGTGCCTGCTGAGTTCTGTTTGGTGGGTTTAGTCAGTCTACTGTGTTCCAGAGTACCCAGTGTTCTAGCAGTTACTTTAGAGGGATCATGGCAGAATATTTAATAACATCTGAGGATTTTTTAACACTTCCGTCACCATATCACAAGAAACTGTCAACTTCTATTATTTTAGTTAGAACAGGAAGTCACGGTACTGTTAAAACTATTTATGCAGGAAAACTACAAAGTTCAGGAGAGAATCACTGAAGGGGCTGATTACCAAAACTGTCAACCAAGCTCGTGTTGACGAGTTCCTGAAGTGAGTAGACAGCCAGGAAATGAAGAACTGCAAGGAGACATCGGGACCACCATGGATTCATTACTAAACGTTGGGGCAGCTCTGTGATACGAGCGGACAAGAAAAGGACAGTTTCGTGTATCTCAGTGTTCTAAAAGAGATTTATACATTTATTTATACATTTATTTTTACTGACTGTTGACTAACAGAATTAAGACGTAAATGGACGTAGCAACAGTGGGCACCACTTGTGCTGATAAAGCGCAACAATTGTTTATAGAGCAAGTTCACTGAGAAACCATTTTTACGCATTAATTTTGAAAATAATCGGTCACTGAGTGTTTCGTGCAGGCTGAACATGAAAATAGTCTCCTACACCTATCTCCTGCAGCAGCTTCTGATAGAAAACAGACGGTGAAACTCTAGGATTAGAAAATCCTGACAGATCTACGTCACCCTGTCACTTGAACACTTAAATTGCTTTAAGAGCTTAATGCATTATTAACACCACTTGAGTCCTATAAGCTGTGACAAACTGTCTAAATATAGAATATCACCTGCTTGGTCGTATTGTTTTAATCAGAAGATTCCAGGATTCTCTTATTCATTAAGGGATTGCACACACTTCGTTTCGATTCAAGAAACAGTCAGGTTTATTAAAATTAAGAATTTATTTTACAAACAATTAAGACTTGACAAAATGTTTAAACTATTATTTACTGTGAGTGGATGGATCTAAGGATGGTGTCTGGAACTTATGTGTGATTATAAGGTAATGGAGTCAGAATCTCCGTTTCTCAGAGAGCTGAGTTCTGGACATAAAACAATTTGGTTTGCAAATAAGCTATAAAGTTGTCATTATCAGAACCACTTACAGACGCTATCTCGCTGTGTTCTACCTCACCCGTTCTGGAGACCCCCGTTTGGGTCTGAGATGTCAAGGAGCCGGCGACCCCACTGCACTTGGTTCGTAGAGAAAACCTCGATGCGACCAAATCAGTCCTGGGATGTCTCCGGGTCACAACGATAGATGAAACCGAGCGTCTTAAAAACAACTCTGAAGGAGTTTGCGTCAGCTTTGTACTGCAGATACTATCTTGTTGTTCTCAGCTTCGCAGGTGCGACAGAGGTCTAAGGTTTTGACAACGTGTCAAAATCATTGCTGGTTAAAGAGGCCTTTTGCTCAGATGGCCGGTCTGAAGCTTTTCTCTAGAACCCTCGAACCGTTGAACTGTTGAACTGTTGAACTGTTGAACCGTTGAACCGTTGAACTGTTGAACTGTTGAACTGTTGAACTGTTGAACTGTTGAACCGTTGAACCGTTGAACTGTTGAACTGTTGAACTGAGGGAAAAACCAGAGCTGACTAGTTTTGATGGATTGATGTTATGAATCGGTTAGCCAACCAAAAGTTGACAAGTCTGAGGATATTACCAAGCATCTCAGAGACACAGCCTCTTCGATCCGGAGACTATACATCTGGGCAACAGGTTAACTATGTGTCATGTGCTAACTTAACTTTACTCTGTCTTTGTTTAAGTGCAAATGGTGCTGACCTCATCCAGTAAACATGCTAAGCATATATCATTAAGCACAGATCAATGAACATTTCTTTGTTTCCCAATTATTCTCCTTTCTTCTGGGAATAAAAGAGTTCATTTAAAAGAGTTTCTCTGTGATGGACCTTGGAGGAGAGAATGCTATTGTTTATCTTTTGTTATCTCTGTCAGGCTCTGATTCCAGCTGGTGTGAGGAAGCAGGCTCTGATTTAAAGGGACTACGTGCAGACTTCCAGTCTCCTGTGAGGGGAAAATATTGTAGGTTGTGTCATAGCCAGGGTAAGTCGACCTGGCTGTGGATCTGACCTGTGGGATCCCAAAATCAGGCCATTTCGTGACGTTACACCACGATCACAGTCTCCAGGAAGACGATGTTCGTGACTCCATTGAGAAGAACTTCTACGTGGACAACTGGCTACAACGCCTCTCCTCCCCAGATGCGGCTAAAAGGGTTATGGACAAACTACAGTCACTATTAACAGATGGAGGATTCAAACTCAGGCAACGGTCCAGCAACATCCCAGAGCTCATTAGCCATCTGCCAAAGGTGTTGAGGTCAGAGAGTAGCAAACAGTGGCTGAATCAAACTCCCACAACCCCCAAAAAACCAGCTCTGGGTTCATGTTGGATGTGCTCCTTCTGCAGTACAAGTCCAGGCAGCTGGGAAGAAATCCTCCAACCCTGAGGAACATCTATCGAGTTCTGGCTAGCCAGTGTGACCCACTTTGTTTTCTTGTCCCCTTCACTACAAGGGCCCTAACCCTAACCCTTCACTACAAGGGCCCTAACCCTAACCCTTCACTACAAGGGCCAAAGTGCTGGAAAGTATGTGCAGCCTTGACTGGAGCTCAACTCGCCAACCTGCTTCCCAAAGAGTTCACCCTACCATTATCCAGAGTGGAGACACAAAATAAATCACTTCAACAATAAACCTTTTGTCTGTGACTCAGTCAGAAATAACAGAACATAAATCATAATGAATGGAAGCCCTAGTCTCCATTACACCCTGGGTGTCAAAGATGTAGAGCCCAACCCGTTAGCCCCAGGATAGCAGACCTTCCCCTTTCATGCCTTCGATTGCATCAGCCAGCCTTCTTCTCTCCTGGCATCGAGTGCTTTGGACCAATGCAGGTGAGGGTTGGCCGGCGAAATGAAAAGTGCTGGGGCCTGCTTTTTAAATGTTTTACTCGTGCTATTTATATCGAGGTACTGTCTAGTACCAGTACTGACTCATTTCTGATGGCATTGAGGAGATTTGTGTCTTACCGGGGAAAACCTTCTGAAATGCTAGGCACTAATTTCAGAGGTGGAGAGAGGGAGCTATGTGAAACCTTCAAGGCCCTTCATCCCTCCATATAGGCCCAGTTAGCAGCGCATCAGATTAAGTTCCGGTTCAATCCTCCAAGTGCTCCCCGCTTTGGAGGTTCTTGGGAGCAAGAGATCAGATCCATAAAGGCGGCCTTAACCTCTACCCTGGGCTTGCAAGTTGTAAACGAGGAGATGCTACAAACTGTACTGATTGAGTTTGAGGGAATGCTCAGCTCAAAACCACCGGGGTACGTATCATACGACTTGGCTGACCGGGAGCCCATCACCCCAAATTTGTTGGGGCGGCTAGACCTTTCCCTGCCTCAAGTGATTTACATGACTCGGAGCTGATTGGACGACGACAATGGAGAAGCTGCCAAGTGTTATCTGATCGTTTCTGGACACAGTTCATACGCCACCACCTACCCACACTGCAGACACGATCATAGTGCAGAAGGACACCTCTCCCATTCAACAAGGCGCTGTGGTGATGATAGTGGATCCCCAACTCCCCGGAGCATCGTGGCCCATTGGATAGATCAGCAAAGTATTTCTGGGAGCTGATGGCCTGATTTGGGCCGCTGAGGTTAAAGTGAAGGACCGTACCTACATGCGACCAGTGAGTGGTCTTGTTAGACTACCTGCTGTACCAGAACCAGATGGACAGTAAACTCTGCTGCAGACTTGCTGCTGCAAGTTTGGGGGCAGCTGTTCTGAAAGTTAGACTTAGGTGCAGTTCTATGTTTGGCCACCAGAGGGTGGACGTTTTCTGAGTAATATTTAGTTAAGCTGACAGTGTTCATGAAGAAACAGCAGAAGTTACGTTCAGGAATCACTTAGTGGGTGTGTTTATATGAGTGTGCGTCTTTAAGACTGGTGAGTGACAACATCTGTCAGTTTCAGGGAAGAGAGACTGTTAGTTCATTGCTGTGGACATTTTCTGTTTACTTTACTGAAGAGGGGCTATGGCTATGCTAAGCTAGGTTTTGACTTGAGTTGGTGATTATTATTTTGTTTGGTGGCCTTTTTTGTACTTTATTTACCATTATAAGTGAGAAACAGTAGACTAGAGCGATTTGGTATTGTGGGGATGAAGGTTTTATTTCTCTTTATTATCAAATATAGTTAATGCTCTATATATATATATATATCTGCTTTGAGCCTAGTAGGTAGGCTCGTAATATATGTAGCCTTATGATGTGACCTAATAATGTGACCATTTGTGTTGACATTGGATTGTAATTCATATATTTTTTGATTTGTTGTAGAACCACGCATCTACACACACATCCCATCTCTGCCAGTCAGTTAAATCACCTGGCCTTCTCATTACTTGAGGGTTATATCTGCATTTAACTAGTGCACACTCTGCAATCACGACCTTGGTGAACCGGACACTAGTCTCAGAAATCTATCTAACAATATCTGTATGGACCAGAACTTCTGAGGACCGTTTACCCAATACTGTTGAGTCCTGATTAATGAGGTTTGGAACAGAAAAGGTCCACAGCGTTTACTAGAAGGTGACCCTGATGAAGTGGATTGTGAAACAATAACTATATTATTTTAGTTATAACTTAAAAATAGTAGTTATTCTCAAATGTCCCCCCCCCCCCCCCCCCCCCCCCCCCCCCCCCCAAATGGAAGCTTTGGTACATTTTTGTGGAAACACACAGAAGTTGAAAGGATAACATTTAGTGATTCGAGAAGAGACTGAGTAAAAACAGAATACACTAATGAAAGCCAAAAGAGAAGAGCAGGAAAGAGACATGACACATGGAGAAAAGCGTTCTGCATACAGAATGAAAGTGGCAGCTGGAGAGGTAGCAAAAGGGACACGAGTAAAAAAAACAGTCGTAGGGAACAGACTCAAAGTCAGGGACTCAACTTGAGTCGGCCACAGAAGACGGGAAAGCGCTCTGTGGTCGCTGCAGCTATTCAGAAAATGTTAGATGGAGGGAGGGGATCGGTGTCGGTACTTTGAGTGAGTGTGTGTGTGTGTGTGTGTGTGTGTGTGTGTGTGTGTGTGTGTGTGAGTGAGAGAGAGAGAGAGAGAGAGAGAGACGTAGAGTTGTGGATGTCCAACACTCAAAGGCAACTCACCCTGTGCCTGAATTGCTGTGACTCTTTGACGCCAAACTCAGAACGGTTTCCACAATTCTTAGAGACTAAATCTGATCTGTGAGTGGGTGGGTGAGAGGTTGAGTGAGTGAGGGACTGAGTGGGTAAGTGGGTGAGTGAGTGAGTGAGTGGGTGAGTGAGTGAGTGAGTGCATGGGTGAGTGGGTGAGTGAGTGAGTGCATGGGTGAGTGGGTGAGTGAGTGAGTGAGTGAGTGAGGGACTGAGTGAGTGAGTGGGTGAGTGAGAGAGTGAGTGAGTTAGTGAGTGAGTGAGTGCATGGGTGAGTGGGTGAGTGAGTGAGTGAGTGAGTGGGTGAGTGGTATCTGTAGGTATCTGTGATGGACTGCAGACTTGTCCAGTGTTTAGACTTTATTAATCTGTGCCAGGGGCATGTTCAGGAAGTGGCCTGGGGTAGTGCCATCGACATATAAATATTGAACAATGGGTTTCCATAGACTCCAGTAACAAGTTTTTGTGCCAAAATGGGAGGTGGCCACCACCGCCATTTTGACCGTGTCACAGGTTCCGTCAAGCCCAGGCAATTCCATAAAAGGGAAGAGAGGTGGAGCTGAGGGTGGGGCTGTAAGAATAGGATCAACTGACGACACCCGGTCGAACTGCGATCTGAGATGCGCAGAGCTGCCGCTGGGGAGAACCGGGTGGAAAGGTTTCCAACCCAGAGCTCCACAAGCCGGCAGCCCGCGCAGCAGACAGAGATGCGCCGAGCTGCGGGGAGGGTAGAACCGGGTGGAAAGCATCGGTCTCCCGAGAACTCCACAAGCCGATAGTGGGAACCCAGCTCCACCAACATGTTCTATTTCAACCCATTTTCTAAAGTGCAGCATTATGTTAAATGCACTGGGTTTTACCCTATTACATTTAAATTTCATGGTTAAACAGTACATGTTAAAATCTAAGCTCAGCTCGGCAGTGACCTAAAATACATAAATATAATTTTACTTACCGAAAAACACGAAGTGGAGACTCCTTGGACGCTCTATTAGTGCAATTAATGCCACAGCAAGTCATTTTGTCCAACAGTTGCACAAATAATATCCAAACAAGAATACACAAACGCTTAAACTAATGGTCTAAGTTAGGGATGCATCGATATAGATACTGGTATCAGTGCCGATACCAATACCAATACCAGTATCGGCATCAGTAAAAGTTAACCGATACCAGGAACCGATACCAATGCAGTTGCTTGAAAATGGCTTCACTGTAACTTGTCATTTCTGCTCACCTAATATTTTAGTTTTGTGATGATTTCCATTCATATATTTTACTTTTTATCTACCTCACAGTCTTTTCCTGTTGAAAGCAGAGAAGAAAATAAAATCTGTATTCCAAATCATTGCATTTTTTTGTGTGGTGGAAGTATCGGTATCAGTAATCGGCATCCGCGAGCACTCAGATCCAAGTATCGGTATCGTATCGGTTTGGAAAAAGAAGTATCGGTGCATCCCTAGTCTAAGTTGAGAGACTGAAAATGACCAAACAGTTTCCAGGCCAGACCGAGGCTCTACTGAGGCCTTTCCACGGAGCTAGCTCTGTGGTCACGTGGGTCTGATGCTCATTAATTATACAGAATTTTAGGCTTTTAATACACTTAAACAGAAGAGTGAGAAAAACACTCACCCCCCTCAGAGTTGTCATGAGTGTAAACTAGATCATTTAAACCTAAAACATGTTTTGGTACCAGGCTGTAAACATGTTTATTTCTGCTGTGAAATTGGTATTTTTAACATGGGAGTCAATGAGGATTTGCTCGCTCCTGACACCAGCCCCTAGTGGATGAGGGTGGAACTGCAATTGTTGGTACTTCCGGGTTGGACTCAATTTTTCACCCGCATTGTGGGGGCTTGGGTAGTACACGCCATCCTTATGACTTATGATTTACTAATGTAAAAAAATGCAATAAATCAAATATTTATCATTTCTATGGATTTAATAACTGAACTCTTTAAGAAATCTCCACTTTCCGACTGCTGTCGCTCATTTTCTCACCGTCTTCCTCGCACTCTCCTCTCTTTCGCTCGCCTTTTTCCTCCTCCTCATTCCCTCTCGTCTCCCGCCACCCGCATGTGCTCTGCTGTGTATCTGAGTCTGATCCTTCCTCTTCCCGCCCCTACTGCTCTGTGTGTGGACAGTCTGGACACGCAGTTACACATGTCGACCAATCGCCTGTGGCTTTCACCAAAGCAAGAGGGGAGGGGGGAGGGGAGGGGATGGCTCCCAATGACGAGCCGGCTCCTGTCTTTCACTTCAAAGAGCCGGCTCTTAAGGTTGGTTTATGCTTGACGCGTCCGCGAGGTCCGCGCGGCAAAATTACGTCATTTTAACAACCACGCCCCTCCACCGCGCCTCCGCACACCCCAAAATTTCCGCACCGCGCACCTAGGAAATTTTCTAACCACACGGACGGTTGGACGCGGAAAAACATGGCGGACCGGCAAGAACTAGTATGGCAGAGGTTCGTAAATACAGACATTTGTATGATTCAGCTCTCAGAGATCACCGTGATCAACATGTTGTTAATAATTCTTGGAGAGAAATAGCTCGCACTGTCGGAAAAGACAAGGACGCTGTTAAAAATGCTGGAATGCCATGTTGTAAACAGTAATTTCTACTTCTACTATGGTGTAGTGTTGGATGCATGCCGTAGAGCTCCATGCTGCCCCCTACAGTTTGGGAGAATATTGGCTCACCGCAGAGACGAGCCGCATGAACCATAAACGCTGCGAGTTGTGAAGCGCGTTCCAGCCGCGAGCCGCATCACCGCGCGGAAAGTGAATGCGTCAAGCATAAACCAAGCTTTAGAGTCGGTTAGTTCGCGACCGACACATCACTACACCCCAGGTGGTGTGGAGGGGTTGGGGTTAGTGGGACGGAATTCTATTTAAACTGACGTTACGTTGTCCACAAAAGACAAGTTTACATCTTTTAACCCTCTTTTCAAAAAGCAAGACCCAAGGTGCCTCCCATGCATAACCATTTGCCCCACCTAGGCCACCCCATTTTAAATGGTCTGGACACGCCACTGATGTGTGTGTGTGTGAGTGTGTGTGTGTGTGTGTGTGTTTTAGAATCACTACAAGCTACAATTAAAAAAAGCACTGATTTAGGAAACAAATCCCCTGTTTAGAAAGATGTTAGGACTTCCTGTTGAATAGCTAGCTGTCACAGAACCCTGAGCCATTCCCAAGACTGATTCAGTTCACCATAAAGGAGTGTTTCGGTGTCTGTATGTTTTACTCATACATGCTCACAATCACACTTCTTTATGTGATATGAAAAAATCACTGGTTCAAATAAAACACACACACACACACACACACACACACACACACACACACACACACACACACACACACGGCGCTATGCCACATTCACTGCATCCCACCATTGTCTCACTGCACTTAACTGATACAAAATGTAAACACATCAACACACATGTAAAACGTGCTCTGCTCACTTAAAACACACCAGCTGATAGGAATCTATGTGGTGTGTGTGTGTGTGTGTGTGTGTGTGTGTGTGTGTGTGTGTGTGTGTGTGTGTGTGTGTGTGTGTGAGAGAGAAAGAGAGAGCGAGAGAGAGAGAGAGCGAGAGAGAGGGACGGGCGAGCTGTTTCTGGGAATTGTGCTACTGCCGCAGTGGGGAGATGCCGAAAGCAGCAGGAGGGTGGAGAGTGTGTGTGTGTGTGTGTGTGTGTGTGTGTGTGTGTGTGTGTGTGTGAGCTCATTGTTTTCACTTGTTAAAGATTAGAGCGTCCTGTTTCAGCAGTAAAAACACACAAAGCTGTGCATACTCCCTGCTTAACCTATATCCAGCCACAGCGTGCTGACCCAGAGCGAGCATGCTGACAGGAGGACGAAGCCCATCACTCCACACAAACACTGATGCAAGGTGACAGAGCCCAATTTCTGCATGAAACCTGGTTTGACCTCCAACATGTGATCTCAGGTTTACTGTAGCAGAGTCCTGTGTGCTCCTGCATCAACACGCCCAGTTCCACCTGGACAGTTGCTTTCTCCACAGTTTGACCCATAATGTCACCAGTTCAGTCATGCTTCCACTTATCCAAGCTTTCAATTTTCTGTGTGACCTTGTGCCAAATGGTCCAGTAGCAGTCCCTGGCTCAGTGGTTGGGACCCATGTCTAAGAGGACTTATGATGTCACAGTCCTGGACATGTCCCAACCCAGTTTCCTCTGAATAACTGATAACGACCAAGTTTAAACGCAGCAGGAAGGACGGTGACGTTCATTGGCGGATATGAACCATCATGCCTCTTACTTACGGTAAGTGATGGTTGTTTGTTACATCAGCCCGTTATTGTGAACAACATTTGTTTATTTAGTAGTAAAATGAGTCCTGTGACAACTTTAATAAATCATCTATAACATGCTTCTAAACTTATGGAAAACTGAGTCTTTTTGTCACAATTAAATGTGTGAGAACATGTCTCCATGGGAGGTGGGACGTGTGTGTGTGTGTGGGCAGCCTGTGCCTTCCCACACACACACACACACACACACACACACACACACACACACACACACACACACACACACACACACACACACACACACACACACACAGAGATACACACACACGCATACACAAACACAAATTCACACACACAATTCTTACATAAAAAGCCGTACTTGATGTGCACAAGTCTTGC
Organism: Nothobranchius kuhntae; assembly: GCA_006942095.1. Taxonomy (NCBI): domain Eukaryota; kingdom Metazoa; phylum Chordata; class Actinopteri; order Cyprinodontiformes; family Nothobranchiidae; genus Nothobranchius; species Nothobranchius kuhntae. The sequence goes on along the minus strand of SSNQ01034591.1, from coordinate 322,638 downwards.
CGAAGCCGATTCAGCGCTGAAGTAATGTGAAAGGAAGGAGAACCTGAGGAGAAAATATGACCACACAAATAATCGTACAACTACTTAATTAAACTAAGTCGACTCAAAAACATTTGCAAAAATAATCTGGAACATTTTACTGTTTAACCAGTTTAGTGATAGCGATAAAAGTATTAATATTAGTAATAGTTGTATTGTAATTTCAAAACTTAATGACAATTACAACTTAATTAAATGAAATAATTTATTCATTTTTATAAAATGAGTGGGCACAAATATAAACGTTTACCTTTGAGGAGTAACTCACGCCTTGCTCTTTATTTCAAATTACAGAAGCAAACTTAACAACCGAGAAACAAAGAGCAGAATAATTTAATTTCAACTGAATAAAATATGAATAAACAAAATAACCAATTTTAGAATAAAGACTGAGAATTAAATGGTCTTTTTTCTACTTCAATGTCCTGTTTTAGCCTGTGATTTTCATCTTTAAATTTATTTTAGGGGTGGGGCTTTAATGGGTTGATTATGATTAATTAATTAGAAAAAAATGACGTGGTAAAAAACATTGTGCGTTTAATTACAGCTTGCATTTCAAGCAAGGCGGAACCCTGCAGCCGCAGGGTTGTCGGTGTTTTTTAGATGGCAACCCCTGAACCCGTTGGTGGACACAGATCAGGGTATCCGCGGGTCCTTAAAAAGTCTTAAATTTGCTTTTCCAAATTTAAGGCCTTAAAAATCCTTAAAAATGCCAAATAATCCTTAAATACAGTTTCCAAATGTCTTAAATGTCCAAAGACCCAATAAACAAGATTCTTTTATTACTATAAAATTTTCGTGAATTTCTAGTTAGTGTTCAGCATTTTTGTCTACGATGTTGGCGTAAGCGGAACCGTACACATTTGGTTGGTTTGTGAAAGGGGGCTATTTTTAGATGAGCACATTAGCTGGTTAAGCTAGTGGGAGTTTGCACCATGGGGAAGTGCAAGTTTAATGGTAACTGGATGGCTAATCCCATGTTCACGACGTGATTAGCACCGGTTCCAGGCAATAGCTGGAAATTATAGCTTGAATTAATTAAAAAAAAAAAAAGCTTAAATTTGGTCAAAGTGGCCTTAAAAAAGGTCTTAAAAAGTCTTAAATTTGGCTCCCTTTAACCTGCAGATACCCTGCAGATGGTTGGAGATGCTGTCAAGCTGAAGAAAGAGTCCTATTGGGTCTTTTTGTCCTGTGGGCCTCCAGAGGCAGCTTATGGGTACTGGCAGTCCAAGCAGAATGTGTCTCGGGTGGTCCCATTGGCAAAAAGCTGGGTGTGGGAGGAGTTTGGTGAGACCATGGAGCAAGACTTCCTTATGGCTTCAAGGAGATTCTGCTCCACCAGCCAGCGTCTGGTTAGGGTTAGGGTCACTGTTTACATTGGTGATGGTGTGCTGCAGAACTCTGCTAGGGACATTGTGGATTGGTGGTTGGAATACTCCTCCTCAATCCCACCAGCATGTCTTCCAGTGAGGAAGCGGAGCCTGGGGACTTTGGGTTGGGCTCTCCAACCTCAGGGACTGAGGTGGTCAAAAAGCTCCTCGATGGCAAGGCTCCGGGGGCGGATGAGATCCGCCCAGACTTCCTTAAGGCTCTGGATGTTGTGGGGTTGGGTACGGTTGATGCGGCTCTGCAATATCACATTGACAGTAGGGACAGTTCCACGGGATTGGCAGACTGAGGTGGTGGTCCCCCTCTAAAGATAAAAGGACCACAGAGTGTGTTCCAACAACAGAGGGATCACACTCCTGAGCCTCCCTGGTAAAGTCTATTCAGGGGTTCTGAAGAGGAGGGTATGTCGGATTGTTGAACCTCAGATTCAGGAGGAACAATGTGGTTTTCGTCCTGGCTGTGGAACATTGGACCAGCTCTCTACCCATAGAGGGGTCCTGGAGGGTGCTTGGGAGTTTGTCTAATCAATACAGGCCTGTTAGGTTCCTGTGTGACCAATGTCAGAGCTTGGTCCACACTGCTGGATGTAATTGGAGCTTGTTTCCAGTGAGAGTTGGACTCCAGCAAGGCTGCCCTTTGTCACCGATTCTGTTCATAACTTTTATGGACAGGATTTCTAGGTGCAGCCAAGGTACAGAGGGGATCCGTTTTGGTGGCCTGAGGATCAGGTCTCTGCATTTTGCAGCTGTTGGCATCCCCAGACAGTCATCTCCAGCTTTTGCTGGAGTGGTTCACAGCCAAGTCTGAAGTGGCTGGGATGAGAATCAGCCCCTCTAAATCAGAGACCATGGTCTTAAATCAAAAAAGGGTAGAATGCCTTCTCCATGTTGGAGATGAGGTCCTGCCTCAAGCAAGCTGAGTTTAAGTATTTCGGGGTCTTGTTCACAAGTGAGCGAAAAATAGAGCGAGATCAATATGTGGATGTGTCTGCAGTGGCCGTTGTACCAATCTGTCGTGGTGAAAAGAGAGCTGAGCCAGAAGGCAAAGATCTCCGTTGACCAGTGCACCGATCTACGTTCCTACCCTCGCCTACGGTCACAAGCTGTGGATGGTGACCGAAAGAACGAGACAGTGGATACAAGTCACTTAGCTGTCTGTTTAGGTTTGAGAGGGCAGGGCTTGGTGATGGAGCGTGCCTGAGTCTGTGCTCTCATTGGTTAGGTGTCTAGTATGAAGCTACCCGATAGGCTAAACTGGGAAAAGAAAACTTTTTACTCAAGTTTTTATTGATTTTTTCCTTCTTTTGAACCACATGGCTATCAATTTATATCATTATTGAATTATTGTCCAGTTCTATTTGTTGTCATAAGAATTTCAAAAAATATCAAAAATAAAATATATAGAAATGTGAAAATGAAGAAAATAAGCAAATGAATAAAAAACGTGTGTGTGTGTGTGTGTGTGTGTGTGTGTGTGTGTGTGTGTGTGTGTGTGTGTGTGTGTGTGCGGTGACATTTCATCTCTGTACCATGCAAACGTACCACTGAAAGGGGACTTTTCTCACCAAAACAGGGTAAAATGAAAACTAATAGAGTAACTTGTTACTTCCCAAGTAATTTCAGTCGATGCCTGAAGCGTTTGTTCTGCAGATTTATGTTTCCTTTTGAGTTTCTGCTCTTTGATCTTAGAAAGATGCGAGGCTAATAAAGTAGAACTCCTGTAGCACAATGACCCCCATTGTCCTCAGCTTTGTACAACATTTTGAATTAAATAATTCTTCACTATTACTTACTGCCCATTGTTAACATGCCCTCTTACTGTAATCAATGATGAAACAGTTTTGCTTGGACTTCATTTTAAAATCCCATTCAAAGCAAATTGGTGTTTGTGATGTTAGATTATACAATGTTGCTGTAAAAATGTTGTCACGTTTCACTCATTCATGAATTAATTGACTTAACTTAAGGCTTCCATATGGTTGACCATTATTAACTTTTAGATAAACTGTATGCCATTGGCCTTTCTAGGTTGTTATTATTATGGTTTAATTTGTTTTTCCACCATCGATCACAATATTTCATCAGAATCAGGTTTATTGCCATTGTCAGTGAACAAACAATTCACAAACTAGGAACTTGCTTCGGTACTAACGTGCTACATATAACATGAATAATACGATTAAAAATAGAATAAAAAAAACTAGAATAAAACTTTCAGCGATAAAAAAGGCAGGTAATGGTAACATGGCCGATAACGTGACGTTGTGACGAGTACAGAAGACCAGCATGGTTGTGTGTTTATAAGCTGTTCACAAGTCTAACGGCAGATGGAAAGAAGCTGTTCTTATGGCGAGAGGTTCTGGTCCGGATGGACCGTAACCTCCTGCCTGAGGGAAGCGGCTCAAAAAGTCTGTGACCCGGGTGAGAAGGGTCAGCTGCCATCCGACCTGCACGCCCCCGAGTTCTGGAGAGATGGAAGGCTGCAGCCAATCACCTTCTCAGCAGAGCGCACAATGCGCTGCAGTCTATGTTTGTCCCTCACCGTGGCTCCAGCGTACCACACAGCGATGGAGGAGGTGAGGATGGACTCGATGATGGCCGTGTAAAACTGCACCATCATCTGGGCCGGCAGCTTGGCCTTTTTCAGCTGCCGCAGAAAGTACATCCTCTGCTGGGCCTTTTTGATCAGGGAGCTGATGGATGGCTCCCACCTAAGGTCATGTGTGATGGTGGTTCCGAGGAAGCGGAAGGAGTCCACAGTGGTGACGGGGGTGTCCGTCAGGACGAGGGGGAGAGATGGGGCTGTGACTTTCCTGAAGTCCACAATCATCTCCACTGTCTTCTGAGCTCCAGGTTGTTGCTGCTGCACCAGTACACCAGCACAGGTGGAACTGGATGAGGTGCTTGGAATGACCATCGTACACGATCTACTAATAATCCTCGAGCTCCTGGTGGTCGTCCAACAATAATGCATGCTGTCCCCAACCTTTATGGGGTTCCACATTTTCTCCAGCCTGTGAGTCCAACAAAGCTGGAAATATGTTTAGAGGAGTGTTATTTCAAGGATTTCCCCTGTGATGTAGATGTATTTCACTTGTGCACTGAACTCGTGTCTGAGCACAGACTGGTAAGGTCAGATGATGTGTATGAAATTACTAATCTGTATGTAAAGCTCTGTCAAATGATTAGCCATGGGCTGAGGGAATAGATTATCTATATCACACACTCCCCAAACCCAGCTAACAAGGCTGGTCTGATTTCATGGTACAAGCTATGTGATTGTATGTGGGCTAAAATACACAAGAGAGATATAACTTGTTTCTGTGCTTTATTCAGAGTGATGGAGTTTACTGTTTACTGTAAAGTGTAGGTCAAGACCTGCCAACAGAATTCCTTAGGATTGTATTTGTTAGCCTTTTGTTTAAAATTGCACTCATATAAATACATATTTACACGGGAGTCAATGGCGCAAAAACGCTTCAACGCCACAAAATGATTTCAGTGTTACATTAAATGGAGTAGGGAATGTTTTCAAATAATTTTTGATATTTCCCCCAAAAATATACATTCTCTCCCAAAACAAGAGACATATCAGTAGCATAGCCAAGTTAAGCACAAGAATACACTTGTCTGCACAAGAAAAAAATGCAATTAGGACATAAAAGGGTTAAAATGCTTTTGTAATAGTCGAGTACACGGGGCCTTTAACTGTCCAAAATGATTTTGCACTCTTACATTTTATATTTTACATTGTCCTGCACACTCTTTTCTAGGTTCATGAGTGATGAAATGCATGCAGCCCCATGCCACCTTCATGGCTGTTGTTCACATCTCTACTGGTATTGATCTGTTGGTGACACTTGGTGGATATGCTCTAAAACTTAATTAAAAAGTATGTTTTTGTCATTCCCCGCATACTGGACATGTGGCTGAATGCAGTGGTGGATGTGGATCATGTGACAAGGCCTCCCCATTCACTAGTGCTTCATTTATTAAATGTGTGTGTAATCCATTCTGTGCTAACAAAAACAATAATATATAAAAGTCTACAAATCGAGTCTATGATGTGATTTTAGTTTATTCCCAAACATTGTTACTTTACTTCTGCTGATGCGTGCTGTGTTGACACCTTGCATTAACAGCTGCATACACTTTTACGCCTCTGTTTCATTTAAGGGAACCTCAAAACTTTGGAACTCCGCTGGAAGTAGACAAGAATTTTGAATTTGCAAAGGGGAGATTAGTTTGCTTTAACTCACATATTTAAATAAGGGCCTGATTAAAGTCTGCTCATGTAGATCAGGGTGGATTTGTGCAGATCCAGTGTGATTTGCTTGTATTTGTTTTCTTGATTGGAGCATCCATGCCTTCTCAGTGGGAGATCCATGAAAGTCATTCAACAAGCTCTGGAATCCTGAATGCTGAAGTGTTTGTTCCACCTACAATATAATAGTTTGCAGGAAATATTTAGTCTATTAGATCAATGCCGCCTTCTTCTCTTGATGTATCAACTCATTCAAAGTGACCTTTGTACGTTAACTGGATCTACAAGGCACCATCAAAACCAGGAAGTGCCCACTTTAAATGATCAATAACTTTTTTTTTTTTGTACTTTCCATTGGCACCAGGAAGTGTCCTTTCTACTCATTCTAGATCTATGGACTCACTGCTAGTAATGAGTTCAGACAGGAACAGTCCTCTCTGCTGGATGGATGGAGCCATTTTTATTTCCTTCAGAGAGCCAGCCAAGTGTCGTGGGGAGCTGGATCTGCCTCACTGTTGGTCACCGAGTCTGCAGCAGAAATAAAGAGCTGCTTTAAAACGTTACGATGCAAAAGACTACCCACCGCCACCCCTGAGCTGCTTCTTAGAGAATCTTATAAAAATCAATCAGTTTGGGTTTTCTGTTGTTGATAGATGCCGACATGGAGAGGTCCTAGTCAGCCGAGTCAGTCACTCTCAGTTTGTTTTATTTATTTATTAATCAATTTTAAACAAGAAGCTTTAAGGAAATAAAACAGTGTCTATAGTGTGTCCAGTTGCTCCATTGGAAGCAGAGGAGGTTCCTGGCTGGGTATGTCCTGCAGGGATGGGCTGTCCCCCACGAGTGTCCCCCAAGGCACACCTGAAAGTGGCCTGGTGCTGACCCAAACTATCCTGCAAACGCAACAAGACACAATCAGTGAGATGAAGGAAATACTGCCAGACTCGTCCTCTGTTTAATCCTGCACAGAGAACGGGTCTGGTAACTCTCCCATGCAAATAACCACAGCCCCTGGGAATTCTGACCGAGCCAATCAGCACCGAGCAGCGTACATCTCAGGGGGTGGGGTTACATGCATGGGAGGGTTACCAGACTCGTTCTCTATGCAGAATTAAACAGAGGAAGAGTCTGGCAGGCCGGGCTAGGAAATACGTGATGATCGTCATCAACTCAGTGAAGTGTTAACTAAAGTGGTTAAATAAAAACGATAATTGAATCCTGCTTACTCTGTATAGTTCCATAAATGCTGCATGACTTCTTGTAGCTTTGACGGGAGTTCAAATTCTTCATGTCGGAGAGGGGCTCGTGCATCAGGGTCCTAATGGTGAGGTGGAGGGGGGCCATGTGGGACGGGATTGTGTGATCAGTGCTTGAAGTGGAAAAAAGTAAGTGCCGGTATTCCCGTTAGAAAAAGCTGTTTTGTGGACCTCCCCATTACACAATGACATCATGAAGTTCCATTTACGTTTTGACAGTCTGATGAACAGCCTCTCTCAACAACAGCACGGCCTTTTGCAGATGCACACACATGGTCTAGATACAAAGTCATCAATGGGGCCATCTCATGCTACTCATGCTGAACTTACGATAGCCTGACCACAAGTGTTATTGTGCCATTGATGAACCTCAGTAGGAGAAGCTTCACTCAGCAGAAGCTGTAACAGGGACGTAAGGCTGACCTCAAACTTCAGCAGTCACCCTGTTGTGACAGGACATCCTTCACTCAGGCAGATTAAGTTTTGTTTTGGTCTAAATTGGAAATTAAACAATGAAATTAAAGACATGCTTTGCAACTTTACTCTTCTTATTTTAAATAATTTTTGAGCCAGTATGTGCTACAGTGAACGTTTACAGGGTTACTGAAATGGCACTCAGACCCCACTACGCCCTGTGGCCAGAATATGGCACTTGCAACTTGAGAGTGACGAGCCGGTCCCTATTGGACTCAGTAAAAGTGGAGCTGACGTGCCAGCGCTGCAGTCTGCTTCCAGCACGTTTCCTCTGAGTTTAAAGATCGTGAACACAACTGATTTGTTTAATTTAGTGATGAGTCACTCCTGTACACACTAATGAAGGCTGGGACACATTTCAGCTGTTATTAAGGTGTTATAAATGTGAGAAAATAGAGCCGGCCCCCTCCCTTTGATTAATTTTACTTTATTTTAGGTTTAACTTTTTAGAAGTTCATCACAGCTTAACTCCTCCCTATGAACGGAGGAAATGAGTCAAATATGTAGTAACACCATTTTGCCACAAGGAGCACAGTGAACACAGTCAGTACTGCTGACTCAACAGTTCTTCAGCGCTTTTTGACTGTTGAAGATGACGCCGCTCATGTTGTTCTCGTCTGTGTTAACAGGAGATTGGTTAGAAGTCCGGGCTAATGAGGGGAATGCTGACGGTCTATCCCCGTGTTTTTATTATTTGTTTTGTAAAATGTTAGTTTTATATTGTAGCACGAGTAAGCTAACAGCTAAGCTAACTTTTACGTGTTATGCTAGGACTTAATGGTGCTTCTCTAAATGATGTGTGCTTGAAAGGAGTGAGCTGTAACTGACTTGTTTTGCTATGAAAGTTAAGCTAAGGATGTGAGTGTTAATTGGTTCTTCAGTGCTTTTTGACTGTTGAAGAAGACGCCGCTCATTGTGTCGTCATCTGTGTTAGCAGCCAAAACGGAATAAAACCCACCACAAAACACACAAGTGTGCAACATAAAGACTAACGCACCGCAAGGACATACTTCTGCTTCTAATAACTGGACACTAGGGGTTCTAAATGCAAGCCAAAATTGCAAAGTTTCCCTTTAATGTAAATACCTTAAATTAGACAGGTGCATAGATCCTCCTTTTGAGGAAATAACAGCCTCTAAATGCTTCCTGTAGCTTCTAAGGAGAGTCTGGATTCTGGCTGAAGGTTTTCTGGACCATTCTTCTTCACAAAGCATCTCCAGTTCATTCAGGTCTGATGGCTTCTGAGCACAGACAGCTCTCTTTAACTCAACCACAGATGTTCTATAATATTCAGTAGGGATGAGCCGGATAAAGCATTTTTGACGAATACGAGCATGAAACGAGTAAAACTCGTAAATATCTGTAATCGTGCTGAAGGAAAATCTTCATTGGGTAACTGACTGTCTTCACGCTCTGTGATTGGCCAGTCACATAGAGCGCCTGCCCCTCCCTACTTACAAAACTCTCTAGCCGACCGGGAGCGCAGTCCGTCCGGCTCATCCACACACACACACACACGCACACACAGTAACAGATCTCGCTGTGATTGCTTCACTGTTGCTCACGTTTCTTCAGTTTTCCCTAGGTTTTCTTCAGCTCGCCTCTTTTTCAGTTGAATATCTAAAGTTACTTTTTCGTAACTTACATGGTGCATTTGACAAGACAGAGCTGACGTGCTGTTGTCACTAACTCCGCTCCGGTCGGGTTTTTTATTTTTTTGAACTGCCTCTCCCTCCCTCTCTCCCTCTCTCTCTCTCTCTCTCTCTCACACACACACGCACACGCACACACGCACACACGCACACACACACACACACACACACACGCACACACGCACACACACACGCACAAACGCGCGCGCGCGCACACACACACACACACACACACACACACACACACACACACACCTTAATCAACATTGTTTTGTTTAACTTTATGTGGGGCAAAATGCCAAGAACGTTAAGAAAAAAATCAGTTTAATCAAATTAAAATAAAATAAATATATAAAGTTGTGTCTGGTTCTAGCATTTCATATTTCCTAGTTCCTACTGCATGAGTTCAGATGTATTAATCCATGCACTTAAATATTAATGTTCTGATTTCACTGATAAACTTGTTCTGTAATACTTTCTTTACTATTGTGATCAAAAATATTTAATCTCAGTTCTGAGGCTGCTCTGTAAATAGTTTTCTAATAAACAATACACGTAGCAACTTCTGATCAATCCATATCAATTTCAGACTTCAAATAATATATTGATGTAAACCACGCCCACTTCCGGGTTATGCCACGCCCATTCCGAGTACAGATACAGATAATTTAGTTAGTTGAACAGATACAGATACAGATGGTGTGTACTCGCCCATCCCTAATATTCAGGTCTGAGGACTGAGAAGACCATTCCAGAACGTTCTACTTGTTCCTCTGCATGAACGCCTCAGTAGATGTTGAGCAGTGTTTAGGCTGTCGTCTTGTTGAAAGATCCAGCCCTGGTGCAGCTTCAGGTTTATCACAGTTTCCTGGACACTGGTCTCCAGTATCTGCTGGTATTGAGTGGAATCCATGCATCCCTCATCTTTACCGAGATTCCCAGTCCCTGCACTGGCCACACAGCCCACAGCATGATGGAACCTCCACCATGTTTTACTGTAGGTAGCAGGTGTTTTTCTAGGAATGCTGTGTTCATTTTCCTCCATGCATAACGCCCTGGTTCTGCCCAAATAACTCAGTTTAGTTTCGTCAGTGCACAGCACCTTATTCCAGAATGAAGCTGGCTTGTCCAGATGTGCTTCAGCAAACCTCAAGCTGCTGTTTGTGCTGTGGGTGGAGACAAGGCTGGTGTGTTGAGGATTAATAAAGTATTTTTTAATCTAATTGAATTATATTAGCAACAAAGGTCACACTCTAATATTTGTTTGGACCACCTTTAGCTTTGAGTACGACACACATTCTCTGTGACGATGCTTCGAAAAGCTTCTACAACGTCACCAGATTGATCTCCATCCAGTGCTGCATTAATGTTTTACCAAGGCCTTGCACAAAGCCTTCTCCAGCACATCCCAAAGATTCTCCCGTTGACTCATGTTAACAATCTTTTTGGCTACAAGCGCCCGCCAAACTCCGTTATCTTCGTGTAACTCTGTTAGCTTGTAGCTACACTGGCTCGGAGTTTGATGGGAGTCAATCATCTGCCCCCACCTTGCCTGCCACACTTTCAGTTTCATTTTGTAGTTTCATGGAGTGACGAGATGTGAGATGGTGGGGGTGGGAACTGCTCACTGGGCTTCATTTCAGCTCTTCATGAGGCGGCGCGACAAAGGGTCCCTTCAGATTCCACATCCAGTCATCAGCTGAACCATGATCGAGGTGTCAGTCTGCGGTTTTGACCCGCCTCTTGGGCACTGATAACTCAGGTTGGTTATGCCAAATCACTCTGTTTATTAAAACGTTGTATTTCGTGGCACGACTAATAGAAAAACAGCAACGGAGGTAATGAGTTATGACAGTAACTTCAATCTGAATATGCAAATTTAAAGTGTACCTTGTTGGATTACTCATTACTAATAAAAGGTGTTACAAATGAATGCATCGCTGGCATTGGGAATTATTTGCCTAAAACAGCCATTTCACAAAGTCCCTTTTGTGATGTCAACTTAATTATAGAGATTGCTCAGACACAAGTTATTTATGTCAAAGTTACAAGTTGTAATTTCTGAGGTTTGGGAGCCAAACGTGGAGCCAGGGCCACAGGTTGCAGACCCTTGCTTTAGGAGAAGAAGCATATTTCAAAGAGCAAGTCACCCCCAAATCTACTTTTGTTTTCTGATAAACTATATAAATGTGTGTCTAATCGTGCTGCAGACACGTGTCGTCAATAGTTTAGCACTTTAGTTGATTTTAGTTAAAATTTTTCTTTTCTGCCTAAAACTGTCAGTGTTGTGCCGTTGTCAAGTAAAAACTCCGCACTGCATTTGAATTTAAATCTGCCATCGCTATTGGCTAAGAGGTACCCTAGAACGTTAGCTGGTACCATATGATGTCACAATGTCGTTGTGAGCTGGTGTGTGTATTTGTTAGCGGCTCCGCCCTCTTGGTCTGCTAGGCAACAGCATTTCTTGCATTTTTCAAACAGGAAGAGGGAGTTGAGTAAGAATCTGGCAGGGGGTAACTTGCTCTTTAAGAAGGCATTGCCTTGATTCTGGAATTTAGGTTGTCAAAACATTGTGCTGAGTTAAAACATGCAGCCTGGCCCTTCAACAGGATTTTACTAAAGGGTGAGAGTCCTCTAACAGCATCATCACTCTGCAGGTGGGGCTTTCCTGGACCTGTGTGTGTTCAAGTTTCACTGTAAGTTTCAGGGTTTCTTTAGTTTTGGTGACTAAATGAGGTCAGACTTGTTTGAAATGCAAAGTCACACATTTCTTTTACAGTGTACAGTCTCAAACGAACACAAACCCAAAAGCTAAAACACACACACGAGAAATCATTAATACCTTTAACAGATGTTTTTATTGATACTACATGGTTGTGAAGTGATTACCTCCTGATAATGACCTACTTTGGTTAATGACCGATGAGTTGTAAAGGGCCTTGGAGGGTTCTAGCACTCGAGTGCTTGATGGTGCTTGTCCATGTAAGGCCCTATAGACCAGAACCAGGATCTTGAAATGAACCCTGAAGTTGACTGGCAGCCAGTGAAGCTGGAGGAGAAGCGGGGTGATGTGGGTGTGTTTGGAGGACTTGGTCAGAAGCCGAGCACAGGCGTTCTGAACCACCTGTAGACGGTTCAGGGAGGTTCTGCTCAGACACGTGAAAAGAGAGTTACAGTAGTCTAAGCGTGAGGAGATGAAGGTGTGGAGAACTGTCTCAAGTTCAGAGCGGGACAGAATGGGACTCAGCTTAGCAACGTTCCTGAGATGGAAGAAGGAAGAGCCAACAAGAGAACTGACATGAGAATCCAGGGTGAGAGCTGGGTCAAAGGTCACACCAAGATTCCTGACAGAGGGTTTGGTGTGAGAAGCAAGCTGACCAAGAGAGTCTCTGACTTTGGGAACCAGCTTGTCTGGGGCACAGATGAGGATCTCAGTCTTATCTTCATTCAGCTGAAGAAAGCTCCCACCATCCAGGTTCTGATAGAGTCTAAGCAGGTGTGTAACAGCTGCAGCTTAGACATCTCGTGGGGCTTCAAGGAGATGTACAGTTGGATGTCATCTGCGTAAAGATGGTAGGAGATTCCTTTGAAGGAGCTCAGGATGTGCTGAAGAGGAAGCAGAGAGAGGAGGAAGAGCAGAGGCCCCAGCACAGAACCTTGTGGGACACCATGGGTAAGAGAGGTGGTGGAGGACCTAAACTTGGAGACGGCCACAGAAAAGGAGCGCTCAGAGAGATAAGAGGAGAACCACTCCAGAGCAGATCCTGATAGGCCGACCCAGTCTCTCAGCCTCTCCAGTAGCAGGTGATGGTCAACAGTGTCAAAGGCTGCAGTCAGGTCCAGCAGGACCAGAACAGAACAGTCCCCTGCATCACTGTGAGTCAGAAGGTCATTAGAGACCCTAAGAAGAGCTGTTTCAGTAGAATGAGCTCTACGAAAACCTGACTGGAAGCTATCATAGATGTTATGTTCATCAAGAGCAGCTGTGAGTTGTTTAGCCACAACCTTTTCCAAGATCTTGGAGATGAACGGAAGTTTAGAGATGGGTCTGAAGCTGCTATGGAGAGAGG
>SSNQ01034591.1:263593-309485 GCA_006942095.1 Nothobranchius kuhntae | reverse complement strand
CTATGGAGAGAGGGGTCGAGACTCGGTTTTTAAGAAGCGGGTGGATTACAGCGTTCTTAAAGTAAGCAGGGACCTGACCAGAGACCAGAGAAGCATTAATTATAGAGAGCACGCTGGGACCGATGGACTGAAAAGCACTTTTAAACAAAGATGAGGGTAAGATGTGGAGGGGGCATGCAGAGGTCTTCATAGAGTTAACTAGTTTGGTTAACTCAGGCAAAGAAACAGGAGCAAAGCTATCTAGGATGATGGGCCTGGTTGGAGTCGGGAGAGGCGGCGATAAGGCTGAAGGAGAGATGCTAGATCTAACCTTATTGACTTTGTCCACAAAGAAAGACAGAAAGTTCTCACAGTCTGCAACAGAGTGGATGGAGGCTGTAGGAGAGGCAGGAGAGACGATGCTGCTGATGGTGGTAAACAGCACCTGAGGTGTCATGGAGTGTTTGTGCTCACTAGGAGGGGTAGGGTTTAAAACTAGTGTTGCAGCCAACCACTAGAGGGAGTTATGGTTTTGTTCAGCCTCATTTTTCTTCCTCTTTCTAAGTTTTGTTTGTTGATGGTTGAAACGTAATGGAGATTAAAATCAAACAGTTGGTTAATGACCATCTCTTCTAGCAGCTTTTGTTCTAAACGTGGATACAGATGGATGTGTAACTGGGTTAAAGACCCAAGCTTGATTAAATGCACATTTGCAATCAAATAAGCCATTCGACTAAACAAACAAAAACAAAAAACAAAGCCTCACCTAGTTTTCTTTTATCCTGCAGGTTCTCCATCAAACATTAAAATGCACATTTGTTCTGTGAGGATCTACGCCCTCCTCCTACTCCTCTGTTTGATATCTGCGGACCTGAAGGACGTGGGTGAAGTGCCAGTGGAGGTCATCACAGAGAGCTCCGCCTGCAGCACCACTTGTGGAATTGGTGTGAAGACACAAACGCTGTGTTTGTTGAAAGACGGCGCAACAGCCGTGGAAGAAAATGTGAGTAAAAACTGAAAAGACTACCTGAAACCACAAACCCCAGCATACAAGTATTTGTGTTTGGGGACAAAGCCTGTGGACTCGAGAGAGAGAACACAGGAAGTGGAGCCATATTACAGCTTTGACTACACCAAGTTCCCATCAAGTGGAATAGGCATGCTGAGGAGGAAGAGGAGGAACGGCAATCCTCTCTGATGAATCCTCCTGAATGTTTGGAGCTCATGAAACAGATCGTTATACAGTATCGTCGCTCTCAGACCTGCTATCTGCCAAAACTGTGACGTAAACTTTAGATGTTCTAGAATTTGGTCAACAAACCAGTAAATGCCCAAAGTTCAGTCTCTTAGAGGTCCACCTACAAGTGGTGATGGCGTTCCAGAGAGCCGGCTGTTGGATGTGTGACTAAAACAAGGAGACGTCAGGAAAACTATGTAGAATTATTTTAAGGTAATGGAGTCATCTAATTCATCACTTTACCCGTCGTTACAACGCCGTTACCATCACCGGACATGTAACGGGACGCGTTGGTATAAAGATCAGAAGAGAGAGACGCAGACGGCGCCCGCACACCCCGTATTACCCCGAGCCACTAACAAACAATAACATGTACACACACACGTGCGTGGTGTGCACACACAAACACACAGCATGCTTCAGCTGTGAGAGAGAGAGAGAGAGAGAGAGAGAGAGAGAGAGAGAGAGAGAGAGAGTGTGTGTGTGTGTGTGTGTGTGTGTGTGTGTGTGTGTGTGTGTGTGTGTGTGTGTGTGTGTGTGTGTGTGTGTGAGTGAGTGATCACCTTGAAAGCAGGGAGCGCGCTGGGACATAGTAGTGCATGCATGATGGGATCTGTAATGTTGGCGAGGAGAAATTGGTAAAAGACGAGGACAGAGAAGTGAACAGCTTGTCAGAAAGGTGAGGAAAAGCAGACTTTAAGCTGTTTTAACATTTAATCCACGACTGGACCTCTCTGAAACTCCTATTTTATATAACAGTTATTTAATTTATCCTAGTACTATTTGTATTCTCATTAAAGTCAGAACTGCAGTCGTGTTGTTACTTTATAAATTATAACAGCTGCACTTGTAGGAATGAAGTTTCTCACAGTCCCTAAAAACCGACGCCGGTCTTTTTAACATTTTTTAGGCCAACTGGATTTTTGTTCCAGAGATCTATAATTCTGTTGTTCTTGCTTGTTTCTCATGGATATCTGGAATGTTCATTTCTACTATCTAGATATCTGACACCTTCTTTCTAGATAGAGAATCAGTCAGTTAAAAACCTTTGATGTTATAAACTATAGAACATAATTAAATAAATATAATGTCAGTTACTTTTCTATGTGATGAGGTTACTCAGTTACTAAGTCGATAGTAACTATAACTAATTACGTCTTTTTCCAACACGGATACTCACACATTTAAATGCCATCATTAACTGTTGTCTGTTGTTGTTTAAATTAATCTCACCTCAATGATAGAAAAAGCTAAAAAAAAAAAAAGAAGCATAGATTAGTGATGAAAGCCTTTGTGATGTAAAACAGTCCAAACTAGGACTGGGCGATACGGCCTTAAGTTAAAATCACCATATATCGAGGATTTAACCTTGATAACGATAAATGGATGATAGCTACAGGTGTGCGCAGAAACAAAAGTTGTCATGTGTGTTAAGTTGAGTTACATTTTCCATGACTCAAGCTGGTACAGCTTCTTACAGGAGCAGGAACGTTGCCAACCTACACACATCTTTCATTTTTGTATCATCAGATTTATTGACAGGGGAACAATCATCACGATAAGAGGCAGAAACTTTGATAACGATAAATTGTTGATTTATTGCCCAGCCCTAATCCAAACCCTTGTATTCATTATCAACATTCTCAATTTCCTAGAGATCGACTGAACCTAAAGTATCAGATGAGTGTCGTGTCCGTAAGGCGGCGTGTCTGGACTCGTGGCAGTGTGGACTCAGGACCATGACCGTCACCTCAGGACAGAAAGTGGAGATTGACTGTTTGGAAGAAGTCATGGAGGCAATGGGGAAGTTCTCCTGGAGGTAATGGGTGTTGGACTTATTCGTAATTTTCTAAATAGAAACATTTTACAATTTTCTCAAAGATCTCAGATTTCCCACTAAATCACGACTCCATGCTAGGACCAGTCTGAGATGCTGGACTGAAGACGTATTTTGCAATAATAAAATACGTCTTCAGAATAAGTGCATCAGAACTGTTCGTGTGTGTTTAAAGGTCGTTCAGTCTAACCCTAACCCTAACCCTCGTTCAGTCTTCCTTTCTGTTGGAATTGAATGTGAAGGTTAAAGACTATCTGCCTAATCATTTATAAACACTTCTTTTATTAGAGTTGTTGTAAATCTTAGCTGTGGAGCTAGGGCTCAGCATAATACATGTGTTTTACCGCTCAGAGTGTCATGGCGCTATGCTCGAGGAATCATCAGCTCTGACGACTCTCTGTTTGACCGCTGGAACGCCCCTCACCTGGATCGAGTGGTCCTGGAGCCCGTCCAAGAGAGCGATGCAGGTAAACACAAAAGTGCATGGATTCTCTCTGGTTGGTGTGATCGCGCGGCCTTAAATATAAAAGTAAGTGTGTCGTTTATGTCGGGCAGGAGACAGTCCCTTGCTTTTGTTAAAAAACATAATTTTGAGAAAAGTTTGGATGTTTAGTAAAACGCAACTAAATCTTCATTCCAAAGTTGACCTTTCTTACCAGAATTCAAACTAAGATCATCTTCTGTAGAGAAACGATCACGTTTTAATCAATTTGGTCAAATCCTTTAGTTTTATGTGGTTCCTTTGATCCAAGTCATGTCTGAGTGTGTTGGTGACACCAGATCTTAGCTCATGATCAGTAACACTCAGGCTGCATACGAGGGCTCTGTCCTGCCTTGGTCATAGAACACGGTTAAATGGAACAGACTTGAGCCTGGTTCATACTTCTCCATGAGCTCCACAGCGGAGAGACGCACACAGAGTGTCGGAAAGGTTTTCACATTTGAACTTCTGTTCAGGCAGAGTGTTGCAAAACAATTCCCCTCCAGGACAACAGAGGGCGTAGTGCTGCTCTGTGGCATCCTGCCACAATAGCAGTCGTGTATCCGGTCCACGATAGGGCATTTACTAATGTGTTTGTGTGTTTCAGAGACTTTAACACAGACAAATTAGTCCTTCATTTTCATCCGCCTTCATGCGGTTGCCAACTCTAAACCCACATTTCTCATCGTTTCCATTTTTTAAATGGAGCTACAGCAGTGCTGGTGTCGAATATACAGGGAGCGGCGTCCTGACCAATAAGTTCTCCGTCACTTTTGACGGATGTTTAAAATTTTGGGCACGTCTCTGACACCCTCTGTGAGCCCGTCGGAGAGCCCCTGCACCAACACATAATGGCGTTGCGTGTCTCCGCACCGACGCAGACGCAGAAGTGTAAATCAGGCTTTACCTCACGTGACCGCGGCTCCTGTGGGATAACGTGATATTTCATACATATAAGTTTCAAACTGAATTAATAATGAGCCTTTTACTTTTTAAATTGTGTATATACTGGCTAAATGAAATATATAAGCGAGTTACTACCTGCTAGCCACCGAAGCTGCAACTACTAAGCAACTAACCAACCACAGCTAACTGCTTTGGATCTAAAAACATTTCAGATACCAACCTGATAGCTACAATTAGTTGACTTACATTTAAACAAGACATTTGCTGAATTCTGATCCGCCATCCTCTAGAAAAAGTATCTGGGAATTTTTTCACCAAGGCTAGGCTACAAGGCACCTCCCGCGTTTCCATGCTCAGCTAGCTAAACGGCTAACAAACGGAGAACAGATGCCTCAGTAGAACATGAACATTGGAACACGCCTTGGCGGCGACTGATGTTGTATCTCCTAGGCAACCGGGGCGGGGCCAAGACATCAAGGCGAGGTTCCTTGACACTGAGAAAAACCCTCAGGGTTCAAAGGTCACTTCATGGCCATTTTGGATGAGGCTGCCTCCCATCAGTTGTTGTGATAGTAAACATTTGTTAGTGCAGCTAACATGGGGCAGCCATGTTGAATTTTAAGAATGATGTTTATACCTCATAGGACATAAATTACTATCATCAACATGGCTACCCCTATCATTATTGTTATTAGCACTATTAATTTTAATACTATTATCATTATTGTTGTTGCGTGAAATAACGGAGGAACCAATGAAAGCGATAAAGTTGGAGTCGTTTTCCAAATAAAGACAACTTTAATGCTGCTGCTGCAACAGTCTACAATATTAACGTGATCCATCTGCCTCCAGGGACATATCGCTGCGATGTGCAGGACACCACCTTCCGCAGAGTGAAGAGGATTTATTGGGGGATCCGGGTTTTACCTGAAGGAGTCATGAATCTGGACTATGACAGCTCTGTAGCCCAGTGGGAACCGGCTGACAGTCAGCAGAACCTGGACGGGTTTCACCAGAACACAGGACGCATTCTTCTTTACGCGGTATGGCTTAGGTTTTAGACTACAGGAGTAGAATCGCACCATTAAAGCGGAAGATCAGTGTGCTGTCTGAGCCTGTTCATCATCCTGAGTAAATAAAGTAGCCTGATTAATGTTTGTGATTAAACTTACAGGCGGCGTTTGGTTTGATCCTGTCAGCCATTTGGATCGGACTGCAGGGCCTCTGCAGGAAGACACAAAGGATTTTTAACCGTCACTCAAACCATTTCTTTTATTAAAGAATGTCTCTTAAACAAACGTTGATTCATGAAAAACTAGTTAGCTTTTGGAGGAGGCAACATGGTTTGGTGTCATTCTGCTGAGCTCCAGCAGATGGCAGTGTTGGCTCATGTTAGAGTGAGGATGGAGCCCGTCCTGCAGAAACCACGGTTAACAAAAATCATTCCTCACATCACAAACATGAGCATGGCACGACATGAGCAAGTCAGAAATCCAGAGGATGCACGAGCTGTGGTAAAGCGTGAAGCCCTTGTTATGAAACAAGCTTTCAGTGACAGCTACAACTTGTGTTGTTCAAAATAAAGTGTTAAATACCAAGTTTTACTTTAGCTCATCATTACAGATCTGTTATTTGTCCATCTGATCTGTAATGGAGAAGGACGGTGACGAGATCAACTGCAGCAGCAGTGTTCAGGCACATAGCCCCTCCTGGTGGGGGTCAGAGCAGGTGCTTCAGCTTCTCGTCCAGAGCTTTACCTAAAAGAAGTTTCCTGGCATGCATGTGTTTGGTCTGTGGCCTACATTACATCATGATTCATGAACACAATACTAGTGAGACAAACACAGAGTGTTGTTTATCTGCCACAACAGACCGCTCTGACTCCACACAGGAAGGATGTGCAGGTGAACCCGCAGCCTTCTAGAATGAACGAATGAATGAATGACTATTTATAGAGCACATTTCCTGCATGGTAACAACTTAATGTGCTTAACAGTAAAAGAAACTAAATAAAACAATCAATTATAAACTTTAACAGCAAATGGTGTATACATACAAACATATACACATAAAACTAAAACCTGTGCATTCAAACATGCACACACACACACACACACACACACACACACACACACACACACACACACACACACACACACACACACACACAAAGAGCATTTGCACACACACACACACACACACACACACACACACACACACACACAAAGAGCATTTGCACACACACACACCTACACACACACACACACACACACACACACACACACACACACACACACACACACAACACACACACACACACACACACACACACACACACACACACACACACACACACACACACACACACACACACACACACACACACACACACACACACACACACACACACACACACACACACACGGCCATAAAATTAAGCTAAGATGACAGTGAAACATAATTGTAAACACTTATCTATGAATACAAGTATATCTATATGAGGAGGATATAAATTAGACATAATACAGTCTAACCATTTGTTCAAATAAAAAAGTTTTTAAATGTATTTTAAACACATTTGGTGTAGCTGCTTCCCTCTTCTCTAAAGGCCAAGCATTCCAGATCTTGGGTGTGTTTACACTAACAGCAGCCTCCCTGACTCAGAGTGTACACGGTACAACACGATAGCCATGACCTGCAGACTCCTGCTGCCAGCAGTGCAACAGTAGGATTGTACAGTTGGGTGTTTCATCGGGATTTTTTAAATGTAGTTTTTATGGTGAATGGCCTGTATTTGATATAGCGCCTTCTAGAGTCCTGGAACCCCCCAAGGCGCTTTACAACACAATCAGTCATTCACCCATTCACACACACATTCACACACTGGTGGGGATGAGCTACAATGTAGCCACAGCTGCCCTGGGGTGTACTGACAGAGGCGAGGCTGCCGAGCACTGGCGCCACCGGTCCCCCCGACCACCACCAGCTTAAGTGTCTTGCCCAAGGACACAACGACAGCGACAGACTGAGCAGGGCTCGAACCTGCAACCTTCCGACTACGGGGCGAGCTCTTAACTCCTGTGCCACCGTCGCCCAAGATATAATCTTGGCAACCCCATAACCTCAGCACAGATACCCCTGACATCTTGTGGGGACCCTGTTGGGGGGGCACAGACCCCATGTTAGGAACCACAGCCCAGCTGTATTACACAAGTATTGGTGAATATTGTTCCTGTCTATGAACATCTCTTAAAAGTCATTTGCTGTGAGAAAAATGAAAGCTCTGCCAAAACTATAATAAATATGCTCGCGAGTTCATTATTCACGAAAAAAGCAAAAAGTCCAGCAGAAACATGTCTAGACCCACGAGGATCCAGTCAACCAGATCAGATGTTAATGACATCAAAGAGGCTCCAGCATGTTTGTGTTATTGTGGGAGGAGCCACGACTCCAGGGAAATAACAGAAATGCAATTATGATGTTACAACAAGTGTAACTCCTTTAGTTCCTCATGGCTGTTGTCCTGTTCAGCCCTGAAGAACATCATTCCCTCTGTGTGCTCCACTGAAACATCACTCTGACAGATGCTTCTGCTTTCCCAGCACTCACTGCACAGGCGATGGGATCTGCTCCCCTGCAGCATCACATGCTAGTCTTTGAATGGATGTGTGGCTGATGCATACTCGAGTACTTCAGAAACCACTCTGAGTGTTAGCAAGGAGCTCATTTTTAGTAAAACTGACGTCATTTCAGAAAACATTCGAAACTCGTTCTGATTTACAAATGACAGAAAGCCTCCTTCTGATTGGCTGGAGCCATGGATGAAGACAGAGGTGTCACATGAACGGAGTGGCTGAAAAGAGCAGGACAATTTTTTTATTTTACTACCTACACACACACACACACACACACACACACACACACACACACACACACACGCGCACGCACACACACACACACACACACACACACACACACACACACACACACACACACAAGGTTCCCATAAGCAAGCTCCACCCACACTGAGTGGGCACATGGGGGAAGAGAAGACCATATAAGGACCGTCTACGAGGGGTCCTACAACATTACACTCTGCAGCTGCAGCTCTACTAAATGCCAGCAATATGTGTTCATGTTTATGTATTTAGCACACACTTCGTCCCTAGCCACTTACAAGTGCACTTGTTGTAACATGTTGGCATTACATAAAGAAGTTATAAAACCAAAACGTAATCTAATTTCATGCAACCGATGTACAGGATTCAACTATGTAAATCCAACAGATCTATCAGGTTGCCCTTGAGGCTAGCAACAATCCAGCCAGTCGTAGGTGGCAGTGAGGCAGCATGATCGATCGTAGAGGGAAGTGAACATGGAGTGGACCGTAGAGTGGGGGACGGGTGCTAGTTTAGAAGCGGCTCTCTGAAGAGTTACAGGAGTTTCTTGGAACTCGACAAGGACGCCCCTTGATGACCGGAGTAGCCGGGCCGTGACATAAGCCTTTACTAGAGGATTCAGGTAGGAGCGGGCCGTAACATCCGGGACTTTGTATGCTAGTGCTAGCAATTTGAGTTTGATGTGTGCCACTAGCCGTAGCCAATGGAGCTCAGTTAACAGAGGGGTGCTGTGCGCTCTTTTAGGCTGATTGAAGACCAGATGCACCGCTGCGTTCTACAGACATGTTTGACCTTAAAGACCACAGCAAGACCTCCACCACGACGTGTCGGGTGTGGTGTGGTAAACACAGAGCCGTTTGGTGGACATATTTCATTGAAATGTACAAAATTTCCATCTTGCTGTCACGTCTCCGTAAGAAATAAACAGTCCAACTTTTCTCTGGTGAACAGCTCATTTACAATGAAGGATTTGTTTGAGATGGAGCGGGCGTTTAACACCCTCATGTCACACTGTTGAGAGCTGTTCTTCCTTCACAACCCAATGTTGCACTCACTCTGCAGCTCTCTGGGCCCCTTTTATTATGTTAAGTATTTTTTAAATGTCCCGACACTTTGTGTCCTGTTATTTTATAAAATGTGACGTAAAAAAATAAATGTCTTTGCTCAATTACTGGAATTTCTTTGGTTAAAACAAAAAAGGAAGAATCATTTATGCCAAGTTGTTTCTACAACAGGCCCGTTTAAAGTCCAACAGTTTCTTAGCAGCCAATAGAAATGTGTTCTTCACTAACTTTACTTGGTTTAAAAATCTTACTAAAATAAACAGAGTGCCGTATTGCAAAACCCAATCATACTTGTTATGTAAATATTAGCTTTGTAGATATTTTTTACAGATAGATTTTTGTGTGCAAAAAAACACAAACTTAAATAATTTGTCATTCTTTATTGAAAAACAACAAAATACTGGTATACAGAAAGTGTGGGAAAATGATAATGTGAAAGTATTGCGCTTTAAATGTAATACTATTCATCTTTAAAAAGAAAAACTAAAAATGTCCTGTACAGCAACATGACAGAAGAAAGGTGGTCTGTCTGTCAGAATGTGCTGAACCAAGAGGAGCCTTTTGTGTACGAGTTTATGTTAGTGTAGTACTGGTTTGGGTTATGTATCGCCACATCAGCATGTAACTGCTGAACCCATCTGGAATAAAGAGGGCTGATAGAGGATAAACAAGTAAATAAGAGAGAAATATAAAAACAACTAGGAACATCAACCGCTATTTCCCTAATAACCCACGTTGTTCGTTTTTATTTCTACACGTTGTTTTTACTCACAACGATTTAGGGATGCACCGATACAGATACCAGTATCACTGTAACTTGTCATTTCTGTTCACCTAATATTTTAGTTTTGTGACGATTTCCATTCATGTATTTTACTTTTTATTTACCTCACAGTCATTTCCTGTTGAAAGCAGAGAAGAAAATAAAGTCTGTATTCCAAATCCAAGAGGTATCGGTACATCCCTACAAAGATTGTCAAGAAAGCGTGTTCGGCCAGAACGGACAAACAAAGCGCTGGACACAAATAAAAAGCACCACAACAGGACAGACACATAACCAAGTTCGCAATCCATATCCGGCCTACTTCCCCCAACTTCAATGTCCAAACGCCAGCGAGAACAGGTGTGTTTTTAGTCTGCTTTTAAAGGTTTCCAATGATTTGGCCCAGGAATATTAGCATGACTCTAGTATGACTTACAAACGCAAGACTGGTGAGTTTTCAAGTTGGATGGGAGCCACAGAGCAGAACGGTGTAGAGATCAGTAGACATCTGGGAGGTGGACAGCATGAGTCACGAGTGGATGAGCAGAAAGATCCGTAATGACGAAACGGATTGTTAGTAAGAGAGCTGGAATTCCAGAGATCTGTGCAGAAAAGAAGTTTCAATAAAGTAAAGATGAGTGACCGGCCACCAGCTGTTTTTGTTCTCCTGCCAGATGAGATGATGGCTACAGGCGTGAGGATGCACCTTCTGTTGTAGCCACATTAGAGGAGTTGTCCGGTAACTCCTGTCGTACAGTGGTGAGCAGCCTGGCTGAGGAGGAGAGAAGGAAAAACCACACAGAGTAGAATACTAACTAATAACTACAATCTCTAGTTGTGTAGCTCACCTTACGTGCACTTTAGAACCTGTGCCTGCTCACAGCATCCCGTTTGTCTGGTCTTTGGAACTGGGCCCAGAGAGGTTCTGGAACAGGAATTTTGTCCGAGTACTCCTGATATGGGAGAGGATCCACCACCACAGAGTGGAACAGCAGGTCCATAAGCTTGTGCACATATACTGGAAAAGGGTTTTCAGTATTACAACAGTCATTATGGTTTTATCATCAATATCTGACATACATCCTTGTTCTTTGGGTACACTCCAGCATATCTCAGCTCACCAGTCGCTGCTGCTGCACGTGAGCGTGCTGCTTTCTCATTATAGTGCATTGCAGCAAATTGTAAACTTCCTCGTGTGGTACTGAGGCACGCCCACTCCAAGTACAGGTACAGATAGTGGTGTACTCGCTCATCCTTACAAAAAACTATAATTAACACACGATCGTTCATGTCCGCACATGTTCTCTACTTTCTGTCTTATTTGTATCTGAAGCTCTCTGCTACTGCGGAGCTCATCACCTGTGCTGCGGAGTAAGAACCCAGGCAGCAGCTTTTATGAGAGACAGACAGGACAGGAAATAGTTCAATAAAAACAAGAAAACAAAGTAAAATGTAGGTAGATTTAGCTCCACTACACCTTTTTACCTGTATAAAACAATAAGTTTTACACATGTAATATTTATACATCTGATACAGTTCAGATCACCTTCAACACTCAGTCACACACCCAGGGCCGTTTCAAGACATTCTGAAACAAGCATGCTTAATAATCTGTGCACAGGAAGCGTACCGATGCTGTAGTAAAACAAAAGGTATAATAATTTATTATTAATAAAACCTTGTTGCAGCACTAAAGCAGAAAAATGAGATTTTGCATTAAATATACTAAATATTTACATATGAATTGTTTTAGAGCCCTTTTATTGGCAGAATCTGATATTAATTTAGTTCTTACAAAAAATGGGTCCCAGCGTGGTTTGTGTGGCGTTGCCATAGTGTGACGTCATAGGCACAGATCCCCTGTCCTCTTGTTTGGAAATGGAAATATGATCACCCTACATTATGGCTTTAGCTCCAAACTCATGCAAAGCTACACAGTCATGGGGCAGACTGCTGACTGGGCATTACTTCACTAAAAAATCCAAGGTTTGTGACTTAGCTCACACAATCATAAGTCATTAGTGTTCCCAGGGTGTTGAGTAAAATGAGGGCATGCTCTGGCCTAATTTTACCACTTAATAAACTAACCTCTGCGGTTAACTTTTAAATTAATATTCCAAAGTTCAGCTGAAACTAACAAATGCCAGTAATTTCTCAAGTGTGGTCTCATTTGTAAGTTGAGTAGGAGGATAAAACTCACGTAGGTACTCCAAATGTCATCTATGTCATCACTACAGTAGTCTTTGGTGGTGTGACTAAACAACACCCACCTGATATCTCTGCTCCTTCCAGAATTTCACATCTGATTGAACTCAAATGACTCACCAACCAGCAGCAGCACAGCAATGATGCTAACATAAAAGCACCATTAAATTATGCAATGTTAGCATTCCATAGCAGTCCCAGTGCTGTCTTTTCTGAGCTCAGTTCTGTTTCTGCTCAAGCTTTCTTCACTTTGTACTGGCATCAACAATCGCTCACCGGTTCAGGTCAAAGGGCAACACTAAGTTTTCACAAATGACAGGCAGCTGAAAATGAAGACTGGGGCGCCGCAGGAAGAGCCCAGCAGCACCAAAGACCATGATAGCTGGAGCAACCATTCATGTTTTAGCTTCATTTGCCTCAGAAGGATGTGTTCGTACTGTTTAGTGGCGGCTGGTTTTGTTCCTGCAGTTTGGTTAAGAGTCCTGTGTGACTGGCATTCATTTACAGGGCGTTGAGGTAAAGAAGGACTTAGGGTCTGTGGTCCAAAGCAACCCAGTGGAAAAGAGGTGAAGACCATTAGAATGGGAGGTCGGATGTTCGAGCCCTTGTTCACGCAGGACATGAACAAACAGCAGCTTGTGTGCTGAGCGTCTCTGGACATGTGCTCCCACAAGAGCACCAAACGATTAGAAATGTGACACGATATGTTTAAAAATATACATGCGACACTTGCTTTATTTCCACGTCTCACTTCCTGTCTGGTTCATGAAATGTAACTTAATGACATTCTGCATGTGGCGTCTGAAAAAAATCTACTCCATGCAGAGACTTTCCAGAGCTCCACATCTGGATCTGCACCGCAAGCAGCCGGTGTGAGCGCTCTAAATGGAAGCAATCATTTGTGCTTCATGCAGAAGCTGTTCGGAAACCAGACTGCATCTGTCCTGCATGCGGTGTGAATGAGACAAGGATGGATCAGGAATGAGTCCGTCAGAGGGACAGCTAATGCTAGATGTTTAGAGATGAAGTCAGAGGACAGACTGGGATGGTTTAGACATGTCCAGAAGACACTGATTACATACGTAGAAGGATGCTGAGGTTGGAGCCACCAGGTAGGAGGAGAAGAGCACAAATGAGATTTATGGATGTCGTGGAAGAAGAAATGAAGTCCACTGATTTGAGGGTAGAAGATGCAGAAGATGGGACTAAACGGAGACAGATGATTCATGCCAAGAAATTATTTAGTGTGTTTTATTTTTTCAGATTTGTTTTCTCAAATGAATTTAAGCTCTGTGCACATTCTGTTATATAAGGGCTGTTTTCGTTGTTGGCACTTCAGGGTCATGTCTGGGAGGGGGAGATACGATGGCCCAGTCCTCTCAGCTGTTGTGTCTCCACACAGATTCAGCCCTGTCAGGACTTAGAAGTCAGAATCGAGTGATGTCACTGATCAGTGCCAAAAAGCGTCCACAATGACAATAACTGGTTTTCTGTCTAACCCCCAGAGACCCACGGTTGTACTTTACAACATCAGATTTAAGTCTACAAAAATAAACCTTCCCCATATTTTTTTTCTTTTTAAAACCACATTTACATTGCTAATAGGTCCTATTGTTCAGTTCTGCAACACTATTGGCTGTTAAAATGTGTAAATAGGCCCGTTTATCTGGCCTCCTAGAACAACATGTGAAAGGTTAAAAAAGATTTTGCAGTTGTTTCCTAAATTTGGGTTTCTGGGGGCTAAATACAGACATTTCATCTGTTGGGAGGACTGGGAGAGCTGCTGTGAGTTAACATGTGACCTACTCGATGACCAGCAGGTGTGGGTTTTTACCGTGCTCTGAGAGACCACGAAGCCCTGCGTTATATGTTGCTGTTGGGGCTTCTGCTGTGTAAGAGAGCACCAAAATGCTTCACAGCATAAAAACAGAAACAGACAACAATGACAACACAGAAGTAAAATTGGCGAGATGAAATGCAAGTCTTGATAAAAGCCCTTTGCTAAAATTGGCTGTCACATATAATATAAAGGACACTAAAACAAAATTAAGAGGTAGAAAATACCTCCTCTGTCCCAAATTAAAAGCAGGCCAATGAAAATGTCTTCAACGGGGTTTTTAATGATTCAGTCTGAGCAGCCTAACATTTGCAGGAAGTCCGTTCCACAATGGGACCTGCCACAGGAAAAGACCAATCACCACGGGACCTCAGCTTAGATCTGGAGACCACCAGAAGATCCTGAGGACCAGATCGCAGGGCTCTTAGAGGGGCATAGATGGTTAACAGCTCACATGAATAAGAAGGGGCAAAACCATACAGAGACTTCAAAACCAACTGTTTAAACTGGATCCTGTGTACTGCAGGAAGAGGCCAGGGAGACGTTCATCATACAGTAACTGACTCAGCTATCGGCATGACACACACCACTGAGAGGATCGACTTAAAGACTTGATTTTACATGTGGAGTTCCTCCACCCTTTTTTCCAAGTCTGCACCTCTCTCCCGCTTGCCTCAGCATCTCTTCAAGTAAGGAAAGTGCTGTTTGTGATGGTGGCGCCAGCCAAAGAAATAGGTAGCATGCAATGGTTGATTTCTGCTCCTGTGTTCTGGTACTATTGGTGTCCGACGCGCTCTGCCTCAGCGAGGTCGTGACCTGTACTCTGGTGATTTGGTCTGTCTGCTGCTTGCTATTGGTTATTTGTGGTTGGTAGATCGCCGTGAGCTGCTTAGTTCAGCAGTATTCCATGAGGTGAAAAGGTGGAAAGCCTGGAAGCAGTTTTTCTAGAGGATTGAGAGGAGATGCAGGAAGTGAAGAGAAAGACCGGACAGGGGAGGGGAGGGGGAGATTTGGACACTTTGTGCCCAAGGACCCTTATGGGCCGTTCCCATCTGTACTGGGTCAGCCCCAGCCGGGCCGCCCCGGCCGGCCCGAGTGATTCCTCACTTTCCTCACGTCCCTGCTCTGGAATGCGGCATGCGGGCGGTCCCCAGAAATCGGTGGGAGAAATTGGCGCTAAGATGTCAGTGATGTCATATATCAGCGACCATTTGAGCCGCCCTGTGTTGATACCTGTGTAGTGTTGGAAACAATGGAGAACTTTGTGGTGTTATTTTTCATGGTTCTGCGCTTGTGGCTCGTTTTGGGGGCCAGACTCTGCGCTAGACAGGCCATTACTCACTGGCCTCTCACCATAAATGGCGTCCATTTCAGCAAACCACTTCCAGTGCCGCCGGTCTGCCCCACTCCTGCTGCCGTGGTCCTTGACGGACCTGTACTCAGCTTTTAGGTTTTTTATTTTTTGGCGGCACTGCTTGGAGGTGCGTTCAAAGCCGTGGGTGGACATTGCCAGTGCAAGCCCCTGAAAAATCTTTTCATTCCGCACTGAACCGTCCAGTTCGCACTGGATTCTTTCGTCAGCGAGCAAAGAGAGAAAGATTTTAACCTCTTCATTGCTCCAGGGGTTAGAAGATGAGGTCTGAGAGCAGGGAGAAGACGATGTCGACGCTGGAGAACACAATCAAATAATGGATGCTGAAGATTGAGTTTGAGTTTGGCGCAATTCTGTGGCATCACTACAAATAACACCGCAGGGCCAATCAGAAGATTTTATTAAAGGGAAGGGTAACTCATCACTTGACCAATCGGTGGGGAGTGGGCGTGTTGGGCCGGGTCGGCCTGAAGCAGACCCCCTCCAGAAGAGGGCTGAGAATGAGCCTTGGTTGGCCCGGGAAAATACCAGGCCACCCAGATATGTAAACAACCTACGCTACCCGGCCCGGGCCGACCCGGTACAGATGGGAATGGCCCACTACATTCATAATACGGCCCTGGTTCAGGTACTCCAGAAGTCTCTGAAAATGGTCTGAAAAACATCCCATTCGGCTGGGCAGGTGAAGATGCCGGGAAGCTCTGGTGAAGTTACCCTGAAGATGCAAAAGAAGTCATTCGTTACTGTGTGATTAAACCAGGAAGCCATGCTGTGGTCAGCTTTCCATCTGAGTGGATGAATGTGTTAGGAGTCCTCCTGTCTACACACACACACACACACACACACACACACACACACGCACACGCACACGCACACACACACACACACACACACACGTCTTCATCAGAAGTGCTATATTAAGGACTAAATATGTGAGCAACACGATTACAACACAGAAATGATCTCATCACTTGATCTAAACGTCGGTGACCTTTCTATAATTATCCCACGGTGAATCATCAGAGAACCAGATCTTGTAGCCGGACTGTTCAGACTTGTTGAATGTTTGGGAGCAGAGCGACTCACCTGCCCGAAGGTAGCAGGATGTCTGTTAATGCCGCTGTTTCAGTTTCAACACGGATCCTGACAAGCTGCTTTAACCCACTGGAGCAGGCGTTGCAGGTTAGCTACGTTCAAACCTACCCGGTTACTCCACACACGTACTTCATGAGCATGTTTTAACCCTGAAGAACTTGGTTGTCTGAGATGGTTACGGGCTGACTAACTATTACAGAATTACTTACTTGTGCCATTTGTCTGAACTTTGCTTGTGGATGCAGAGGAAATATCAACAACAGCACAGCAAGACATTTTTCTGCTGTTTGCAATCCACCTTTTACCGTCTGATGCTGATCCTGTTGTACCGCTCTCGTTAGCGAGCACTGCCTCAGTCTGGACGTCCTCCGTCCGGTCAGGACCAGATGGGTTCCTGCAGTGATCTCTACTCCCTGGTTTAACGGCAGCATTTCCAGCCTGAAGCGTGGATGCAGGAAAGTTGAGCGCTTGTGGAAGCAAACCCTTCTCCACGTCCATCTGCTGCATCTGGGCCAAGCAAGGGAGCTTTACTCATGCAGCACATTTCGACACACAAAGGCAATTCAACGTGCTTTCCTGTTAGCAAGGATAGCAAGAACATAAAAAATCTACATGACAAAAAATAAACATAAATTAAATGTTGATTTAAAAATTAAAAGAAAAGGACAAAGTTAAAGGGTGGAGCAGTTACGGTGCAGAACAGTCATTCAAAGGCTGATGAACACATGGAGGTTTTCAGTTCTGATGTAACAGGTACCAGAGCCGGGGCACCTCTGAGGTGATGAGGACGCTGATTCCATCTGAGAGCAGCATAGTAGCTAAAAGCAGCTTCACCCTGTTTGGTTCTGACCCGGTTCTACCAGCTGACTGTTTCCTAAAGATCTCAGAGCCCTGCTGGGCGTAGAAACCTGAAGGAGCCATTTATAAACTAGTAGAAGCACTTTGAACTAACTTCTGTAGTTTACTGGTAACCAGTGTAGGGATGTAAGAACAGGAGTGATGTGCTCGGTTCTCTTGGTTCTTGTTAAGACTCCAGCAGCAGCGTTCTGAATGAGCTGCAGGTGCTTCACAGCTTTTTTGGGAAGACCAGTCAAAAGACCATTGCAGTAGTCCAGCCTGCTGGAGATGAACACATGAATGAGCTTCTCTAGGTCTTGTCTGGACATGAGACAGAGTGGTGCTGAGGGGGGTTGGTGGTGGGGGAGAAGATGTCCAACGTTGTGAGCTTTGGAGGTGGAGGGAGATTGGCTGGCTGAGTTGAGATGGTTGGGGGCAGGGGTTGATTTGAGCCGGATCTTGCACGATCTGGGAACTGTCTTATTTTGAAAGGACCGTTCCGGCAACTGTCTGTTAGGATCCGGCAACTCACGCCACCAACTTTTGCCATACGCAGGGTTCAAATTGCGGGTGAGGTAAAGGGAAGCAGGGGAACAGTGAAGATGCAGAAATTATCGTTGTTAGAAGAAATGTGTGTTTACTTTGAAAATGTGGGCACAATTTTATATCAATTGTCCAAATACTCCAGCAAACCCAATGTGTTGTCTTTATCTTCTTGAACTTTTACAACTAAAGTCGTATTTTGCATTTTTTTTTACTGTGAGGGCTTTGGAACAAGTCCCCACTCCGTGACAACAAACATCCCAGCTCTAAAGCTGATTTCCATCCGCATTCGTCACACGTCACGTGATCAGGAAGCAGAAATCCACGTGTTAGGAGATCGTTTTGGGCCGCTGCTGTAAAAAAGAGAGGCGAGAGCCAGAAAAGCTTCTGCCAATCACAACTCAACAACGGATTAAGAAAGAACGGATAACGCTCGAAACACGCGGATTCTTCCTGATGTAAGAGGAGAGTCTCCGCTTTGTTTTGGTTGTTTTGGTGTCGACGTCATCCTAGAGCGCAACGTTCTGTGACTCTTAAAAATAGAGTAAAAACGATGAAAGACGCTGGCAACGAATGAGTTAATGGTATACTATTGTCAGACTTGCACAAACCAGCCAGAGAAGCACTGCTCATGAGACTCAAAACTCCATTTTATTTTGGAGCAGCTTCAAAGTTAACAGGAACTTGAACCTAATCACCGCACGAGACCCTCCATCCAGGAAACAAAAGACATTTCAGACACACCAGGTTCAACTTAAGTAGTGGCTGATCAGACCACTCTACATACAAGAGGGGAACAATTAACATACAATTAACACACACATCCTCACACACACACACACACACAAACTAACCAGTCTAATCAATTCAGGTAACTCAAATAACTAAATCATAATAACAAACTCCCTATCCATAACAGAAAACATCTACATTAAATTAAACACAAGCACAAACATGAATCTCCCCTCCCTTGGGAGTTGGTAGATCCCAGAAGAGCTGATTAGGCTTCCTGAGGAGATGAGCTGCAGGTGTGAGACTCCATGGGAAACTCCAAGTCACTCAGGTGACTGCTGTCGCAACTATGTAGGAAAAGCCACCAGACTGCGTGGAGTAACTGACTTGTGTGAGTGACTTCACAGCAAGTCCCACAGTAAGCAAGCATGCAGCCATGGTGTAGTGTTATGTAAAACTGGATTCACTGAAGCTTCTGAATCATGGTTATTATTTAAAGAGCAAGTCACCCTCAAACCAACTTTTTTTGCTGATAAACTATATAAACAAGTGTCTAATCGTGCTGCAGACACGTGTAGTCAACAATTTGGCACTTTAGAGTATTTTTATTTTAAATTTCAATTTTCTGCCTAAAACTGTCGGTGTCACGCCGTTGTCAGGTAAAACCTCTGCACTGTATTTGAATTTTAATCTGCCACCGCTATTGGCTTAGAGGTATGCTATGATGTTTACTGGTAATTTTTCAAACACGAAGTAGGAGTGGAATAAGACTCTGGTAGGGCATGACTTGCTCTTTAAAGAGCAAGTCATGCCAGAATTTTTACCTGACAACGGCACAACACTGACGTCTACCTTTGGTGATAATGTGTGAATGTCATCGGACCTATCTTGGGATCCAAAAGTAGGACAGTCCAGCTGGACCACTTCTGGGATACGGACCTCAGGTGCCAGACTGCTTTAGCTAGACCACAAAAAAGGTGTTTAAATTATAGAAACTAATGTTGTGTCCCTACAGGGCTTGAAACGGTTCCCTCAAACACCATTTTATGACCCTTTAAGCTGCCGTAGATGTCACATTACATTAAAGTAGCATCGACACTAGCAGCTTCCTGTTCAACCTGAGACCCTTCCTGTTGGAATATCATCAGATGAACTGTAATGTGAAAATGACCATGATGTGACATTCTGTGAATTTGCATCAAGCATCAAAGCTGTTTAACTCACTTGGACCTCAGCCCAAACAGTCAGTTTAAGTTTGGTCAGAAGGTTTCTCCGTTTCTACAAACGGTTCCTTTATTAGAGGAGCAAACACGTAATTTAAGTGAAGTACAAAGGTTAAATTCAAATTCAATGCAAATTCAAAGATACTTTATTAATCCCAGAGGGAAACTAGAGTTTCAGTACACACAATTCTGAGAGCAGACATACATGGGCATAGACACATGACAAGAATTGGTGACTGTGGTCATTCGCAACCCGAGTCGCGCTACCTTAATAGAGATAAGAGGGTAACATGAGGATTGGGTCAGGTGGAGGAAAAATAGGCACTTCAGAGTTAAGCCGGGCGTACACTGTGCGACTTTTTCAGTTTTTTGAGCCGATTTTCCACTCGTGCGAGAATCCACGAGATCGGGGCGAGTTTTGCGCCGAGCGTCGTGTAGTGTACAGGGGGTTACGAGAGGCGATTAACACCACGTGACCAGCTACCGATCAGCAATCGTGAGCTCGCACGGACTTCTGGCATGTTTAATATTTCGCTCGTCCCTCGTGAGGGTATCGCACTGTTGAAGCGGCGCTGCGAGCAGCTGCGACCCAAAAAGTACCAGAACCGCTCACGGCGCATGCGCAATCCTGCATCAACACCGCTCGCTCACTATTTCCCTAATAACACACGCTGTTCGTTTTTGTTTCTACACGTTTTTTTTACTCACAAGGATTATCAAGAAAGCGTGTTTGTCGTGTTCATGTCAAATTAAACTGATCACAAAACACAGATTTACTTTCTTTATTTCGTTTTCCTCATCCAACCCCCATAAATCCCTGTGTGTCCTCCTGCAGCACTCCCGAAGGACAACAGGCAAGACAAAAAAAGTCTGACGTGTTGTGTAAAAACTGCTATTTTTAGCATATTTTTAGGGCCGACGTGTTGCTACCAGACGTACAGTGTGAGCAGTCAGGTCGCATCCAAGAACTGGGTCGTGCAGTGTGAGCACATGACTCGTGAGATCTGCTCTGCGAGGAAGTCGTACAGTTTGAGCTGAAGCTGAGTGCTACGAGTGGAAAAGTCACACAGTGTACATCCAGCTTTACCCTCCACCGGGAGGGCAGCTTTGTTATGCAAAAACACCTCAGACAGAAATGCAACAGACTTCAGACATTACACAACATGTGTCCACTAGGTGGGGTGGTAGGGTTAGGACTCTCCTCACATCAGTGCTTGCAGCCACGATAAGCAGCGCTCGTCACCTCCGTTTGGACAGGGGAGGGAGGTCGTTGGGTTTAGAGGGCACAGTGACTCCTGGAACGATTCGGTGGCCTTCACAGCCCACAGTCCCGCCCAGGCTGGGATAGGGAGACAGAGTTGCCATGGCGACGGTAGCATTCCACATTTCTTCTGAAGGGGGTATTCGTTTCAGCCTCACAGGCTCAAGGGCACCAGATTCAGATAAGAAATTGTTTGGGTGCCAGACAGAGATCATTTCCTCTCAAAACCCAATAATGGCGTAAATTAATCTATCCCAATCCGTGCTGATTCGTCCACACGCTCCTTGATGGCATCCATCTTTTGTGCCAACGCATGAGTCTCAGCCATAGTTCCAAGCTTACGACTCATCTCGACAATTATGGGCTCGACACACGGGAGGCGACAAACGACAGCGATCAGCAAAATTTGTCACCGTCGCTTTATTACCTGACACACGGGAGGCGATCCACGGCAGCGGCCAGCGGCAAAGCCGTCTACGCGTTCTGATCCATGGTGAAATCGAAACTTCCGTTGTTTTGCTTGGCTGTGTCAGGTTGGAGGGAATTAAGGTTATTTAAGCGGTTCAGAGTTAATAAAGCGGTAGATATGATGTTTCACAAGGTGCTGCTAGAGTTATGTGAAATCTTACTTCTGATTTTACTATAAAACATAATAATAATCAACTTCTCCTCCATGTTTACTTGGAGGTGTACGGAGCATTATGTCCTCTCATTGGTCAGTGAATGAAACCTCCGTTGATTGGTCCTCGTCCGAGCGACAGCGATGCAAAGTTGAAAATGTTTCAACTTTCTGGGATCGCGTCGTTGGGTCGCCTGTGCACGACACGTGCACGAGCGCAAAATTTCACACGCACGTTTTCGCGTTTCGCTTGGTAGGAGGGAGACCCGCGATTATCGCTTTGTCGTGCACGTCTCAAATGAATGGAGGAGAGGCGACGTCGCCTCCCGTGTGTCGAGCCCATTATGTGAATCTGTGCATTCACAGCGCGGTGCAATCCATCCCTGAGCTCCGGGAGTGAGCCAATATTCCTCGACAGCTCGTTAATTTTCCGGTAAGTCAGGTAACCTCCAAGGCCAAAGAGCAGGAAACCTGACACCAACACCACGAATATCCAGACGTCTTCAGAATCCTCTACAGACAGCTGAGATAGGTAAATCAGGTTCCACTGTTTCCAGGAGTCCATGATATACCCAACTGGATCTGTCCAAAAGGGGCATCCGGGAGCTCCTTCTCCCGTCCTCATCGTTGAGAAAATGTTGTCAATCGCATTGAGAGACCAGCTGACCAGATCCATTTTTAATAGTTTCCAGTTTCCAGAAAACATGCAGAAGTGCCGTACACCCAAAGACAGACAAAGAGCCTTGGGGATAAGATGGGGAGGAGAGGAGGAAAAAAGAGCCGGAAGAATAACCAGATCCATTTAAAAACTCTGAAAGGTCACTTTAATGAAACCTTTTTGCATCGTCAATCAGCCATAAAACTCTAGCGTAACAGACACTTTCTTTGATACTCTTTAGTGCTTGCAGGTTTGGATTTGCTTGCGTTCATGTCTTTATGATGTAATCCAGTGGATCATGTTTCAGCGGTCATGCAGCCAGTTTCTCTGCTGTGTAGGCGTTCATGCAGGCTTCCCCACACTCCTTCAGTGGAAGAGGGTTGGTCTTTCTGCAGCACAGGTGTGGTGGAACCCTGGTGTCCCTCGCCACTCCTTCAGGAACAACCTTTCCAAATGTACACAAGATCACATCATGGGTGGGAACCACGTCACACAATCACTGTG
This sequence comes from Nothobranchius kuhntae, assembly GCA_006942095.1. Lineage (NCBI taxonomy): Eukaryota > Metazoa > Chordata > Actinopteri > Cyprinodontiformes > Nothobranchiidae > Nothobranchius > Nothobranchius kuhntae. The sequence goes on along the minus strand of SSNQ01034591.1, from coordinate 286,433 downwards.
AAAGGCTCAGAGGGGTTCTGCTCATTATTTACAGTATTATTGTCACATATAAGTGTGTATTTTATGGCAGACAATCAGTAATCACGTCATATAAATAAGATCAAATTCTATGTGTTTTCATTTTATTGCTAAACTGTTGATATAATTGAACAAATATGTGGAGGAAGTAAGACATCAAAGTGTCCCATAAACTAAAGTTTGCTTTGAGAAAAGGTTCGGAACCTCAGCTGTTTGGGCTAAATTACCCTGAACCCATAAGCTAAACACGCTGGCATCGGTCCATAAACTCCTCCGTAGTACTCTTGGCATGCAAATGAGTACTTTCATCACAGCTGGCAGGATAAAGGTGTGCTGCTGCACGGGCGGGACAGAGGCAACGTGCCTTGGGCTGGAGGTAACAAGTCCTCTGACAGAACTTGTCCTGTTTGGGTCTGGTGTTTACTCCTGGCATCAGGATGCATCTCACAGCTTTTCTGGTGAGTGTTTCACAGAATCTGAAAATGTTTGGATGAACACTCGATTATTGTGTAGTAGTTCCACAAGTCTGTGTTCACGTATCTGTCCAGGTCTTTCTTGGACTGGTGGGGAAGGTCCGCCCCATGCCCTGTGGTGAAGACTGCTATCATGCAAACCGCCGCGAGACTCAGTACTTCAAACACGTGTCAGACCTGTGGAACTCCTCAGTGGCACCCTGGACCCTGCAGAACCGGTACAAACACTGTAACTTCAGTCAGAGGGGTTACCGTCACTGTTGGTGAAAACGTTGGGGTGCCTTGGCCCTGGACTCGTGAGACTTTGGACTAAATTTCCTGTGTTTTTGTTTCAGCCCTAATGTTGGAGGTCAATACGGATCCATCCAAGAAGCTGTGTGCACCACCTGCCAGATAGAGAACATGATCGCCAAGCCAATCAAAGTCCAGATTTCTGTCCTCAGGAGAATAGCCGACGGGACGGATCACATCTGGTGCCGGTGTCCCACAGAGGTGACTGTGGGATGCACATGTGTCAGGAAGCAGTGACGCCTGGACATCGTTCATTTTCAGCCTTCAGCTACTTGTTCTTTATTTTTCAGCTTTTGTTTCATTACAGAAGGAATGTATAATATATAATATTGTGATCTATGATTAATAATACCCAGTGTGAAAACCTTTTGTAGAAACTATATGAGAACTTATATTCATGTCCGTGACATGGGGCATGCTTATTACATGTTTGCACATGCATTAACATTAAATAAATAGCTGATTTTTTGGCAGTGAACACTTTTAGAAAAATATGGTTTTTACTGAGAAGAATATGTACTGTAACTATGTGTTTTTCAGTAAAACATAAGTTGCTTACATTGTGTTGAGCTTGACACCACTGTGTCATTATGAAATACTTAATAAACATAAGTCCGATCAACTTTTGTTGTCTGAATTCCTGAAAGACAGAAGAACATGTATTAGTCCCGGCCACAGTACTTCAGCTCTGTGTCCTGGGGGTGGGTGAGCACCAACCTGTTACACAAATACATGCTAATGCTACAGGAAGGAGGTAAAACTGAATGATTTATCTACCAGAGCAATAGAGGCGGAGCTTCTCACCTGTTTTCTAATATTCCTGCTGTTTTTGCTAATTGTGTCCATGCCATATGACATTCCACTAGCTACTGTACATTCACTATTGCTGATCAAATCACACATTATGATGCATAATTTATATGTTGAAGTGTACAAGGGTACACAATACAAGGGTGCGTCATCTCTCATGCATCAAACGTTTGGAGCCTTAAAGCCCCAGTGTGTGATATTTTTACCTGTTTACTATCAAATCTTGTGTTTCCAGGTCACAAACTTGTCCTTTTTCAGAGGGCAGCAGTGCGCCCTGGAAGCATGACATAGAAAAGAATAGCTGCATCGTTGCTGTACTTGTTAGTTTGAATAACAAACAATTAAATCAAAAGACATAAAATGTTCGTCATCATGTCCAACACAAGGAAGCTGCATATGTTCAGATCCCCGCCCGGGGATTTAATATTGAGACTTTTTGTCTATATTTTATTTATTTATTTATTTCTACTGTACTGAAGAGGATTAGACCCACTGACAAGAAAAAAAGAAAAGAAAGAATTCTGACTTTTAATTTCGGAATTCTGACAGGAAATTCTGGGAAAACAGTCAGATTCACTTTCTTTTCTTTTTTTCAGTGGCCCTAATCCTCTTTTGTACAAAGGGATCTATCCATCCATCCATCCATCCATCCATCTATCTATCTATCTATCTATCTATCTATCTATCTATCTATCTATCTATCTATCTATCTATCTATCTATCTATCTATCTATCTATCTATCTATCTATCTATCTATCTATCTATCTATCTATCTATCTATCTATCTATCTATCTATCTATCTATCTATCTATCTATCTATCTATCTATCTATCTATCTATCTATCTATCTATCTATCTATCTATCTATCTATCTATCCATCCATCCATCCATCCATCCATCCATCCATCCATCCATCCATCCATCAGCAGTAAAGAGTTACAGGAACTTTTAATTATAATTAATGTAAATGTTTTACTCCTCAAGTGGAGGAGTTTAAGTATCTCGGTGTCTTGTTCACGAGTGAGGGTAGGAGGGATCGGGAGATCAACAGGCGGATTGGTTCGGCGTCTGCAGTGATCCGGGCTCAGCCTTAGAGATAGGGTGAGGAGCTCTGACATTCGGGAGGGACTCGGAGTAGAACCGCTGCTCCTCCGGATTGAAAGGAGCCAGTTGAGGTGGTTTGGGCATCTGGTCAGGATGCCTCCTGGACGCCTCCCTGGGGAGGTGTTTTGGACATTTTCTGCTGGCAGGAGGCCCCCGGGTCGACCCAGGACACGTTGGAGAGGTTACATGGGTTAGGGTTAGGGTTAACCCTAGTGTCCGGCTCCCCGTGGAGGGCGGACGCCCTTCTCCAGGCGGATGGGATAATCAAACATCCTCCAGAAATAGGCCAACGGCTGTGGGTCTGGCCGCTGAGCGGTCACGCTTAGAGGCTTCTGGGCTGCCACATGATGTGGTCGCCACGATTCAGAGTGCACGAGCGCCCTCTACCATTGCGTCTTATGCTGCTAAATGGGCAGCTTTCCAAAAATGGTGCACAGAGCGGAATGTTCAAGCGCTCTCCTGCCAGCTGGCGGATGTCCTATCGTTTCTGCAGATACTGATGGACAGGGGCCTCGCATTCAGCACTATTAAAACATATGCTGCAGCTATCCCCATCCTGTCACCAGGGTTTTGGAGATAGATCTGTTTTCAATCATCCCCTCACAAAACCTTTTCTAAAAGGTGTCAGAAGGAATGGACCTGTGTCCCGGCCGCTATTTCCTCAGTGGGATCTAACGGTGGTTCTGCATGGCTTATCTGAAGCCCCATTGGAACCCTTGGACCAGGTCTCACTTAAGTTCCTGTCACTCAAAACTGCCTTGCTGCTGGCGCTGGCATCAGTCAAGAGGGTGAGCGACCCAACCACCCTCTCAGTGGCTCCCGCATGCCTCAGGATCCGGGAAGATGGCGGGTCTGCTGTTTTATGCCCCAACCCAGCCTTTGTGCCCCAAAACATTAATACTTCCTTCAAATCCAGGTCAATTTCATTGGCTGGACTTTTTCCTCCTCCCCATAATTCTGAGGAGGAAGCGGCTTCCCATCTTCTCTGCGCGCTCGCGCGATATGTGTCACGCACTTCAGGGATTCGCCGCTCACAAAGCATATTTGTGCACTATAGAGATTCTTCCCTTGGGCAAGCGCTGTCGACCCAGCGTCTTTCACACTGGCTGTGTGACGCCATTTCACTCACTTATACATCATCAGGGCGGGATCCTCCTGAGACACTCAGGGCTCACTCAGCCAGAGGGATTTCCTCTTCTATGGCGCTCCACAGTGGTGTGTCGATGGAAGACATTTGTCAGGCTGCTTCATGGGCTTCACACTGTTCCTTTACTCGTTATAATTTACGAGGTGTGTCTTCAGGTTCCATCACTCGTTCAGTGCTTGGACCTCAGCAGGCTGAGTGAAAGCATTATGGCCTCACATCAGCCCTACCTGAATGACTTTCATCCTCTTGTGGATGATATTTTAGTGGGGCCCCACTCTTCTCTCTGGCTGCCTCAGCCTTTTAAGCCCTAGGCTGAGGCTGAGTGGCCCTCACTAAAAGGAGACATGTTGGGTGTGTCCATTGGTTGAGCTAACCAGTGTGGCGTAAACCCATCCAGCTGTGCTTTATTCCAATAGCAGCTAGCTTAAGGGCTAAGACTAGACGAAATAGAACGTTGGTTACGTATTGTAACCCCAGATTCTATGAGTCTAGTCGCAGCCCTTAAGCCACTGGCCCCACTGGTTCTGATAGGTCCAAGAGCCATCGGAGGCGAACAGTGGAGTCGCTCCACTTATATACCCACAGGGGTGCCCACCATTGGTGGGCGTACATTTAAGCTCTTCATGATTGGCTGATGCTGAGATCATCCTTCCAATAGCAGCTAGCTTAAGGGCTAAGACTAGACGAAATAGAACGTTGGTTACGTATTGTAACCCCAGATTCTATGAGTCTAGCCGCAGCCCTTAAGCCAATGGCCCCACTGGTTCTGATAGGTCCAAGAGCCATCGGAGGCGAACAGTGGAGTCGCTCCACTTATATACCCACAGGGGTGCCCACCATTGGTGGGCGTACATTTAAGCTCTTCATGATTGGCTGATGCTGAGATCATCCTTCCAATAGCAGCTAGCTTAAGGGCTAAGACTAGACGAAATAGAACGTTGGTTACGTATTGTAACCCCAGATTCTATGAGTCTAGCCGCAGCCCTTAAGCCAATGGCCCCACTGGTTCTGATAGGTCCAAGAGCCATCGGAGGCGAACAGTGGAGTCGCTCCACTTATATACCCACAGGGGTGCCCACCATTGGTGGGCGTACATTTAAGCTCTTCATGATTGGCTGATGGTGAGATCATCCTTCCAATAGCAGCTAGCTTAAGGGCTGCGACTAGACTCATAGAATCTGGGGTTACAATACGTAACCAACGTTCTATTCTGTTTAATTTAAAAGGCTGCTGGATAGGAGCATGTTGCATTGTTACTACTTGTGTTTTTCTCAATGTGCATGTAGCTTATTTCTGTTTTTATGTAGCAACAGAAAACGAGGAATCTATCATTAGAATGGTAATTTGGCACCCCCTAGTGTTGATATGTGGTTATCACATCAAACACTTAACAGATGGAATAACTGCGCCCCACCAAAAAATAATTTTACCAGCTGCTACTGGTATGTATGGGACTACAGATGGAGATGCCCTATCATCATTAGCAAACTCATTAAAACCCTAGTGACCATTAGTGTTTTAGAAGCATCCAAGACACTTTAATTACCAGGACAACAGAGGTTTGTGTCTTTAATGCAACCACAAGGAGTCACGTGTCTGATTTAATTTCTTTGAATTTTTGCATGTGGTAATTGTAAATGTGCAAATGAACCGCAGTTGTCATCCTACCCCTACGATCGTCAAAAAACCTGAATGCTCATTAAAGCTCAGTCAGCTCAAAATACATCTTTTAAGTAAACATAACTTCATTCCATGTTTATTTAATTGATTGCTCAGAGTCTATATTCAGAAATCCTTAAGCAGTGATGCGATGAGTGCAAGTACTCCTAATCTGAGCTGTTTTTTAGGAATATAAATCTGCAGTTTATCAAAGTCCAAAAGCTTTTTGAGTAGGCTTGCTAGGCTAAAGTCCACAGTCTGTGCATTTTTGACCTGTTGGTGAGTGTTTACACAAGCCATGAGGCTGCTGACCAACCACACAGATATAAACCACAGTTCCTAGGGTTACCAAGGACAGAGCAGGTGAGATGCTCTGTATTGTTTCCATGACAACACATCTACCAGCTGTGAATTCATCTAAAAAAGCTGATGAGGTGCTGAGACACCATTTATATCACCAAGACTGCAGGGTGAGGTATTTTCACCAGTCCATTAGGCCGTGGTTAGACTCACAGGCAGGTGATCTGTTCCTGATTCAAAAGGTTGCTGGGTGTATCCCACAGGTCATGTAGACCTGAAGTATATGCATATTTTCTAAAAGAGACCCCGAAAACTAAAACAGCATCAAGAATCAAGATTTTACAAACATGGATTAAAGTGGTTGAAGAAGAGCAATTCAAAATCCTGTTGGTGTGATTGTGGTTATGAGGTGTGGCGTTGGTTATTATCAGTCAGGACCTAAAAAAATATTTTGTACACGATAAAAAGGTGTGTGTGTATATATATATATATATATATATATACATACACACACACAGGGCCGTTGCTAGCTATTTTGGTGCCCTAAGCACAAAGGCTTTGTGGTAGTAGGATTGATATTTACATAATCTAACATACTCAACACAGGAACTCCATATTGCTATTATTTAGAACTATATAACAGGTCCACACACCACAAACACCGGTTGTGGCACGTGTGTTTCTCCAATGATAACCCTTCTCCTCCTTGAATGTACTTGTTCATTGAGCCTGCATTCAGACACAAAAAGAGTTTGTCATATTCGTTCTATAATAAGATAAAAGTTTTAAACCATGGTAAAAAATACTGCAATAGATTATTTATAGGTTTATGTTGGCTTATAAATCACTGGCATGTGAAATGATTAAATTCAAAACTATTTAACCTTTACTGAGAACTAGAGAGGCACAACATACACATTTTATACACAACTAGAAAGTTCTGAATATGAAGGGAGGAGGTTAGCATAATGGACTTTTTTCTTCAGATTATACCATCAGCAGCTGATGTTCCTCTTGGCCCGTAAATGTTTATGAAATATAGATCAACATAGAGTGCGACACGGTCCATCTCCTTACCTTTTTGTATTGTTTTCTCTCTGTAAACATACTGTTAACATCTAACTGAAATCTGTCTTTATCATATATATATTATTTTTTTTCGCGCTCTGCGTGGTGTGCTTGTGCGGAGCGCCAGCGTTTTATATATATATATGTATATATGTATATATATATATATCAAAAGTAAAAAGAATTGGTCCAAGCACTGAACCCTGTGGTACTCCACAAGTAACCCTGGAGTATGAAGACGATTTGTCATGTACATTTACAAAATGAAATCTGTCAGACAGGTAGGATTTAAACCAGCCTAACGCTGTTCCTTTGATCCCTACAACATGTTCAAGTCTTTCTAAAAGAACATTGTGATCAACTGTGTCAAAGGCAGCACTGAGATCTAACAAGACTAGAACAGACACAAGATTCTTATCTGAGGCCATGAGAATATCATTTGTAACTCTCACTAATGCAGTTTCAGTGCTGTGATACTCTCTAAAACCAGACTGAAATTCCTCAAACAGAGCGTTAGTGTTTAAATGCTGACATACTTGGATGGCCACTATTTTCTCCAGGACTTTGGATAAAAATGGAAGGTTAGATATTGGTTGATTAACCCTTGTTTTTTAATCTGGTAGTAGTCCATATCCTTTCTATTTGAGCTGCTTGGAGTATTTCCTTGATTTGTTCTGTACTAACAAGGCCTAATTGTTTGTTAATGAAGATTAAAAAGTAGCACAAATAGTGATTGGTGTACCGGAGTGAGTGACGGTCAGTGACGCCATCACTGTCCCATTTTAAAAGTTATTTGCACACGTGTGTAGTATGCACTCAAAGCCTTCCTACGCACTTCCTCCTAGTGCACGTTGCAGAGGGCCGTTGGGTGGAGTGCGAGTACTGGGACCGGGCCACAGAGCCTTGAGCACCGAGGGAAAAAACAGGAAAAGAAATTCATCTCAGATATTGACAAAAGGCTAACATTTTTTTCAGAAACAAAACAAACGTGCTGCTTTCATGTCTATTGACTTTTGTGGTCTAAATTGAACTACAGCCAGATTACTGAACACATGAGCTCACTTCTGCAAGTCGTTTGCTAACAAACTATTTACATTGACTGTGTGAATAATGTAAAATGTTTCAGAGCTCACTTCTGTCCTCTTGGTATGCCTAATCTTTTTTTCATTTACAGCATTTACATCATTTTCATTCTGCCCAATTAGCTCTAATATATAAAAGTGTGAAGGCTTAGCTGTGGAGTCTATTGATCTGCTCTTGGTTTTTAGTTACCATGACCTCGATGCAGTTCATTAAGCAGTCTATGCCATTACATTAGTCATATAAACTGGCTTTTCATTAAATAGAACTGTGTTTTTTACTCCACGTCAACATTAATGATGTAGGAAATGACCATATTATCAGTAATAATACCAGTATGTCTTTGCTCTTTTCCTCGGCAGAATTTGTCTTCCTGTGGAAGAGTTCGACTCCTCAGCTTTCACTTCAAAACACTCAACACTAAGAATGGAAACATATCTGTTCAGTCTTGCAGGCAGGTAATGATGGAATTGTTGTCATTGATCACCCAGCCTCCACCTTGGACATGCACCTGCAGCACAGAACCCTGACTGTGTTTGTCACAAAAGCAACAGCTGAGAGGCGCCCGCAAAGGTCACTTGTTCATCACAAACTCAGGAGAAAAAAAAACACTGAGATTTACTTTCAAGGTTCAAGGGAGAGAACCCAGTGTGCCCAGAGAATACCAACTATTTCATGGGGAGAAAATCCAAACTCTAAAAAAAGGACTGCCTGATATTAAGCGCCTCATGATTTTTATCTTGAGAGGTGCTACGTAAAAAAACATTTCTTCTTCTTTTTCTTTTATTTGAACAAGAGAGACAAAGATGTATGTGGCCTGCAAGTACTAAAAGGAGTGTAATTGAGTTAAAGAACTACAAAAATAATGCGTCAATAATGGACAAGCTGAAAACTTTTAACTACATTCTGTGGACTTCCTGAGAGTAATGAATTACAGTAATCCAGTCTTGATGTAATAAATGCATGAACTAGTTTTTCAGCATCACTCCTGGAAAGGATGCTTCTAATCTTAGCAATATTCCGAAGGTGGAAAAAGGAAATCCTACAAACCTGTTTAACCTGGGATTTGAATGACATGTCCTGGTCAAAGATAACACCAAGGTTCCTTACTTTGTTCTCGGAGATTAATGTAATGCCATTCAGGTCAGGTGATTGGCTAAGCAATTTCCTTTTCTGGATTTCTGGTCCAAAGATGAGAACTTCTGTCTTGTCTTGATTTAAAAGCAGAAGTTTTAGAGTCATGTAAGGCGGTTGAACAGGTCTTCGCCCAACAGGAAAGAAAAAGCCTTGATGACAAACGCATACACCGAGTGTCTCGTGGACATTCCACCCACTGAAAGTTCAAGGAAAGCCACAGACGACAAGGTCATCAAATCTGGAGTGAAAGGACTGATGTCCACAATGCAGGGTGTGAGCGTTAATACATGACCTTGTCCAACCGCAGCCAACTGGACACTCTCCCACAGTGAACAGGACATGATGGAAAAGTCAGAACCGGAGTCCAAAATAGCTTCACAGTCAAGCAACCCCTCAAAGGTCCTGGGATGTGAGGTTTCTCATTGGGACCTTTACGGATGGCATCACAGATAAAGTTTAGTGGAGATTTGTCTGGCGAGAAAGGATTACCTGACCTGCTGACAGGGTCATTGGATGTTCGAGGGTTAATGCTAACAGAAGCGACCTCACCAGACCTCACTGGGGTCACAGATGTCACCATTGGGGCAGGTTCCACTTTTGGAGGACTCGTCGTTGTGACTGAGTCATGTGCAGGTTCAACAGGTGCAGTAGGTTGTGCACTCTGTTCTGCAGAAGAGACGAGTGGAACTCTGTTAGTCTTTGAGTGGTCTTCCAAGACACGAAGGGCATGTTTCAACGCTTTGCGCATGGTCTCAGGAGGCCTGCTACCGGACTCAGCTCTTGTAGCTACCTTGTAGCAGCAGGGCTGTGGTGGTCAGCATGGTCACGGCCCGGCGCATAATGGTAAGGGTGACAATCACCTGAATGGGATTTAGAATTAGAGTGAGAAATGCAGCCGTCTGACTTGAGCCCTTGATCAAAGATGTTATGTCTTCTTGTATGAAAACCAGAACTGAGCAGAACCTTCTGGATTTGAAGGCCACCAGATGGTGTTTATGTCTGCAAATGAAAGGTTATTTCTTGGTCAATTTGATGGTGAAAAATTGACCACTTGGTACATTACACCTGGTGGAACCTTTCAAGTGCACCACTGACAACAGGATGGTGAACAGATGTTCATATGTGGTGTATGTCTCTGCTGTCACAAATGTGGCAAACTCAGCAGAAGTCAAATCTAGCTTCCAATGTCGGAAACAAAAATACAGGAGTTTCCAAAGGTACTGACAAATGAAGAAAGATCACTTTCTCAGCAGTAACAGGAGCTGTAAAATCCACTTCTTTTCATTTATTGTGGTAATCTACCTGTGTGATTGCCTGTTTGCAGTCCCAAACAACACACTACAATATCAGTCACCACTCTTCCATCTAAGGGAACTGCACAGAGACACGTGGATCTGCAGGAGGAAATGCTGTTTTATCACAACTTTGACAGATATTTTCTAAATATATTTTGAAAGCAAGACTGCAAGCCTGTGATTGGTCAGGAAACCACTTCCTCTAACTTTAGTGACAGCACCTTCATTCCCCCTCAAAAAATAAAACAAAACGAGAGCCGAACGTAACTAGCAACAAACACAGAGCAGATTAAAGAGCACATTGTGGGAAACGTTTGATGATAAATGTTAATGACTGAAAGAGTTCAAAAATATGCAGAAAACCTTTTCTTTGTGTCAGGAAATTACAGGAAATGGGAGTTTAGAGGTGCTGACTGGATGAAAATGTGGAGGACAAGCTTGTCCAAGTTAAAAAGTCTTTACACAAACAAACACAACAACACACTATAGACGTGACTGCATTGATGGCAGGGACCGCCACTAAAGCGTTACCCCCTCTGTTGTCCTGACGGAGAACTGGAGTAAGCAGTGTGGTTAGAGCTTGGTGATCTGTGTGCAATGCAAACTTTCAACCCCACAACTAAGTTTGCCAGTGTTCACCAACCTGGACACAGCCAATAGCTTATTTTTAAAAGCTGTGGAACACTTGTTTAATCCAGTTTTAAATAAGATGGACTCAAATGCCAAAACAATGACTACTCATGCCTACAGCACTATTTGACACTCTTCTATGCAGTTCATCAGCAAAATAGTTGATCTTAGGTGTCACTCGCTATTTAATAAGTGGTTGTATTTGGCCTTTAATCAGGACTCCTGTGGCACTTTTAGCCCAAAAAGGTATCATATGCTATATACAGACTCAATGAACAGTTTCCAATTGTAAAATAATGCCTTTTGGGAATAATTCTGAGAAAGTAAATTATGGAACTGAAAAAAGAGAAAGCAGCTATACATTTTGTCTTTTGATTTTCCTGTCTTCTACTTTCTTGCCAGAATCATCTCTTATACCTCTCCTAATTACATTTTTGATTTAAAGGCCTGCCTGAGGATGTTGATGATCAAATTTGATAGCTGAAGACCTCTAATAATAATAATAATAATAATAATAATAATAATAATAATAATAATAATAATAATAATAAACAAAACATAAAGCATTATCACACACTTCAAGTCAACTTTTGAAGATAGTATGTTTATTCTTTTTTATGTTGAATAAAACTGTGCACAAATGGACTGAACCAAATTAATTGTGACTTATGAGTAGGAAACAGCGTCAGCCTGAATTTTGCACTCAAGCAGAGGCACTGGTTGTTAAAAGGCTGCGAGGAACGTGATCCCTGAGGAGCTAGTGGCCATCCATTAAGAATCTATCTCATACGTCTCCTCCGACAATACAGTAGTGTCTTCATTGATTGCTTGCTTACCTTGATCTCACATATTGATAGCCCACATCAAACAACAACACAATAAATTCTAGCAGTATCCCTGAGTTGGCTGCATTGATCTGATGGTGTGGTGGTCCTTATTGATTGGGAGCTCTTTCAGCCCAATTAAATGCAACATCACAGCCTGAGGTGCTCACTTATAATACGTGTCGTCTGGATGATGCAAATGGCATGAAAGATGATAAGTGCAAGTTATTGAGCAAGTCACTCAACCGCAATTTTCACGCTAATAGTTTGGTGGTTGAATGGGGAAAATTAAATGTGTTTACTATAACACTGCTTGGTCTAAGATGGGTTGAAATATATTATGTTAGTGTGGCTGCTGAGTAACGACACTAGAGCTACATATCTGATCGAGGTCAGCGGAGGCTGTTAGGCTTCGCTGTTCCACCACGGTGATAGACTCGCAAGTCCACTTGGAGCATCAACATGGCTCCCGTGTTGCGCTCCCGGTCGGAGACGAAAGTGTTGACTCAGCTACCGGTGCTGTGTCGACGCTCCCAGAGCCAGGAACGTCGACAACGGCTGACTCGCAAAATGTTGGACCGAGGTGGACCAGCGAAACCCGATATTCTCAGTCAGCTTACGATTTTGTTACTAAGCAGGTCAGAGGGGCCTTCACTTTAGATTGGCTCTACTGCATTTTTCTGCATTTATGTGGATAATGTCTCGCTAATCTCCGAATGCAGAGCACGAGCTCAGCTGATGTAAAAGGCTGACAGTAAATAAGTATGTGATTATACATCAAAGACCAAAACAAAACAAATCATAAAGTTGTAAAACTGAGATAGATTAAAATCTGAAAAATGTAATTATAAAAGAACATGAAACAAATAAAAAATGATTCAAGTAAAAAAAATTGAAAATAAAAGATTTAGGTAAAAGTTCACGTTTTGACACCAACCTTCGCAGTTTGGAGATATTGCTTCTTCTTTTCTGAGTTTAACTGAAGGGAGTTATCCTCTAGCCAGCTCGTGATAGCTGATAGACACTCTAGTAATTCAGACAGTTTATAGAACTCAGAATCCTTAAAGGAACAGTGCAGCTGAATCTCATCTGCATATAGGCGATAAGGGACATTATGAAAATAATCAATGATATGTCCAATAGGGATGTATGTGCAGTAGAAACAACAGTGGACCCAAAACAGAGCCTTGGGGTACCCCACAGCACATCGGTAGAATCTGACATGATTTGGTTTATACAGACACTATTCAATTCATTTCAATTCAATTCAGTTCTTTAATATAGCGCCAAATCATGACAAAGGTCGTCTCAAGGTACTTCACACAGTAAACATTCCAATACAGGTCAGGGCTCTCATTTATAAATGTGTTTGGAGATCATTTTGGGCCGTTGCTGTAAAAAACAAAGTGAGGCGCGAACCGGAAAAGCTTCTGCCGATCACAATTCTACAACGGATTACGAAAGAACGAATAACGCTCCAAACGCGCGGATTCTTCTTGATGTAAGAGGTGAGTCTCGTCTTTGTTTTGGTTGTATTGGTGGTTTTGGCGTCGACATCATCCTAGCACACGACGTTCTGTTTCTTAAAAAACAGTAAAAACAGTGAGAAACGCTGGCAGCGAAGAGCTTTACTGATCAGGAAACAGCTGGCAGTGAATGAGTTAAGCTCAGCCAAAAAATTTACTAACGCCAAGTAGGTTTGTGACCTATAAAACATGGAGTACGCACAGCTTCATGCAAACTTTGCTTTATATATCAGAGACTAACGAGAAAGGTTCTCAGCTGCTTTTTAAGCCGGGCGGACACTGTGCGACTTTTTCACTCATAGCACTCAGCTTCAGCTCAAACTGTACGACTTCCTCGCAGAGCAGATCTCACGAGTCATGTGTTCACACTGTACGACCCAGTTCTCGGATGCGACCTGACTGCTCACACTGCACGTCTGGTAGCAACATGTCGGACCTAAAATATGCTAAAAATAGCAGTTTTTACACAACACGTTAGACTTTTTTGTCTTGTTTTGCCTGTTGTCCTTCGGGAGCGCTGCAGGAGGACACAGGGATTTATGGGGGTTGGATGAGGAAAATGAAATAAAGAAAGTAAATCTGTGTTTAGTGATCAGTTTAATTTGACATGAACACGACAAACACGCTTTCTTGACAATCTTTGTGAGTAAAAAAAACATGTAGAAACAAAAACGAACAGCGTGTGTTATTAGGGAAATAGCGGGGAGCGGTGTTGATGCAGGATTGCTTATTTTCAGTTTTCAGTACTGCTTCAGTCCTGTGAACACAAGCATTTTATTATTTATCCTCTAATGCAGTTTTTATGAATGTGGACACAATAAACATAATTTACTTTGTGTCTACAGATGTTATGTAGTCCTTGTCACAGCTGTCCACTTGTCATGATGGACGGGAATTTCCTGACCCACAACAGAATCATCACAACAGGCAGACAGAGGAATATATAACATACATTTTTATTAAAAGGGACAAATAAAGGCGCTGCTGAAAAGGTCTGCAGGATGCTCCGCAGGAAGACTATAAAACACGGGGGTTAGCCACAGAGTCGGAGGGTCAATACTGAGATTTGTGTGGGGGCTTACAATTCCAAGAGAGAGAGAATCCAGGAGGGGGAGGAGGTCAGGTCTGGTTGAGCTTAAGGGATTTCAGGAGATCCAAGAAAGACAGGAGCTGGCAGGCAAGCAGCTGAGAGCAGGCAGCCAGTGGACAAGCAGAGGTGAGGTCCAGGAAGATACTGTTAGTGTTGGTGATGGCGTTGATGGCAGAAGCACCTGGGCGAGTACACACGGGGGTTGATTCCAGGAAATAACTGGGAGAAAACCAGAGGTCACAAGAGATCATAAAGGTCACTAAAAATCTCTAAACAATCAATCAATTGATGAAATCTACTGTGATCCTATACAGAAAACTTTGCACTGATTTGTTTAATGACCAGAACTGTGTTGTAATATTTACGGTACTTTGTGAAGTACTTTGAGATGACTCTTGTGGTGCTTTGGAGATATGTAAATAAACTGAAATAGAATGAAAGAATCATGCTGAATAAAGTAAAAGTGAAAAACAAAATGAGATCAACATTGTTATCCAGACCATGATTGCATTCTCAACTATGTGCTTTCTTTGCTTTTCTTAGAAATCTCTTCCACAAAGCTTTGAGCTGCAAAGAAGCTCAATTATTACAGAAGCAGCATCTGAATAACCCCACAGCAACACACTCTGCAGTGGTAGAACAGCATGGGTCCTTCGTTTCAACGCGCTACACCGGCTTCGTCCCACTGGGATGAAGTCACACACATGAAGGAGGTGTTGTAACCTGACTTGATAAACAAGGAAAACATCAGAAAGGAATCCAACAATTGAAAGAATTTCTAAGCAGATCTCTTCATCTGGCAGAAGCCCCTTCAACAAAGGCAACAATAAAAAAATGAATACTGACAGAAGTTTGACTGATAAGAGTTGGGCAAATTACTCATCCTGTAGAGCCACGATGAAAGCAGCCAGTGTATGGCCCCAGTGGTGTATGGCCCCAGTGGTGTATGGCCCCAGTGGTGTATGGCCCCAGTGGTGTATGGCCCCAGTGGTCCTTGCTGACTGATGTTGAACTATTCACTCAAAAAACACATACAATTAATTTATTGCAGACAGCCAAATCCAACAAGTTACATGTTCTCCCAGCAATTGATGCCAACTTACTTAGAAAGCATTCAGATCTCTTTATAGACCCTTTTACTACCTACGTCATCAAAAGTTGCACTCGCAGCCTGGCAACGAGAGTGAAGACTTCCTCATTCACACTCGATAGTAAACCAGCGTTTTAAACCCTTTGTTTTGAAGTTCTGAGCACATAAAAATGTCGGGTTGTTGCGTGTACGGATGCCAGAATCGCTTCTCTTCAAGCAGTGGACTGAAACTTTACAGAATTCCGAAGGGAGCACATCCATTTCAACAAAATCGGAGGCGTCTGTGGCTGCAGGCCATCAAAAGGGTTGATGAAAACTGGACTGAAAACACGATCCGAAATGCTCGAGTTTGTAGCGCCCATTTTATATCAGGTAAGGTAATTATGTGCTAAGATTACAGCAGAAAGCTGGTTAACGTGTGTTCTATTAAATAAAGTGAGTTGCGTTTGCTGGTTTGCTTTTAAGCCGTCTATTTATTTACATTTATTTACACTGCATATTAGTATAAACTGTATTTCTCTAAAATTAACACGACTGTACTCTGAGCACGCTAAAAACAGAAACCTATGCTATACTCACCCTGCCATGCAGGTACGTAGTTCTCTGGTTTGTTTACTATGACCCAAGCCTCGTACATAGCAGTCTTGTGTCCTTGTCTTTGGCTAGGAAGGACTTCTGCCTTCAAGACGCAAAACTCAGAGTCGTGATATTTTACTTTCTGTACGTGGCCACAGACAACATAGTTGTATGCATCTAACCATTTGTATGCCCGTAGCTTCTCACGTGTGTACTTACTGGGCCTCTCCACTAAAATGTATATATATTGGGCCACTGGACATCCAGCCATGCACCTACATCTTCCACCCGTTCCGTGATGCCACAGGGATCCGGGAGTCTGTTGCCATTTGTTAAAGTGAGTTTAATAATATAACATTCAAGATTTGCCGGTGATAACCCCGCAGCGTAGCTTGATAAAGCCTGAAACAACTCCATTCTCTGTTGCCAAGCTGCGCGCGCATTCTCGCTGACGTCATATTGTTTAGTGACTCATGCTTGTCACCCGTTCGAGGAGGGTGTCAGAGTCTGTCTGGTGCTCTCCATTCAGAGCGTTAGAGCTCTTTTGTCTGTAAAAGACTTTATTAGTGGGTGAAATTCCTTTTGTGTTGAGCTTTGATTAGCTGTGCTGAGCTTTAGAGCTTTTCTTATTAGTGGGTGAAATTCCCCTTTGTTTTAAGCTCTGCCATCCCTCCCCTGAGGCAGGAGAGGTCCCAACAGTACTTCGTCAGGCTCGACACCAGGGGGCGCCAGGCCACTGTCCGTGGTGGTTTCACTTATCATCAATGTGGATGGAGCAATATGGGACATTTTGTGTGTTTCCTGTAGTTCAGAGCCAATCAGTACATCCAGTTGCAGCGCTTCCATCTTATCTGGAAGCAAATCAGCAGAGCACAGGGTTAGAGCCCCTCCCACATGGGATGCATCTCCAATACCTTGGACTTTTGTGACTTCCTGTTGCAGATTGGAAAGCTGCATCTGCATGTTTTTCATTTCAGAAAGCTGCATATGCAGTTGGGTCTGCGTTTCATTTTTCCACTGGAAATATTGCATCTGCATCTGGGAAATATGCATTTGTAATTGTGTTTGGAGTTGGTTTAGCATTTCATTTTTTATCTGGAAAATGAGAAATCAAATGATTATTTTGGTCTGAAGCCATTGTACAGATGTAACAGGTCCTTTAATTTGTTGTCGTCGTCGTCTTACTCCGATTTTCCAGGTCCAGGTCGCGGGGGCAGCATCCCAACTAGGGAGCTCCAGGCCGTCCTCTCCCCGGCCTTCTCCACCAGCTCCTCCGGCAGGACCCCAAGGCGTTTCCGGACCAGATTGGAAGTGTAACTTCTCCGGCGTGTCCTGGGTCGACCCGGGGGCCTCCTGCCAGCAGGACATGCCCGAAACACCTCCCAAGGGAGGCGTCCAGGAGGCATCCTAACCAGATGCCCAAACCACCTCAACTGGCTCCTTTCGATCCGGAGGAACAGCGGTTCTATTCTGAGTCCCTCCCAAATGTCAGAGCTCCTCACCCTATTTCTAAGGCTGAGCCCGGCCACCCTACGGAGGAAACTCATTTCGGCCGCTTGTATCCGCGATCTCGTTCTTTCGGTCTTTACCCAAAGCTCATGACCATAGGTGAGGATTGGGACGTAGATCGACCGGTAAATTGAGAGCCTGGCTTTCTGGCTCAGCTCCCTCTTCCCCACGACAGATCGGCTCGGCGTCCACATCACTGCAGATGCTGAACCAATCCGCCTGTCGATCTCCCGATCCCTCCAACCCTCACTCGTGAACAAGACCCCGAGATACTTAAACTCCTCCACTTGAGGTAGGACCTCTCCCCCGACCCGGAGTTGGCAAGCCACCCATTTCCGGTCGAGAACCATGGTCTCAGATTTGGAGGTGCTGATCCTCATCCCAGCCGCTTCACACTCGGCCGCGAACCTACCCAGCAAGAACTGAAGGTCAGAGCTGGATGAAGCTAGGAGGACCACATCATCCACAACAAGCAGAGACGAGATTCTCCTGCCACCAAACTCGACACACTCCACACCACGGCTGCGTCTAGAAATTCTGTCCATAAAGGTAATGAACAGAACCGGTGACAAAGGGCAGCCCTGGCGGAGTCCAACCCTCACTGGGAACAGGTCCGACTTACTACCGGCTATGCGGACCAAACTCACGCTCCTCTGGTAAAGGGACTGAATGGCCCTTAACAGAGAGCCACCCACCCCATACTCCTGGAGCGTCCCCCACAGGGTGCCCCTGGGGACACGGTCATAAGCCTTCTCCAAATCCACAAAACACATGAGGATTGGTTGGGCAAAGTCCCATGCCCCCTCCATCACCCTTGCAAGGGTATAGAGCTGGTCCACAGTTCCACGGCCAGGACGAAAACCACATTGCTCCTCCTCAATCTGAGATTCAACTATCGATCGGACCCTCCTCTTCAGTACCTTGGAGTAGACCTTTCCAGGGA
Organism: Nothobranchius kuhntae; assembly: GCA_006942095.1. Lineage (NCBI taxonomy): Eukaryota > Metazoa > Chordata > Actinopteri > Cyprinodontiformes > Nothobranchiidae > Nothobranchius > Nothobranchius kuhntae. Next base: position 267,860 of record SSNQ01034591.1, on the reverse strand, counting down.
GGCTGAGGAGTGTGATCCCCCTATAGGTGGAACACACCCTCAGGTCACCCTTCTTAAAGATGGGGACCACCACCCCGGTCTGCCACTCCACAGGAACTGCCCCCGATGACCACGCAATGTTGCAGAGGTGTGTCAACCACGACAGCCCCACAACATCCATAGCCTTGAGATACCCAGGACGAATCTCATCCGCCCCCGGGGCTCCGCCGCTGTGTAGTTGTTTGACTACCTCAGCAACTTCTGCCCCCGAGATTGGACAGTCCATCCCCAGGTCTCTCGGCTCTGGTTCCTCCTCAGATGATGCATGGCGATCTCTTCATTCTAACCGTAGAGAGTATACTTTTTTCTCACACGTCCATCACTCTCATTCGCGTTTGGATTATTTTCTAGACAGCAGCTCATTGTTGGCTGACATTTCAGACACTGAGATACACCCCATAGCTTTCAGCGACCATGCTCCGGTTTCTTTAACTCTGGTAAACAAGAAGACAATCCCACCAAGCAAAAACTGGAGGTTTAATACATCACTGCTTAAAGACGAAGGTTTTATTGAATTTTTTAAAAAGGAGTGGGTTTTATATTTAGAACATAATGACCTGCCTGGAACATCAGCATCTATTCTCTGGGAGGCAGGAAAGGCAGTGATGAGAGGTAAAATAATCTCTTTCTCATCACATAAGAAAAAAAAACAGAACACAAACGTATTCAGGAGTTAGAAGAAATCATCAAGTCTTTAGAGGCATCCACAGAAGAAGAGTCAATGAGCAAATTACGTAAAGCTAAATTAGAACTTCATGGAATTATTGACAAAAAGACACAATTTTTAGCACAAAGACAATGAATAAAAAACTTTGAACATAGCAATAAATCAGGTAAACCTGTGATTGGCCAGTCACATAGAGGGCCCGCCCCTCCCTACACACAAAACTCTCTAGCCGGCCGGGAGCACAGTCCATCCGGCTCATCCACACACACACACAGACAGTAACGGATCTCGCTGTGATTGTTTCACTGTTGCTCACGTTTCTTCAGGTTTTCGTCAGCTCACCTCTTTTTCAGTTGAATATTTAAAGTTACTTTTTTCGTAACTTACATGGTGCATTTGACAAGACAGGACACGCTGGAGAGGTTACATCTCCAATCTGGTCCGGAAACGCCTTGGGGTCCTGCCGGAGGAGCTGGTGGAGAAGGCCGGGGAGAGGACGGTCTGGAGCTCCCTAGTTGGCATGCTGCCCCCGCGACCTGGATAAGCGGAGAAAGACGACGATGACGATTTCAGTAGCTTTGGTTTTCAGGATTAGATTTGGTTTTCTCCCCTGCTTATTTCTGCTTCTCTTAAGTTCATTGTTTTCACTTGTGCCCAATTTCCACACACCTGCCCCTCGTCTCCTATCACCCAGCGGCTGTATATATACCCTGCCTGTGTCTCTCTGTGTTGTCGGTCCATTGACATTGTCAGCGTTGTTTTTGTCCCCCTCTAGTTTCTCAGGTTATTCGTGCCTTTTGGATTTTGCTTACCCTCCCTAATTAAAGGATTTTTTTTTCTTACAACCTCTCCTGCCTCGAGTCGTTCTGGGTTTATACATTTTGGGTCCTACCTCCTCCTGCCACATCGTGACAACAACCAAAACTTTCTTGAAGCTAAAGCTGAAATAATGGCCAACAGAGGGGACGGCAGCACTCAGGACATTTTTTATCCCTCAAAGAAGACAAAGTCAGAAGTACGGGCATTCTTTGGATATGTGAAGAATGCCGAGGGACAGCTGATAGAAGACGGCTATCCTGTTTGCAGCACGTGCAGAAAAAGTGTCTGTGAAAGGCAGCAACGCTTCAAATCTCATGACACATCTGCGTGACCATCACCCACAACTCTACAGTCAACGCAAGGCAAGCTAACGTTAGCGTTTTAGCTAAAATGCGTGATCCGAGGATTTGGGTTGAGGGAGAATGCAACGAGTCGCTATATAAAGCAGCCGCAGCGCCGCTACCTGCATATAAACCGTCGCGAACACCGCCATGTTGAAATGACGCTATGCATTACGGGGCTCCCAGGGGCAGATAAGAGTTGGTCTCTCTCCGAGAATCATTATGAATTTAACAATGATTACTGCCTGATGACATTTTCCCACATCTGCAAAGCTCACTGGAAGGACACAAACCGAGGACAACATTTTCCTGATATAGGGTTTATTACTCAAGTAAGGGTAAAAAAAAATACGGTACTACGGGAGTGAGGCGGGTGTATATGGGGAGAGTGAGTGGTTTTATGACATACATTGTTGTAAGTCTTTAGGTAGTATCTGTATGTATGAGCATGAGGGTGAAAGTGTGTGAGTGTGTTTGTGTATTTGTCAGGTGGGCCCTTGGACTCCTCCCCTCTCCTGGGACATCTTGTGGTGCAACATCGTTGCCTACCCTCCCCCTGAATAATATCTACAATAATCATAGAAATATCTTTACATTGGATAGTCAGGAAGTGTTCTGCTTTATAGGCTGTAACAGATCTGGTGTCAGGTTCTGTAAATGATAGAGATGTGTTCGTGATTACATGTGATCATGGAATACTCCCCCTGCAGCAACAGGAGCTGTGCTTCAGCACTCCATCTGTGGGTGTGCATGTGTCACAGGCAGTTGGCAAGGCACATGTCAGTGATGACTTTTAGTGTGTTCTCGCATCAGGACAAAACGGGAAATTTTGTTTGAAAAGGGCATCTTTTAAAGGGCAGAGGTGCAGTCTCAACGACTGCTCTTCCTGCCAGGTGTAATTCTAACTGTGTGTGTGTAATACTTCTTCAAGTGATCAAAAATATTAAAAAACTTGTTTTAAATGTTCATTTGGCACTTTTGTTACTTAAAGATCAAGCTCACAGAGAAACAATTTTCTTTGCTTAAAGGTGTGGAACACTGAAAAATCATTTTTAATGATCTCATTATAATCCGTCACTCTGGGTTTTTCATTCAGGCTAAACATAAAAATAGTCTCCTACACCTATCTCCTGCATTATCTTCTGGATTAGAAAAGCCTGACAGATCTCATGGGCTCACCCATCTTGGCTCACGACGGGGAAGGCTGTTGTTAGTTTAGCCTCCTTGGCCCTCATTAATCAAACGTTCATTGAAATAATCCTATATTCTTTAATAGGAATGAAGTTTAGAATGTTCGAACCTTCAAAATCTTGATTAATGAAACATGCGCAGGTCACCTGTACGCATGTCCCTCTGCAATTGTCTGATGATAAATCCCACCTGTGCGTACCCAGGTGCTGATGTTGTAAGTCGCTTTGGACAAAAGCATCTGCTAAATACATAAACATAAACACCACACACTCAGCTCATGCGGGAATCAACCCCCACCCCAAAAATAAATAAATACCGTAAATCCTCTAATACAGGCCTGTATTCAATTAATGGCCGGGTCTCATATTTTGGCCGGTGTCGGAGTCAGCGGAGGTGAATAATGGCCGGTCTCTTATTGTGGCCGGGTGGAATGTGGTAACAAGCAAGTACGGGGGGCGGTTGTGTCATCGTCTCACTTTTGATTTGCCAGTGATAGACCGCGAGGATAACTTTAACCATGCGGAGACGAAGAGGAGGCGAACATTTGATATCAAGTTCAAAGAGAACGTGCTGATTATGCTGCAGAACACTCTGGGGAGCAGTAGCAGGGGTTGTATGAACTAGTCGACTTCACTATAGTCACTTGTTATGCCTGTCATCGACTAGTCGCTGTCACGTGATAATGACCGGCAAGATGCAGTCCTCGGAAAAGACAGCAGCCTGCTGTCAGCAGGTGACAAGCTCCTGCGCTCGGGGGGGTGGGGGGGGGGCAACGCGCTGTGCCAGAGCATCGATACTGACACGAGATCGTTCATGTCGGTTCATTTTCTTTAATGTTTTCTGTCTTTTATTTGCATCTGATGTGTTTCGCTGCTGTGGAGCGGGGCGCATCACCTTGTCATCCGGTGACGCACCGATCACTGATGCGGCCGGCGAGCACTCCGCTGTTTTTGCGGTCGGTAGATCTTTTAGAACTGCAGTTCAAAGGTAACTCATGAGGTGAATATATATGAACCCAGGTAGCAGTTTTTCTTTAGGACTGAGAGGAGATGCAGGAAGATAATAAACAGGCAGGACAGAAAAATAGTCAAATAAAAACAAGTTAGTTTTTGTACCTGCTGGTTGCAACAAACAGACACCATTGAAGGTAATCAGAAGTGAGGAACAGAAAATGAAATAATTATTTTAATGTTTAGAGCAGCAGGAACTC
>SSNQ01034591.1:241231-263583 GCA_006942095.1 Nothobranchius kuhntae | reverse complement strand
AGAGGGCTGAAGCAGGGGGAGGGGGGAGAGGGCTGAAGCAGAAACTACCGTTGTTAAAAGAAATGTGTTTAACTTTGAAAATGTGGGCGCAATTTTAATTGTCAAAAACTCCAGCGAACCATTAGTTCATTTTGCTCAAATAGAAATTGAGGCCTGCCTCTAATACTGGTCCTCATTCCAATAAAGGCCTGGAGCGTGACGAGCTTGAGTCAAATACAGGCCCGGGCCTGTATTAGAGGATTTACGGTAAATAAAAAGCTTTATTGACAGTGTGATAGAAACACTGGTCGCCATAGTGCAAAAGAACCAAACAAGTAGAAGGGGTTAATAATACGTTCAGGATGGAAGAGAGGTACCTGTCGGGAATAAATAACCAATGGAGTCTGAGCTGTCATTCAGTCTGGTTACATTAGCAACACGTGTATGTTTGGGGAGCAGAAGAGGTTCTGGAGGGTTCTCATAATTGTAAATTTAAATATGGACTGGAATCAGACTCATGCAGTTTGTCTGTCACTCCATAATGGCTCCCAAATCACAACATAGCTCCACAAGTGCACTCGTGCATTTATATGTGTCCCCTTCGGAGTGCACACTGCCAAATCCTCCAAATAACACAAGATCAGTCATGTCACAATGTCTGTCGGTCACAGGTGTCTTTTATAGGTCTTAACACCAATAATGTGACTCAGCTGGTTTTCCACCAAAATAATTATGTAATGGGTAAAATAATTTGTGGATGAGGAACATGTTTGGTTGACTGAGACCTTCAGTATTGCGGTTCTGCCGTCATCAGTCTTAGCTGGATCAGGGCTGCCGCCACTGGCGGAAACCACATGTCTCCGAAGACACACCAGACTTCGACAGAACATATTTCTCTGTGTTTAGGGTAATGCCTGCCTTCTGGATTTTCTCCAACACAACATGCAGGCGAGCATTGTGCTTCTCTTGCTTGTGCCCCCAACAAATTATCAATCTGACACACCACCCCGTCGAGCCTCTATGTGACCTCTGGCACTCTTAAGCCTCTGGAGTCAATCCCTGTGCCGGCGCGTGTCCTAATAATACCGTTACTGTGCAACAAGGAAACCAATTAGTGTCATGATTACGGCTTATTTTAACAATGGGGGCTTTAAACTAAATTAAAGGTGTGATTTTATCATGTTCATCTAACCAAAGTAAGACATTTAAGACATTTGTTGTGGCCCCCAGGCTGTGTGCGTGTGTGTGTGGGGGAGTGGTTACAGGTGCCAGTGACTGGGGCTGATTGATGATGAGGTGCAGCTGGCCTCTACCTCTGGGGAGGTGATATAAGGACTCCTTGCTCAGACAGCGACAGAGGGTAAGAGGAAGTAACATTATGAACTAAGGCATCAATTTGTGAGGGGCTAGAAATGAAAATATTGCCCTCTGCCACATTCCTCTGAGATGCTGAGGACAGTAAAGATGGAACAGTTGATTTAAAAGATGCAACAGCGTTGTCAGATAGAGACTGACTATAGTGAGAAATAAGCAGTTCTAGTTTGTCGCACACTCACACACACACGTGCGCCCGCACACACAAACACACACACACACACACACACAGTCTGAAGCGCAGAATACGGCATGCAGAATATCAACGGGGGGACAGATTGAGACAGAATGTTATGCATCTCTGAGAGTGTGTGTCCTGTCACTGTCACCCGATTAATCATGCGCCCTGGCTACTTGGACAAGGGAGATCTCTGTTTGGGTGACTGGTTAGCACGCGTGACTTTCACCTGGGAGTCTGGGGATCAAATCCCGACTGGACCATTTTTTATATATCCGCCACAGATCTCTTTGAAGAATTCACAACATTGACGGCTTCAGCAACGCTGTGCCACTCCGTGGATTTTCTCTCATTTGTTTTGCAAAAGCACTTCCTTTCATTTGTCCACCTCACCCACAATCATCATCTATGTCGATGACATTCTTGTTCGTAAGTGTACCTTGCATGACCACCTGTCCAAGCTGGACCACGTAATGGGTCAGCTCACAGCTGCTGGTGCAGATTTCTCTCGCCAAAGGTCAGTGGTGCCGGCCAAAGGTTCAGTTTGTTGGCCTCCTTGTGGGACCACAGGGAGTGCAGCCTCAACATGGCTTGCTACGCTGATGCAGCTTCTCACGGCCGAATTTTACGCAGAAATGCAGATTCTAATAAACAGCAGTCCATTAATCACTGGTATGTGAAGATTAACCGTGAATTTAAGCTTTCATTGCAGCTTTTCTTACCAGGATCGTTCAGTTAGCTTGGCAGTTGTTTCCCGGGCAACGGCTACCAGAACAGGAAAAGGTGACTGAACTGAAACAGCCACCCCAAAAGATGTACTTCGTAATTCGAGTGGTCACGTCGTTGTTATGTTCATCAGTGGTGCAGCTCTCTCAGGTAGAGCTTTCCGGCACACACACCTGATACACGTCTTTATTTTCTTCTCTATGTCGGAGGCCATTCTTGGCCAGTAGAATCTGGCTCTGACCAGATCCACTGTGCCTTCTTTTCTCATATGACCCATATCATTGTGCAGGCTTGTCAGGACAGCGTCCTGAAGACCTTCAGGTAAAAATAACTGATGTTGTACATTTCCATCTTCTAGGCATGTTTCTATAGAGTATGCCATTTTCTATTTTGAGTCTGTTCAATTCTCTCAACAAGAGAGGCAGATCTGGAAGCTCTGTTCTCAGATTAGGTGGTGGTTTCACTCCATGCTCAATCTGGGTGATGACATGCCGGTCTCTGAGATCCTCTTTTGAAAGGTATGGGATAATGGGAAGGCCTCCTATTTTGTCCTCTTGCTCAAAGCTGTCAGGTATGGCATCTGCAGAGATGGCAAGGCTTTGGACCAGGGAGATACTGCCATCACCGTTTACTCCATTGTCAGCACAATAGACAAGTTGTCTCTCACAGATGGCCTCAACTACCTCTGGGTACACCACTTCAGCATTTCCTGGGTCAGATAGATGATGCTGTGTGAAACAACGTATCCTGTCCCACTCTTTCTGAGATGGTGGGTCATCATGCAGATTACCATGAGGACATTGCGACAATGCATCAGCATCGCCATTCTGGTTCCCAGGGCGGTGCTGAAGCTTAAAGGAAAAGGTAGACAGTGCGGCTAGCCATCTGTAGCTGGTTGCATTGAGCTTGGCGGAAGTAAGTATGTAAGTGAGAGGATTACTGTCAGTGATCACCGTAAACTGATTGTCATACAGGCAGTCGCTGAACTTTTCTGTTACAGACCACTTCATTGCCAGGAACTCAAGCTTGTGTGCTGGGTAGCGGGATTCACTTCGTGATAACCCTCTGCTTGCATACACAACAACACGCAGCTGTCCCTCCTACTCCTGATACAAGGCCGCTCCGAGGCCGGTGGAACTTGCATCCGTGTGTAGGACGTAAGGCAACATGGGATCTGCAAAGGCCAGGACCGAGGATGTCATCAGTTTCTCTATGATCATTTCAAAGGCCTGCTGGCAGGCAGGGGTCCAACGGTCCAGAAATTGTTCTTTTGGGTGGTAGAACTGTCCACTCCTTTCTTTTGACTTGGAGCGCTTACCCAGAGGTGGGTATACAGATGTCAGATCATTTAAAGGTTTCACGATGTTTAAAAAGCCTTTGATGAACTTCTGGTAATATCCGCAGAATCCCAAAAATGCTCTGAGCTCTTTCAGGTGTCGAGGAACTGGCCAGGTCTTTAATGCTGCTAGCTTCTTTGGGTCCGTTTCTACTCCCCGCTCTGTCCCAAATAACGAACTGAAGACTGAAAGAACTTGCATTTTTCTGGAGACAGTTTTAGCCCATACTCCTTCAACTGGTTTGAACATGTTTGAATTTGGCCTTCTTTTATGTTGATTTTATCTCACAGTTTTCATTGGTTCACTCTAGCCATTGTTTTACACATTTGTCTTCTACTAGAATGTTTCACCTTTTTTTGTAATTTGTAATCTGTAATTTGAATTGCTTTTATTTTCTGATTCATTCACTAAATTTAATTTTGTACTGTTCCATGTTCAGCGCCTTGGGCTTCCTGACAGGGTTGCGGAAGGCGCTTTATAAATAAAGCTTTGAATGATTGATTGATTGATTGATTGATTGATTGATTGGTTGAGAACCTTGATGAGTCTGGCTTTGTGTTCTTCTAAAGTCTTTGAAAAGACTATCAAGTCATCCAGAAAAACTACAACCTCCTTTAGGTTCATGTCACCTGTTGTATGGAGTATAATCAGAATTGTTAATGTATGGAATTAAGTCTGGATTATGTCTCTCATTATATGAAACCAATTCTAGGCTCCCCAAGCTGTATCCGTGTGTGTGTGTGTCCCTGTAGCCTTTTCTCTTATCACCCGTGAAGTTGTAAATTGCTAGTTGCCTTCACCGAGCTGTTTCGGTCTCATGGTTCTGTGGTAACCTTTTTGACCTCCAGAGAAGTGGAGGAGGCAAGAAGGCTCATTCTGGAGAAAGTCCAGGTGCACCAGCTAATGGTTTATCAAACAAGACATAGACTTTTAGAATTGATAAGCCCACTAACTAGCATGAAGGAGCGAATATTTATTGTTTCTCCCCAAGGCCAAGAGAGGAAGAAGAGGAGTAGAGAGGGCTGACCCTGAAGAGGAACACGGATTGCAGAAAAGCAGAGAACGAGGAGATGACATCACCTGAAGATTTACTTCTTCCCCCGCCCAACAGGTTGCTGGAGGCCCAGAGGAGAAGAGGAAAGCCTGCAGGAGACGCTGAGAAGAAGAAACAAGTGAACGGATGAAGACTGGGAGAAGAAAAGGTGACATCATGACATCCAAGATTTATGGTCTCTTCGGGGCCGTTGGAGAAGTAACAAGAAGAGGAACACATGACCAGGAAGTCTGAAGTCTGAAGCAGCAAAAGAAGAAATGACTGTGAGGGAGGGGGGACAGAGTAAATAAAAAGGAGCTACTGGGTCTGGAGGGGATTGCCTTTGATGGGAAGAGTTATGAGAGATGGAAAGGAGGAAGCTTTTGCTTTGAGCTTTTTGTCTGTGATAATCTGACCTAGTGTCATTTTTAGAGAGCTTATTCAGCTCAACTTTGCTATAACTCGGTTTATTGGCAAAGAGTTGTTTCCCTTTTTAACCCGCTGTGTCGGGGTTTCGTTTGGATTGTTATTCTTTTTTCATCTGTGTGAAATAAAACCTAGTTCCTCAGATTCGAGGAACGAAAAAAGGATTTACGAGTGGGGTCTCCTCCTGTCGGTAACCGAGCAAAGGTGAGATGCTGGTTGTAAATGCCATCCCAAGGTGTTATTGATATAGTGTTTCTTCCATCCTAGGCTACAGGTAAAGTCAGTTGTCTCCTCAGCATAAAAGGAACAGCTGGCAAGGGTCTTAGCCTGACGTGTACATAAGCTTCATGGACTGGGGGGGGGGGGGGGGGGGGGGGGGGGGGGGGGGGGGGGGGGGGGTTGCGCCTCCTTATGTCTGCTTAAACAAATTTTGGTCAGAATTAGAAGCCCTGGGTAATTTGGTGATTGCTAATCAACTCTCTACAAAGTAAGGGTGTTTGTTGGTAACTGATGCCACGCTCACTACACCGATTACAAGTCAAACCCTGAGATTTGAATAACATCTAGAGGAGTGGAGCTAGCCTGGTAAATTGGCTTGTAACATCACCCATGCACTTTTCCATTAGAATCTGGAATGTACTCCAGGCGTTCGTCACTCCTTGAGGCATGCGATTAAACTCCCAGAAACCAAGCGGGCAGACAAAGGCAGCCTTGGGCTTATCAGCCTCATTGAACTCAATCTGGTAATAGCCAGACTTGAGGTCGAGAACACTGAACCACTTGGAACCGGAGAGTGCTGTGAAGGTGTCGTCCATCCTTGGGAGTGCATATGCATCTTTTATTGTCTGCATGTTCAACTTCCTGTAATCGATACAGAGTCAAACTTGCCCATTCTTCTTCCTAACCACAATGATGGGAGATGAGAATAGAGACTCACTTTCGCGAATCACTCCAGCATCAATGAGCTCTTGAAGATATTTTTGAACAGCTTCTACATCATTTGGGTGGATTGGTCGGGCTCTGTGCTTGAATGATGTTTGGTCAGACAGCTTGATGTGATTATTTGCTTTATCTGTCCTCCTGAAGTCAGTATCATTCATGGCAAAGACCTCAAGCATGCTGTTAAGCTTTTGAGTAATTCTGTCTTTCCATTCTGGAGAAATTTGAGATTCCCCAAAGTCAAAGACCAGTTTAGGTTCTTTAGGGGACTTGGGCACAAATAGATCAGTTGTGTCCTGACCCTCTGTCATACTTTGTTTGTGAGGTAGAATACTCTGGATCGCATTGAGCTCAGTGACCGTTCCTCCTGCCGGAACAACTCTCTTTTCGTTGCCATGCATCCTCACCAGTCCAATGCTACTGTTGTGAGATTGTTCATGTCGGAGTTGTAATATTTTCAGCACAGTCTTGTAGCCATCTGCTGAGGGGTGGTGGCTTTCTGGGCTTTTCTCTTTGTGCATGTTATATGCCACATCAAGGGTGTTGGTACCTATTAGAACCTGATAACCAGATGCTCCACTGCCAGGGACCACTAGGGCCAAGGTTGAGACTTCATACTCCTTCCCCAGGAACTGTTCTGGGAAAGTCACTTTGGTCTGAACATAGCCCAAATAAGGCACAGGTAACCCATTGGCACCTTCAAGTTCCATCAGGCCATACAGTGGCTCTATTGGTTTCTCAGACAGTGGTTAATCTAAGAAGGGCATGGCAACTGTAGTCACTTGTGAACCTGTGTCAAGCAGACAGTGGAACAGTTTGTCTTGGATCATCACTTGACCTGTACTCTTTAAACCTATTAGTTTTGGGGGAACTCTCAAAAGGTGTTTCCTGACATTAGACTGTTTCAAGACGGCACTTAATTTAGGATTAGCATCTTTTTTTAGCAGGGCGCTGGTAAGCTGCTCCAGCCTGTTTGCGCTACAACTGAGGCTTCATCTAAAAATTTTCATTGAGGGGCGGATGGTCTTTTGCCGCCCAAAGACATTGCTTTTCTCGTAACTGATGCCTTTTTTCATCAACAAGAGTGGGGTTTGATTCATTAGTACAAGTTGAAGAAATGTGGCCTTCCTCACCACACTTGAAACAATACCAGGGTTTGGGCTGAGTGTTTGGTTTTGAGCTGGCAGGCTTCCAGCTTGGTGACCTACAGTTGGGGTCAGAGGTTTACATACACTTGTAAAAAATATAATATAATGGCTCTACTGAGTGTCCCGTTATTTCTAAAACTCTGATTTTTCTCTGATAGAGTGATTGGAACAGATACTTCTTTGTCACAAAAAACATTCATGAAGTTTGGTTCTTTAATGTCTTTATTATGGGTTAACAGAGAAAAGTGATCACATTTGCTGGGTCACAAATATACATACAGCAAACCCTGTTTTTACTTTGTTTCCACTGGTTCTAACACTACCTTCAACAATACCTTCAGCGCATTGTGGGTGTGATCACATTTCTAGGGAAGCAAAACATTCCATTTCGTGGAATGATGAGCAGGAGACTAGCAAGAATCAAGGCAACTTTCTGGAAAGCATGAAACTCCTGAAACAATTTGACCCATTTCTCAAAAAGTATTCACCTCCTAAAAATGCCACCTACCTATCGCATCATCACAAAATGAGATTATTTCAAGCAAAACTGAAAATATCACAAAACAAATTAGATGCTGCACAATGTACTCTTTGATGGCAGATGAAGCTAGAGCTCACCATCAGAGCAGCTAGCAGTATGTGTTCGCTTTGTCACGATGGAAGGTTCCCCAAGAGAGGCTTTTCTTGGACGACACAAGCTAGAAAAAATTTGATGCAAAATCGATTGCAGATGGAACAGAGGCAGTGCTGCAGTCTCACAACCTAGGGGATCTCAAGTGTGTTGCACAAACCTGTGATGGAGCATCAGTGATGAGTGAGCAGTAGGGGGTGTACAGGCCTACTTCAAACAACGACACCCTGAAGCAGGGTATGTACACTGTTACGCACATGAGCTTAACCTGGCCCTGTGCCACACATGCAAAGCTATACCTGAAGCTGCTGCATTCTTTCACTTGCTTGAAAACTTGTACACATGTTTCAGCAGCTCACTCATTAACCACAACAAAATCATCGAAATCCAGAACCAACTTGGATTACAGCCATCTGAACTTGTGCAACTCTCCAACACAAGATGGGCACGCCAGGCGCGGTCTGTAAAAGCTGTCATGAACAACCTTCCTGCCTTCTTGCATGTCTCAGGACCACGAAGACAGCCACAGCCCAAGGGATCTCGTCAAATCTCTGTAAACCAAAGACAATCTACATGTTAGTGATGCCGGCCAACCTCCTTATGATAACTGAAGGTTTCCATCGATACCTGCAGGGGAAAGTGTGGATGTGAGCAGAGCAGTGCTGTACAGAACAGCAATCATTGAAACTTTGACAGATTTCCGCACAAGCAGTAGTGTTGAAGATCTTTTTTAAAGTGCCATGACCATATGTGAGGAAAATCACATCCAGCTCCCAGTTGGTCCCAGGAAAAAACATCAAATAATGGATGATTTTGTGGTGGAGTCAGCCTGTGGGGAAACCTCTATTCTGACCCCCCCAGACGAGTTTAGAAGCCAACTTTTTTATCCATGCTTGGACAGAATGATACAGGAGCTCACTCATCGGTTTTCAGATTTGGGAGAAGAACTTATGTCAGGAATTCAAGCCTGCAATCCAACTACATCAACCTTTCTCTCTGAAGAGGCTCTCAAAGGTCTTGCTAACCATTATGGAATTAAGCTGATGCAAGAAGAACTCCTGGTGGCAAAACATGTCGTCAAGAAATGGCTGGAGAAAGAGAGATAAAACAACCGCAGACACAGCTACAGAAGAAAATCAAAGACTGGACATAGACATTGTGTTCAGGATTCTTGACAGAGACATGTTTCCCACCTTGAAAGCCGTCCTCCAAGTTGCCCTCACAATCGCCATGAGCAGCTGCAACTGTGAACGCTCTTTCAGTGTTTCACGCCGTCTCCACACATGGTTGAGAAGCACCATGGACCAAGAAAGACTGAATGACCGTTCCATTATGTCAATTGAAAAGGAAACTCTGGAAGTCATAACCCCTGACCAAACTATCGACAGATTTGCTAAACTAAAGCCACGTCGCCACAGCCTTATTTTGCCACCATTGCAAAAAAAAGTAGGGAAAAAGATGGTGATGGGGAGGTGTGGGGCCACTGAAGTTGAAAAAGAGTGCAATGAAGTGATTTTCATGCAGCAATAAAAAACATTCTGTACTTTATGTGAAATACATTTGTATACATTTACTTAAATTTTGCATACGTTCTTTTCTGATTTGGAATAAGTTATCTATTGAATAAAACTTGTTTGTTGAAGAGAAAGCTGTTTTCTTTTTTGAAATATGCAATGAATCAAATCAATAAATGATGCAACTGGAAATCGGTCAGCAAACTTGTGCAGAAAGCAAAGAGATATTAATTGAAATCCGGGTAAAGAACAGCAAGGATCACTAGAACTTAAGTTGCATATTTATTTATTTTTATTAATTATATAGCGAAGCTTGAGGAAATCTTGTTTTGTATACAGCTAGCTTGTTCTATATTTGTTGCTTTTGGTGGATGTGAGGTGTATTCACTAGACCTGTGATCTGAGGTGACTTCAATCAGCAGCAGACTGTGAGTAAAATTGATGTGTTTTTATTGAAAGTGTTATTTTGCTTCTTTGACGCATATTCATTTATAAGTGAATTCCAGTGTTTTTGTCTGCTTTATGGAGGTCAGAAGAACTTTAAACTTGGGGTAGAAAAAGCCTTTGTTTTTTTTTTTTTGCACGCACTAAAAATATCCATCACTTATCTGGGCTAAGCCCCAGATCTTCTTCTGTCCTAAATCCGCCCCTGGCATCACCAGTCACTAAAGTCAAAGTTCCTGTATGAAATTGCCTCTCACCATCCAGCTGTCTTCCTGTCACTCCGATTCTCCTGCAGCTCCCTGGCACGACCGCACTCGGTGGACATGTCTCCTCGGACCCAGGCCCTGACTGGACACAGTGGCACCAGCACGTGCCGCTCACACTGCGGAGAGAGGGACTCCCACGCCCCTCCGTACTCAGCTGCTGCCCATTCTCCGGGATTGTGCTCAGGGTACTACTCTGTGTTCCGGGGGTTCAGGCGCATGTGTCCTTGTAGAGACGCCACTGTCCAGGGTGCATCTGTGCCTCTTAACTGGCTCTCATGTCTGCCATCCCAGCTGCTCGTCACCCTGGCTCTCCTTCCTCAGCTCCTTTTATTGAGGGCCCAGTGACTCAATTAACACATTCACTGCCAGCTGTTTCCTGATCGGTAAAGCCCTTCGCTGCCAGCGTTTTCACTGTATTTTTAAGAGTCACAGAACGTTGCGCGCTAGGATGATGTCGACGCCAAAACAATCAAAACAAAGCGGAGACTCACCTCTTACATCAGGAAGAATCAGCGTGTTTCGAGCGTTATCCGTTCTTTCATAATCCGTTGTTGAATTGGGATCGGCAGAAGCTTTTCTGTTTCGCGCCTCACTGTTTTTCCAGCAGCGGCCCAAAACGATCTCCTAACACATGGATGTTCTTCTTCCTGATCACGTGACGTGTGACGTACGTGGATGAAGATCGGCTTTAGAGCTGGGATGTTTGTTCACACGCTGCGGGGTCTCGTTCCGATGCCCACACAGTTAAAAAATGCAAATGATGACTAGTCGTCATTGGCAGTGAATGAGTTAACCAGGTGGTATGCCTGTGCATGGGGCAGCTGATAGTTCTGCACCCCTCCCCAGTGTGCTGCAGCCAGCTCAACCTAGCATCAATGGGAAGCCTCACAAGGGAAAAACTCAAAATTGTAACCAAACAAAACAAATCATGCAAATATGAACAGAAAGCATGCAACTACTGAAATTAAACTGTGCAACATCTGCAATGATCCTGAAAATAGAATTTTATTAAATCATGGATTTGGTCAACCGGTCATTCAATGCGAGTGACAAGATTTTTTCAACAATGAAAACAGAGCAGGGGTCTCCAGCTTGTCTGAAGGGAACTCACCCGGTGGGGTATGATTTGGATTCCTGGAAGGAGTATGTTATGGCCACTCACCTGACCCCTCTCCCCAGCTCCAATGCTAAAGCCTCCGGCCTCCTGGTTCATCCAGAGCAGCACTCCTTCCCAGTGTTGCCAACTTAGTGACTTTGTCGCCATTTCTAACGACTTTTCAGACCCCCTTCATGACTTTTTTTGAAAACGGCGCCTAGCGACAAATCTGGCAACATTTCTGACCTCCTCAGCTACTTTGACTACAACTTTGTTGCCGACTTTACCTGCAGATTAGAGATGCACCTGAAATGACAGGACTGTCCTTCCTTCCAGAGGATCAGAAAGAAAATGATCTGTGCATGTGCGTGCAGCATGATCACGCTACCCCCACTGACCAATCAAACCTTTTGTGGGTCATCACCCTCCAACTAATGAATTTGTTTTACAGAGAAAATAAATTTAATTGTACAAAAGAAATATCCAAGTATTTAAGACCAATCTTTTCCTTTTGTTAGTCACACACTGGCCACCCACCAACAGGTATCCACCCATTTTCAGACTTTGTTTCAATTCTATTGAGAATCGAACATACCGTATTTTCCGGAGTATAAGTCGCACCAGCCATAAAATAGTAAATGGTAAAAATGGTAAATGGCCTGTATTTGATATAGCGCCTCCTAGAGTCCTGGAATCCCCCAAGGTGCTTTACAACACAACCAGTCATTCACACATTCACACACTGGTGGCGATGAGCTACGATTAGCCACAGCTGCCCTGGGGCGCACTGACAGAGGCGAGGCTGCCGAGCACTGGCACCACCGGTCCCTCTGACCACCACCAGCAGGCAACGTGAGTTGAGTGTCTTGCCCAAGGACACAACGACAGCGACAGACTGAGTGGGGCTCGAACCTGCAACCTTCCAATTACGGGGAGAGCACTTAACTCCTGTGCCACCGTCGCCCGGTGTATAAAATGTATAATGAGGAAGAAAAAAACATACATAAGTCGCATTTTGGGGGAAACTTTTATTATTTTCTTACAAAATGTGAGACCGAGCGTTTCACATTGCAAGACAAGTACCGGTAACAATAACAGAATAAACAATCAGGGCGCAGCAGCGCACCACGGTCTCCAGCAGAGGATGGCGGTGATTCAAACCCTCCCAGCAGGTGGGGAGAGCTCATTCCTGGGCCGGAGCTGGCCCACAGCACCCCGCCACAGGCTGCAGCAGGTGATGGCGGTGTTTGAAACCCTCCCAGCAGGACAGGGGAGCTCATTCCTGGGTCGGAGCCGCCCGGCCCGCAGCAGCTCGCCAGAGGCTCCAGCAGGTGATGGTGGGGCAGAGGAGCTTATTCCTGGTCCGGAGCTGGTCCGCAGCAGCACGGTATACACAATTTGGTATATAAGTCACTCCGGAGTATAAGTCGTAGGACCAGCCAGACTATGAAAACAGTACGACTTATAGTCCGGAAAATACAGTACATTAAACAAACAGCCTTTTTAAAGGCTTCTTTACTTTTGCTTAGAAAGCAATAATTTCTTTATTTCCTTTATACATTTTATCATCTTTTAAACACTTATTTCTCCTTCCTCTTTCTAAAGTCTCCCCAGCCTTTTTATTGCTTACCATTTATTAATTTTTCTTAATTTCTCAGTTCACCTCACTTTTTCCCAACTCAAAATAAAAAAAATATTATGGATTATTTTGGAAATTGTTTTTAACGTGTCATTTTTTATTTTGAGCTTAATTCTTTAAATGCTGCTGCCTTCAGACAAACAGTATAATGGCCACGCTGGCAGGAATTCATTTTCTCATTTGATGTCAAGAGTGATGATGTGAATATTTCATCATAAAGGGTCGTGGGAAATCCATCAATTCGTTTTCATCTCAATTGCTTTAAAAATGCACTTCCCCAGGCAGACATAAAAGACAGCTTCTGTCTATTGTGCTGATGCAATTGCTAAACAGGGCTAGTTTTCATTTTGTTGATGTTCTTTAAAGGATATTGTACTAAATTGCCTTCATGAGTTCCTGGGGTGTGGTGGAGATGGGACCAATGTTTCTTTTAGCTTTCAGCACAATATTGTTCCCAGAATGCAAATCTTTGTTACATAGCCTGGCTAATAAATCTTGCCATGGCACTCAAACTATAATTGCAAAACCTCACACAGATTTCTGTGTTTTCCACTTTGTGATGAAATGTTTGTACTCCATTCAACTTTTTCTCCCACTTGTGCACGCGCACGCGCGCGCGCGCGCACACACACACACACACACACACACACACACACACACACCTCATCTTTCAGCACTTTTAGTTATTGTTGATAAGATCTCTGCTTGAACTTTGTTCTACAGTTAGAGAAGGAAGGTCCACCTACATTCAGCATTGTAGTTTGACAAATCTGCACTTCATTTATAATAGTTTATATAGAATATTTACCAACACCCTACTTTAGCTCAGCAAAACACTGCTTATGCACATTTTCAGACCTATACAACACTGCTTATGCACAGCTGCATGCAACTCCTGCTCAATAAATCACACTCTTCCTAGAACAGTGCTCAGGTGTCGATCATATCTCGCCTCATACACTCCCACTTTCTGTCATAAATAGTCCATGCAACGAACCATTTCCCTGCTCTATTCTCACATTTGATCAACTCAGGGGAGGGACCCTAGGGACCAGGTGATAAAATCATAGGACCTTTTATTAGATCACCGTTTTGGACAACATGAGTAGAGCAATGACAAAGGCCGTCTTAGTGAATTATATCCTTGTAGTAATTCCAAGACTTGAAGGAGACCTGAAAAGACTTGTGGAAAATAATTTGTTGAAAAACAAAAGAGTGGAGACAAACATGTAAGGGTGAAACTAAAGGACTGTGGCATTGTGCTGTAACACACATCCGTTCACATTAGGGTTATGTTGACTCTTACTGAGAGCATATACAGGATTTTTAGTCCAACCCGACAACTCTTAATGTTCAGATTATTTAATTTGGCAGAAATTTCTAAGATTTTTTTTATTGCCCAAAAACCAAAGTAGGAAATAATAATTGATTTTGTCTTCAATGTTTTTGAAACATTTAGAAACAAACTAAATGAGGAATAAATGTCGTCTTATCAGCATTTATTTAATTGAACTGTGTCCTGTCCAGCAGTATAGCATTAAAGAAAGAAGACTTAGATTTATTTCAGGTGAACTAATAGAACTAACATAGTGACATAAAAGAAAAATATGAGACATTTTCTTTGTTCCATGTGTTGGTATTCTGTGGTATAAGGACGAAGTCTTGTGCAACTCAGCTGTCTGCTCTCAGGGGAATTTACTTTTAGTGTGTGTGTGTGTGTGTGTGTGTGTGTGTGTGTGTGTGTGTGTGTGTGTGTGTGTGTGTGTGTCAGGGGGAATGGGATTACTGCAGTGGGAATACTGGAAAATGAAAAGACTCACTATGAGGGAAAATTAAGATGCTGTTGCCGTGGTAACCACATTTCGTCATCCTTTGGTTCCTGTGACTTGTAAAAAATTTTATACAATTGCAAAAAGATAATGGTGATTACTAGAAGATGAGATGTAGCATGTCATTGCTGCAGTTTTAACGGGTTGTATATATTTCTTTAATTGAATAATTAAACTTTTTTTCATACACATTATTGCTTCTTAGTTGGACCAGTAACTCTTACTGAGATTATATGGACGAATTTTAGTCCAACCTGAGTAAATATTCAGGTGATTTAATTTGTTCTTCTTAACATTTTGACTGAAACCAACCTCACCATTAATTGTCCTCAAGTGTGTCATAAACATGAACATTTAGCCTTCACTGCTGAAGTAATCAGCGTTTCTCATGTTCCAGAGTCACCTGCCAAGTAGGGAGATGCTGCAACAATACAACACACTTCAGGTTTGTGTTCATGGCACAAAATAGCCAAAGCTTTAGCTTCTACTTCAGCTTGAAGTCCACGTGTCTTTTTTGTGATCAGCACAATTTTATAAGGTTCTGACAGTTTCCTTCGAATATCTAGTGACAGAAAATTATTGGGTAACAAGTCACTTCTTCTCCCGGTGATTTTTCAGGAAGTTACCAGACATGGGTTTCTGACAATTACAATCCCATTGATGTGATTGTAGTTCAACATGCCTCCTTTCCTCCAGAAACCCGTGGTGGAGATTTGAAAAATACTTGCTGGCTCCTAGAGCCCAGATCAGCACTGGAACCAGGTCAGGGAGATCCGTGCTGAGCTCCAGAAACAAATGGGGAGCTTTGAAAAGTTCTTAGCGAGCCAGTGATGCTGGTCTCTGGGTCGGAACCAGCTCAGAACCAGTGCCCACGACCTCCAGAAGAGGAAGTAAAGCGTTCATAAATTCTTAGTGGTTTCAAGGAAGTTGTTTTCTGCGTCGGACCCAGGTCCAAGCTGCTTGCCCTGAACAGGATGTCAGGCATCTCTCCCTAAAGCACTAAGTTACCCCCAAATTCCACTACCTCTGCTCCGCTCCGCTCCGCTCCGACACGAACGCCGGAGCAAAATCGGTCCCGTTGTAGTCAATCAGAGCAATTCCACTACTGCGGCCGCGCTCCGGCAGTGCGGCGCCGTGCGCCGCCCTCTGTTCCGGCGTCCGGCAAAAATAGAATCGATCCTATTTTCGCCGGACGCCGGAGCACCTCTGCAGTAAAAGGACAGAAATCACAACCGCCCAACAGGAAAATGAGCAAGCATAATTTCCGTTTTTCACAATAAATCGATAAACAAAAGGTGTTTTTTGTTTCATATGCACAGGTTTAACAACTTTTAACAACTATCAATGGCGGCTGAAGTTTAAATGCACAAAAATAAGCCATAAATACAGTTTCTACTATCAAAGTAGTCACACTTTGTTGATCCAAACACTGCTGATCTCTCAACACAAATGATGGGCAGATTAAACAGTTCATGCCGATGCTTCTCCCACACAACGGGTGTTTGGGTCTAACTTCCGCGTTTATTGCTCGGACTGTATCGCAAGATCTCGAAAATCCCGCGCATGCCTGTTTGCCCCCCTCAGGTCTCCACACCGGAGCGGAGCCGTTGTAGAGCGGGTATCAGTAAAAATTGAGTTCGGAAGCGAGCGGCTGCGGAAGGCGGGGGCGGACCGGAGCGGAGCGGAGCGGAGGTAGTGGAATTTGGGGGTTATGTTACGTGAATGGATGTTAATGAGGATGAGACAGCTGACAAACACTCATTATAGTTTATTATTGTCAAAAATCAATATTAACTGATAAAATAATATTTTAATTGGCTGGTACATTACAGTAGTCTGTACAATATTGTGATGTTAGCACGCAAGTTTAAGCAAGCTAGCTAGCATCGTTCACTCACCGAGACACCTGCTCGCTCTGCAGAACCTCCCGACACCACAGCTAGATCTCACTCCCTTCTCCACCCTTTCACCCTCTGGCTTGTCTCTGCTCTCTGGGGTGTGCAGCAGGCTCATAACTGTATGGTTGTGGTCCACCATAAGTTTAATTCTGTGTCACGTCAACAAAACAACTCTCAAAGCCTAAATCATTTATGTGTACATTTTTATTTAGAATAAGTTCCTATTATGTTTCTCTAAATATTTGTTCAGACTACTCTTACAGTAGAAATGTAGAAACTAGTATATTATCCCTAGATGCAGAAAAGGCTTTTGATAGAGTTAACTGGAAGTTCTTATTTGCAACTTTACATAAATTTGGTTTTGGGAACTTCTTCATGGCTACAGTACAAACATTATACAGTTCACCAACAGCACGTGTCAGGACAAATGACCAAATATCAGCTGGCTTCCGTCTTCAGAGGGGAACCAGGCAGGGATGCCCACTCTCCCCCTCACTGTTTGCTATCTTTAGTGAACCACCAGCAGTCACACACGTGATCAACGCATCACTGACATCCGGTACATTTCCCACCTCTCTCAAGCATGCTCAGGATAAACCGCTGCTAAAAAAAAAACCCATCTCTTCGTCCAAATCATGTGGAGAACTACCGACCTATCTCTCTCCTCCCTTTTCTGTCCAAAATCATTGAAAGGGTGGCTTTCAAGCAGATAACAGAATACCTCTCTCAAAACTGTCTGCTTGACCCTTACCAATCTGGGTTCACAAAGGGCCACTCCACTGAAACTGCTCTGTTAGCAGTGACTGAATCCTTAAAAGAAGCTAGAGCGACAGGCAAATCCTCGGTGCTTATCCTGCTCGACTTATCGGCTGCATTGGACACCATCAACCATGGCTTCCTTTTGTCCACACTCCCTAGCATGGGCATCACAGAGAAAGCACATGCCTGGTTTAAATCGTACCTCACAGGACGATCATTCAGTGTTTCTTGGCTTGGACAATCCTCTACCGTGCACCATCTTGCCACAGGAGTCCCCCAGGGCTCTGTACTAGGACCTCTTCTCTTTGCCATATACACCACCTCACTGGGTGAGCTCATTTGATCACATGGCTTCTCCTACCACTGCTATGCAGACGACACCCAGCTCTATCTGTCATTTCCACCGGATGACCACACTGTCTCAGCACGAATATCAAACTGTCTCTCTGACATATCAACATGGATGAAATCTCACCATCTCCAACTCAACCTCTCTAAAACTGATCTACTTGTCATCCCAGCAAAACCATCCATACAGCACAATATCTCAATCCAAAATGACTTCCTATCTCTGGCTCCTTCAAAGGCAGTTCGAAATCTGGGTGTTGTGATTGATGAACACCTGACCTTTAAAGATCATGTTGCCTCTGTTGCCCGTTCATGCCGCTTTGCGCTGTATAACATACGAAAGATCAGATCATACCTAACACAACATGCCACCCAGCTCCTGGTGCAATCTACTGTCATCTCCCGCCTCCATTACTGCAACGCCCTTCTAACTGGTCTTCCAGGCTGTACTGTGAGACCTCTTCAAATGGTCCAGAACACAGTGGCGCGTCTGGTCTTCAATCAGCCAAAAAGAGCACACGTCACCCCTCTGTTCATTGAGCTCCACTGGCTACCGCTAGCAGCACGCATCAAATTCAAATTGCTAACACTAGCATATAAAGTCCGAGACGGTACGGCTCCCATCTACCTGAATCCTCTTGCAAAGGCTTACGTCTCGGCCCGGCCGCTCCGGTCATCACAGGATCGTCGGCTAGCAGTGCCTACACCACGCTCAGGACAATCCAGACTCTTCTCATGCATCGCTCCACAAATGTGGAATGACCTTCCAAGCACTACCAGAACAGGAGCTTCCTTTTCAATTTTCGAGAAACTCCTGAAGACCCTGCTCTTCAGAGAGCATCTTCTAAACTAGCACCCTCCCTGCACCCTTCCCCCTCTCTACTGTCCACTCCTTGTTCCCTCCTCTCCATGACTGATGTCAAGTTGTTGTTGTTGTTGTTGTTAGCCTCAAGGGCAACATGCCGATTATCACTTGTAAGTTGCTTTGGACAAAAGCGTCTGCTAAATACATAAACATGAAGACGCACAAAGTTCGTGAGTAAATGTGATATTTTGTTGGATGATCAGATACGGCTTGCTGGAACATGAATCATCAGACGTGAACAATTGTCTGTTGGTTCTGATCAAAAGTATTTGATGTTAAAAATGGAAGTTGAAGATGAAGGAATCGAAAAGGAACGAGAACTCTTTAGTTTGATAAAAAGATGCAGAGCAAAACTCGGCGTGTAGTTTCAGAGCAAAAAGGTAACCATCAGAAGTCAGAAGACACTCAGGTAAACCTGAAAGACAAAGGGTCGGTTCAAATTCAGTGTTTGGTTTGTAACAGAAGTCATCTTTTGGAAAAATGTGACTTATTCAAACAGAAAACCAACAAAGAAAAGGTGGCATTCCCTAAAGGCAAAGGTGTGTGCTTTGGCTGTTTGCAGAAGGCTCATGTGAGCAAGGTCTGTACACGGCGTTTAACATGCCACATCTGCAACAGAAGGCACCCTACTATTCTGCACGTAGAGTCAAAAGAACACCAGTGGCAAGCATCTGAGGCTGAATGTAAGGAATTACCAGTCTCAAATGCACTTGTGTCTCTGAACACAGGTAGCCACACGGTGTCGCTCTGGTCCCCGGCCCCCTCCTGTTCTCACTCCAGGTTCTCCTCGTGTCTCTTTATGATCCCCAGCTTTCTCCAGCTTCTCTCAGGTTTCCTCCTATCTCTCCCTGGTAATTCATATTTTGATTTTATTTTAGTCCTCCTCGTCCCTCTAGTTATAAGTTGTTTATTTTTTTGCCCTTAGCCTTTAGGTTTAGTCACTCCGTGATTTATAAGTTAATGTTTGTCCTGCTTAGTTCTTTCCCCCCATTTAGTTCACTGAATGCACCTGCCTTCCCTCCAGAAGCTCACTCCTCGCACCTGCTACCTGTTCCCCTGAACACCTGCCTCTGTGTTTAAAAACCCTTCTTGTCCCTCTGTGTTTGCCGGTTCATTGTTGTTGTCGGTGTGTTTTGTTTCCCCGCGTAAACCTTAGGCTCCTGCTGTTAGTGACCTTCTGAAGCTTTCATTTGTTCCTGATACCTGGCTTGGCTTCCTGTCTGTGATTTTTGGAATTATTTCCCAAAATAAAGGATTCTACCTTTGTTCAATTACTCCTGCCTCATGTCGTCTGGTGCTCTGCATCTCGGGTCCTACTCCACCTGCTCCGAACCGGACACACCTGGGCCGAGTTACATGAATGTATTTTATCAGTAGTTCCGGTGAAAGTTAAGTTGGAAAAGGGCACAAAAGTTGTTGAGACTTGTACTTTTCTAGATCCGGGCAGCTCTGCAAAATTTTGTACTGAGGCTGTGACGATGCAGTTAAATGCGGCTGGAAAGAGGAGAGAAAAGGCCGCGACACGGTCCTTACACTCGATGGCTGGATCGGAATAGAATTCCAGTGTAATCACACAACCGCTGTTGGATTTAGTAGTTAATCAATTCTTTATATTTACTCTTTTAATAAAATCATTCTCCTTTGATTATATTCCATAAAATCATT
The DNA here is from genome assembly GCA_006942095.1 of Nothobranchius kuhntae. Taxonomy (NCBI): domain Eukaryota; kingdom Metazoa; phylum Chordata; class Actinopteri; order Cyprinodontiformes; family Nothobranchiidae; genus Nothobranchius; species Nothobranchius kuhntae. The sequence goes on along the minus strand of SSNQ01034591.1, from coordinate 243,489 downwards.
TAACTTGATTAAAACATAAAATGACACTTTTGATTATATGCTAGCCGTTACGTCCCCGACAGATGTTAAAATGTGAAGCGGGGTGTAACATAAGAAATACGACAGTGGAGTTTAAAATGGTTTTAATTATTGTAAAAGGTTCTAAAAACGAGCAAACAGATGGCGAGCGTTATAAAGATAACGCAAAACAAACAAAAACCCACAAAGAGGTTAACATTATACCAATGACCAACTATTAAAACACCTGGTTAACACTTATATTAAAAGTTCTACCAAACAGGTGTTTTTAAAATCCAGAAGTCGATAAAAGTCTGAAACAATCGACTGACTTAACACACCTGGTAAAAGGTTTACCAACACAGAAGGTGTTTAAAACCAGTCAATAAAACTGCAGCAAACCAAGTTAACCTTTTAATCAACAAACAACATCAGAAGATCCCTCTGGTCATCCAAGAGCTTCACCCTTTAAAAGCTCAGAACTCAAGAGTTAAAACCTGAAAGTTAACTCATCTCATAACGAAGGGGTTAAAACCAAAACGAGGACAGCAGAATCCCTGCACTGCTGCCTCCCAGACTTCTTCTTCTTCTTCTTTTGGTGTTTTATTGGCGGTTGGCAAACAACAAACGGTGCATTACCGCCACCAACTAGTGTGGAGTGTGGTCTGGAACAGCGCTCTGAAAACAAAACCAAACAGGGGAAAAAACCTCAAAGTCTCCCAAACACACTTGTCTCTTTCAAAAACCGAAATAAAATCTGAAAACAGTCACTTTTTGAATTTTGTCTCAATAAATCAACAAGATCCAGTTTCACTTTCATCCGACTAAGATCGTGAACCATTTTCTGCCTGATATTTCTGACAGAGTAATACGACAGGATCTACGGTTTCATCTTCTCCACAATAATCACATTTCCCTGTATCATGTTTCCCTATCATGAATAATGTTTTATTTAACCCAGCATGTCCAAACCTCAGCCTAGAAACGATCACCTCCTCTCTCCTACTCCGTCCAGTGTCTCTCATTTCTCCCACTCTTCTCTGAATGTCATACAACCATCTTCCCCTCCTTTCCTCCTCCCGTTGTTTCTGCCTTCTTCTTCATTTCCTGCCTTATTATGCTCTTCATCTCTCTGACAATAGTGAACATCCAACTGAACCGATGCATTTATTGTTGCTTCCTTAGCCAACCCATCAACCTCTTCATTACCTCTGAGTCCACAACGAGCTGGAATCCATAAAAACCATTGTAAGTCCCATCATGCTAACTCTATAAAGTGTTAGCTGAATCTCTAGGAGTGTGTCTGGTCTGCTTTCTGAACGGCTGCACTGTAAACTGGTTAATGATGAGCTGGAGTCTGAACACATTACTGAGAATAATGGTCTGTTTTCTTCCACCCATTGAACAGCTAACAGTATAGCGAGCATCTCTCCTGTGTATACCGATAATCCATCACTCGCCCTCGTTTTTACTCTAACATGATACTCAGGAACAATAAAAGCTATGCCAACATGATCTGCAGTATTCTTTGATGCATCTGTATGTATTTTTACAAAGTTATAATAGTGATCGATATAATCCTGTGCTGTATGCGAGTTTAGTAAGAATGACCCATCCTTATTTTTTCTCTCCAACAAAGTTAAATCCACCGACGCCTCAGGAAGAATCCGTGGTGGAACAGCAGGTAAAGGAACTCTGACCGATCACAAACTGATCTAACTTAAGTTCTACCGGTTTTTTGATCATCACCCATCCAAAACTTTTATTTCCTTCTCTTTCTCCCAGCAAGGTTTTAGTATGTCATGTGTTGGATGCCTCCCAGACTGCTGAAGGCACAGCCTTTGTATCCAGGTGCTGGACATCAACAGGATTCAGCTCAGCAGCCTGGAAGAGAGGAGGGGGGGGCGGGGTCAGGCTGACCACCAGGGCTGGGTGATCCTGGCTCCGGCATCTCACTGGCCAGACTGGTAGCCGTAACATTAGCTCTTAAGCATAAAAATCATAAAAGTCTGCTTGTTTCTGCGTGTGTCTTCCTGCTTCATATTTTTGGGAACAATATATTTTATTGAATACCTTTAATATTTAATATTTAAAGGACAGTTTATTGTAACCACTTATAATGCACCTTGTCAACACACCCAGCCAAACTAATACCCTTTTCTCCACTAAAGATGCTCCTAAGGAATACACAGCAACTTATTTACTGCAGAAGCCGTGGTTGGGGGACTAGTAAAGGGTACTGCCTGGGGGGGGGGGGGGGG
>SSNQ01034591.1:227026-241221 GCA_006942095.1 Nothobranchius kuhntae | reverse complement strand
GGGGGGGGGGGGGGGGGGACTGAGACCAGGCAAAGCCATGTCCCGTTCTTCCATCGACCTCTCATTTTCTGCTTTAAGTAGTTGGACCAGGTTCCTCACTTCCTGAAGGTCTACATCCATTGTTGACACTGTGTCTGAATTTAGGCTCTACTTATATTGGCACCTCTACCAGAGAAAGGTCACCCTGTTACCCTATTACAGGATAGAAATACAGGAAGCAAGATATTGTATCTCCCTTAGACTCACATCAACACGTGTCATGTTCTTCTATCCAGGGACGCGGGGACAGCAAGCTTACTGAGAGGCTTTGGGAGGTAGCTGGCGAGGGAAGAGGCGGTGTGATGACTGGTTTTCCTGCACAGCCTTCTTCTGTACATACAGGAGAATCAGGAACCATGAACTCAAACTGGAGAAACACGGAGCTCTGTGTCAAGAGAAATGACCCCTGTGAGACCAATACCAGGCAGGTCTCGCTCCTTTTGAATCGCTGTGTGACTTGTTGTGGAAGGTGAGATAATCAGTAATCACGCTGAAAGCAAGCAATCAGGGACACTCTGGCAGGATGCTGAAGAGTGGATAAGTCCACGTGATTTTTACTTCATGTGGACTGAATAGGATGCAGTTTAAATGTGCTCAGCTTGTGGGGAGCTTCAACTGGTAATCATGTACCCAGCTGGAGTCAGACCTGTTAGTTGAAGAGGGTCACTGGGTTCTACGTTTGTGAGTCAGAACTGAGAAAGTGACGTTGGTCTGCCTTGACGGGGACGGTAAAGGTGGTACAGTTGTACACCAACGTTGGGATGAGAAATAAAAAAATGAAATCAGAGAAAAATTTTATCAGTGAAACAGAAAATCCAGAATCAATATAAAAATTCATTTAAGTTATTAAAACTCTTGTATCGAAAATACCAGTTAGACACACACACACACACACACACACACACACACACACACACACACACACACACACACACACACACACACACACACACACACACACACACACACACACACACACACACACACACACACACGCACGCACGCACGCAATGAAATCCTGCCCTGAGCCCAAAAATCAATGCAGTTGCATTCTTTGTGTATGTTTATATTTATTTATGTTTATGTTTATTTATGTTTATTCATTAGGCAGACGCTTTTATCCAAAGCAGCTTACAGTTTATAACCTATAGGGCATGTTGTGATCTGTGGGGGAAACCGGAGAACCCGGAGGAAACCCACGCATGCATGGGGAGAACACGCAACTCCACATAGAAAGGCCACAGCCGAGTTTCGAACCTGCAACCTTCGTGCTGCGAGGCAACAGTGCTAACCACTGCGCCACCATGCAGCAGTATGTTGTTTACTGATGCATGTTGAGCAGACACACATAAACCACATCTCTCCCTTCAACATCTGCCTTCTCTTCAGAGGTGGACAAAACCAGAAACCGTCACCAGTAAAAGTGCGGTTGATGGATAAAAAGATTGTTTTTTCAAACGGAGTTCATTAGCCTTACTCACATTTAACGTGGTAAATAGGATTTTGTCTGAGAAACATCTGGAGTCAGTAACCGGCCCCCGCTGCAGGGGAAAATCGACCTGGTGAGTCTGCAGTCGTGTTATCACAACAAACTCTGAACCTGGGAACGTTCACTGTCTGAAGGAGGAGGCGTGGTGATCTGTCAGTGTGTGTGTGCTCTGTCATCTGTGAATAAAACCTTTTGATGGGCGCCGCTCGTCGAGAGACTAAACCGACCTCCCTCGACTGGTGTGTTACTTTACTCTCTCTGATTTTGCAAAATCTGATTATTGATTATTTGTGTTTATTGGTAAATAAACAATATTATCTCTAACCCCCCTTGTGTGTTTTGGACTTTCTCTTTGAGGTGCACCTGGATTAAATAAATAAAAATACCCAACAATCCCCATGGGCTGCATGGTGGCGCAGTGGTTAGCACTGTTGCCTCGCAGCACGAAGGTTGCAGGTTTGAAACTCGGCTGTGGCCTTTCTGCGTGGAGTTGCGTGTTCTCCCCATGCATGCGTGGGTTTCCTCCGGGTACTCCGGTTTCCCCCACAGATCACAACACGCCCTATAGGTTATAAACTGTACGTCGCTTTGGATAAAAGCGTCTGCCATATGCATGAACATAGATCGGGTCGACCCTACAAACCACGAATGAGCGGCCAACCTCTGAGCCACAGCAGCACACGTAAGCTGTCTCAGGACAAACACAAGCGGCCGTCTCACCGAAGGACCGTCTGAGACCGGCGTGGGACAACTGCGCTGGACACACACGTCTGTCTTTCTGTCATAGTGAGGACTATCCATTGACTTCCATTCATTTTTGATGCCGTATGCTGCCTAACCCAGGGGTAGGCAACCCTGGTCCTAGGAAGATCTTTTGTGACGTCAGTGTTTATGTTTCTTGCATTGCGTCTCGGTAGTGTGTGGAAAAAACAACGTGTTTTGCCTATAATTCGGTTGTTTTGCACGTTTGAAGGAAGCAGATGGATTATTCGTGCTGTGTGATTGGTTGTTCTGCCCGCGGGAAGCTTGATAAAAGCTTTTATTGGAAGTTCCTATGTAAACGACCGCCAAATACAGAAGAGATGATAGGAAGCAACCCGGACTCTCCGAAGAAGCCTGGACTCCTGCAGCACCAGTCTGTGAGGTTCATTTAGTTCATGGCAAGTCCTTGTGACAACGTATTTGTTAATTAGAGAAGATTTTTAAAAATCATTAACCTTTGTGCATTTTTAAATCCATAGTGTCACGATGTTTACCTGCTCTGGTTCAGGTGTCTCAACCCGCGATCATAATAATAATGAAGAAATAAATAAGGACACAGATTAATGAAGACTTCTGTTTTCACCCACATGTGAAGTAAATAAAGCAAGAAGCTAACTGCTGCTATTAGCATGACCACGGCTTTCTGTTGTCACAAGAGATCGGCTCAAATTTCCTTAAAACATAATTGTAGGCCTCCAGACATTTGAAAGCATTAATTTTTCACAAGTGAAGAGTCCGGGGCTTTCTGTTAAACAGGAATGAATGTCTCCCCAGCAGATTTGTGGAAAAACACCGGCGAATCGGACCAACGTTTTCCGTCATCCCAGAGCTCACTCGGGCTTCTAGTAACTTTTCTCTTCAGTACAGATTTTAAACTTCTCTCTGAACCTCCTCTTGTCTTTAGATGTTGAAGTTTTTATATATCGAGGATTTTGTCCGTGAACTCTCTTAAATGTACGTTACTTATTGGTAGCAGCTTGTCTTTGCCACCCAGCCACTTGCGCATGCACACAAAGATGAAAGCTGACAAAGAGCTACACAGCAGAGCCTTCGTCGGCACCTTGACGCCGCTCGCCAGTGGTTCACAAGTTGTTTGAAATTCCACAAAGATGTGGGAAAACAAACGTAACATTTCTACTTCCATGACAGAATGCTACTGTGCCACTGTGGTGGGCGGGATATAAACAGACTATGTGAGCACAAGGCGGGCTCTGGGCATGCGCTGTCATGGTGTGTTCCATTTAACCGTTTTCTTTGACCGAGGAAGGACAGTGTCCTCGCAAGCAGAGAGGCACATGAGGGGCGGGACTAGCCAGCCCAAAAATAACCAATCAGAAAAAAGGTGGAAATGCAGACTGTACCACGCGATGCTGTAGTTTTTATCTGTAGTCAAGAATGGTGTCTGGTGACAACATCTTTCTTTAGAAGACAGGCTTTTAGTGCCTCTACTTGTTGTGGTTTTAAAGACGTGTCAAAGTCATTTAGAACAGACTAAGAGCCGCAGCGAACTCCACTTCAGACGCCATGTTTATGACAAACTCAGCGTCGCGGTGTGTGACGTACGCTACTCAGCGCGGATTGGCTCTGTTAGACTTCTCAGAGGGTGGGGTTATTTGAGTACTGAGCCAGGATTCTCTGGAGGTTTCTTCCTGTTAAAAGGGAGTTTTCCTCTCCACTGTCGCTGCATGCTTGCTTAGTATGAGGATTGCTGTATAGTCACTGACACTAGTCAGTGACTCGATGCAACCTGCTGGGTTCCTTATATAGGAAACATTATTCTGATTGGCTTCATGAATTGACCTGTGTTGGAATGTTTACTATGTGAAGGTCCTTCAGATGACGCTTGTCGTGATTTGGTGCTTTATAAATAAACTTGAATTGAATTGAATAGGAGAGTTCCCTGGCTGGTCAGGCTAGCAGCTGCTGCAGAGACGACAGACTCTGATGGATTATTGAAAAAAAATATGTCTGTGTCATGAAATCGGAGCAAGTTGCAAGTTATTAACAGTCTATTTGTTGTTTTCAGGAGGTTTATTTTATTTTGGCAAGATCAGAGACGAGGCACGTCGGTCCTACTGTCTGACGACTGTAAGATTTCCGTTGGACGTTATTAAAACACGTTTGTAATGTCAGACTGTCTAACGTGTTTTTTCGCAAACGCTGCTCATGCAGCTGTGAAAAAGCTTTCAAGTAGTGTGTAATGTTTGGTACCTACTGTATACCTACTACTACTACTACTACTACTACCTACATACTTTACATCTGATTTTTTTCACATTACATATGCCTGTCCAATGCTCAGCAACACGGTGGGGGTGGAGGTCTGTTTAGGATTGCTCTGTTAGAGAAGAAAAAACCAGAGTAATGAACAATAAGGAATCAAGGATAAAAAAAACACAGAGTAAGAACAAGGGGAAAAAGTGAAGGGAGCAGACAGAAGAGAGAGAGTTTGAAGTCGAACAGATAAGTCATGCATCACCAAGCACTGGAAAAAGAACCAGTCATACTTTATTTTGGATAGGAACCAGTCATGTACAAAGAAACATAAACAGATCTGAGTCCAGTCAGAATGATTAAAAAGAAAAGAAATATGCACGTTTCATTGCTTCATTAGCATTTTCCTTATTTAAAATCAATCGTTACACATCATGCTTTAGTGGGCCTCCTGAGGGCGCTCAGTGGGTGTGGTGGCTGGTTTCTCTGGTGGTGGCATCTGCCGCGTGTGCGCTGCGTCTTCCTTGTGGTTTGGGAGCTGAACACAACGGTGGATGAAACAATGCCTTAAGACTGATGCAGCAGATGTTAAATTGCTGCTAGGATCAAAGTTTACATCTCCGAGGTAACTTTCTCTGTGGCTCACAACAAATAGTGTGTTAGTGATGTGACTGTACCATAATAAGGCTCCGTAGCCTGCAGAGAGTCAGTTCACTGCAGCAACACAGGAATGCTCTTTAGAAACACAGAACACCATTTGCTCATCTGCACTATTTGTACATTTCTCTATTAGAGACACATTTGTTCTTTTAGTTTTGTTTAAAGGTTCGTGCCCAAAAGCCTAGAAAGGCTAACGGACTACGGATACAGGTGGAGGTTCTGCTTTAACAGTTTTACTGATAGAAAAGGTTCTGGGAGTGAAATGACGAACATGGAACATGCTGTAGTCACATATCAGCACTGATGTAACAAATGCCTGGTTTTGGAGGTGGGTTCGGGTTCGAGTGATGCCGGTTTCACACTTGAAGCATCAGCGGCGAGAAACGGCAGGTCCTTTTCACACCGGGAGAGTCTCGGCAGCTACACGGCTTCCTCGCTGGACTCGCGAGATCACCCAAGCCCTCGAGACTTCAGGTCACGGTTTGTTTATGTGATCTGCCATTTAACCAACATTTGATATCACTGTTTGCTGCCATGTGTGACGTTGTTCCTCTGCACTGCCAGGAATAAAGCCATGAAAACACACCGCTGCACTTCTGCAATGATGCTGGAAGTAAATAAGCCATTAGGTCACACGCAAGCTTCATATATATGAAATAACATTGCTGCAGTACTTTTATTTTGAAATGTACCAGTGATTTTACACTGAAACTGTATGATTTCCTGTCTAGCCCTATGTTAACTGTAAAAATTGTCACATCCCAGAAGCGGCACGCGGCAAACATACAACCCGATCCTATTTTTGTGGCACGGCGTGCCGCTTCTGGGACGTGGCTGGAAATGTCCACGTCGCTGCTGGTTTGAAACGCTCCATAGGCAATAAAGGATTCTATCTGAAGTTCCGCGCCGCCGAAGCTTTCAGTGTGAAACCGGGGTGAGACACCCATAACATACAGGCAGAATGACAAGCTAATTATTCTGGGTACATGGTGGTTTGTGGGATAAAGGATGTTAAAATGGCGCCCCCCTTAGATGCTATAATTAGTCCTTGATACCTCCCAGATGTCTCATCCTGGTGTTCCTCATTCAGCTTTCAATTTCATATGATGACATTCAAGGTCCTGGATTTTGCTCTTCCTCTTCAGCCAGAGCCATCGGCCTGATGGTTTGACTTGTTGAATCACCACAAACCTTCTGCAGTCAGCTCATTAACTTCACCCAAAAACTCTGTAGTCAAGCTCTACCAGGAAAACTGTGGCGTTCCACCTGCGATGACAAGAATCAGCTAACAGTTTAATGTTTCAAGGCGAGGAAGCTTTATTTAAGCAGCTTTTACAAGCCCCTTTCATAAACCGTGTCATTCCAATGAAAAAAATAAATAAAACTACATTTATAAAATCAACACAACGTAAAACATTAGATTTTGAATCCTATTTAAAATAGACTAAAACTAGATTTGAAAATGGAAGAAAAGGCAAAGTTAAAACCCGAGCAGTCACAAAGCCGATGATGCAGCCTGACGAGCAAAGGCAGGAGTGGTTGTCCACCCTGTCCGCAGACAGGACGACCTTGATTCAAGTCTCTCTGAAACTTAAGGAATATTTCTTAGAGATAGAATGTCAAAGGGAATTCTAACGGGACCACAGGTAGACGCAATGGGGAAGACATTTTTTCTAATACAGGTGGTCAGAGGAGCATCTTTCTGGGTTAGGGTTAGAAACATCTCTGAGGTACTGTTGCACCCTTCTAATGCTGGCTACAGTGCTGACAGGAGTCATGCACCGATATGACATTTTTGGGCCGATAACGATATCCGATATGAAGATCACTGTTATGGCCGATACCGATATACTGGCATTAATGCTTCTACAATCAGCAGATTCTGTATAGAATGAAAATGATTAAAGCTGAATTTACATACACACAACACACACATTTACGGTTCTGGGATGATTTCATTCACTGTCACATGACTAAATACACATCACCCCCTCACCCTCTGAGTCCGGGAAATCAAATGGCAACGAGATGGAAAAAATATTGGTTGTTAATATTGGCCGGGTTTTATTTATCAAACCAATGCTGATAGGTTAAAAAATGACTATCAAAGCCAATACCGATATTGATGCCAACATATTGTCCATCCCTAGCTGACAGCATAGCCTATGTTATAAGTGGGGCTTGATGTTGTCATGGTCCGTGGTGAGCTGCCAGCCTGTGACCCTGTTTTCTCCTCTGAGCATGGTTTTCCCAGGTGGGCGTGTCTGAGAGCTCCCAGCTGCAGCTGATGTCACCATCAAGGCCCGGGGGATTTAAGGAGCAGTGTGACACCTCACCACGCCGGATGATTACTCTGTTTGGGTAGCTCTAGCCTCAATCTGATTTTTGAGATTTGAATTCTGCCCTTCCCTACTCTCCTCCAGGTTCCTCTTCATCTCTCATCTCCTCCAGAACAAACCCGGATATCTGCACTTCTGACCACACTGCTTCATCCCGTCCGCCCGCTCTCAGCCGCTCACCTACCATCAGCCGTTCCTGCTCCTACGCTTCTGGAAAAACCAAATCCCTCACCTTTGGATCTCCTCAGCTCACCCGGACCTGACAACCCTCCCTGTACATGTACCACTAAGCCCAGCCTCCAGATACGTTTCCATTATTTCCACCTCATATTCACTCTGTCTCCCTCCTCAGAATCTCCTCCTGGAATCCTGCTGCCAGTCCTGCATTTCGCCGGTTCCCTCTCTCCCGTTGCTGCTTATTTAGCAACAAAAACCTTTTAACTTACCGTCCTGCTCTCCGTGTTGTGATTCTGCATGTCGTGGGTCTAGAAACTGCCACGCACCATGACAGATGTGGTGTATAAGTTCTGCTCCTAAATGCCACACATCCATTGCTACAACCATCAACTGCACTTGGTGGTTGTGTATGCTACGCAGAGTGAGCCATGAACAAAAAGAGTTTTTAGCCTATCAAGTTCACTTGGATCCCCGATCTTTGACGGGGCAATTACACTAACTAGATTGTCCTACAAGAATATTGATTTCACAAAAGTCTAACCTAATTTTCCACCAACATTTAGCTCATTTCTAGAACCCACCCTGTTGCAACCTCCAGCTCTGATGGCTGCCACTGTCGGAGCTGCAAGTCAGAAACATAAAATAGTTGATGCAAAATGGATGCTGCAGAAAAACGTTCAACAGGAAACATGAATACAGCAGTTTTGTACAAATACAAGTTCTGACACATCAGCGTTTTTATCAGTAAATGTTGCCATCAAGCCCAATACTGAATTCATACACAGAAACCAGAACTTTCAAATATACAAGTTGAGCCATAAATTATGATTTTATGACTTTATTTTCTGATGTTAATCTATTTCTGTTTGAGATCGTTATGATTTGATGACTTTTTATTTAGTTTTGATCCGTGTGAAGCACTTTGTGGTTCTGTCTGTGATGACTGCTGTATAAATCAAATGTACTTACTTGCCTATGATCTATAAAGTGAAATGACACAGGGATTATTATTAAACACACTTTTTTAATATGTCGTAGAAAAGCCTTTGTTGCTGATTATTGCCTCTAGATTCCTCTCGCATGGAGAGACCATCTGTATTGTTCAGGAATGATACTGGTTCGCTCTTTCTTGAAGGTTCCTTCGGCCTCTTTATGAACTTTAAATTGCAGTTCTCTCCACAGATGATCTATGGCACATATGTCAGAGTCAAGGCCCGCGGAGCATTTTTATGTGGCCTGCGAGATAAATATCAAAAATATATTAAAACTGGCCCGCTGGCCGATTTTACCGCAAAGACTTCAACTCCCATGATGCTTTGCGGCGTCAGCACGGAGGCGACGCGCCCCCTCCTTTGTGTTTTTTCAGCGCCTGCTGCCGGTCTCTGCAGCTTCGCTGTCTCGGACAAACTAAACACTCCTCTCACTCAGCGCCGAGGTCATTCAATTTCATAAAATTAATTGACATCCATTACTTCAAATCAGCTAAGCAGGCCATTAAAGAAACATCTGAATCCGGGATGAGCTGGAGATATATCTGAAGGTCATCAGCAAAGCAATGAAAAGTAATGTTGTGTCTGGCGAAGAGAGAGGACAATGGTAAAATATACAGTGAGAAAAGTGTTGGCCCTAAAATGGAACCTTGTGGAACACCACAAGTCACATGTGCAGGTGGTGATATAAAAGTTCCCAAGTTCACAGAAAAAGACCTGTCCTGTAGAAAAGACTGGAACCAATCAAGCACTGTGCCCCTTATACCAACACAGGACTCTAATCGAGACAACAGAATATCATGATCAGTGGTGTCAAATGCAGCAGATAAGTCTGGCAGCATTAAAGCAGCTGAGTTGCCAGAATCAGTGATCATTAATAAGTCATTCACCACTCGTAGAAGTGCACTTTCAGTGCTATGCCACGCTTTAAAGCCCGAATGAAATTTGTCTGAAATGTGATGTATGGACAGATAATCCTGTAGCTGTGCATGGACAACTTTCTCCAGAACTTTTGATAAGAAACTAAGTTTGGAAATAGGTCTGTAATTAGAAAGGCAAGTTGTGTCCAGGCTTGGCTTCTTTACAAGGGGATTCACTATAGCCTGTTTAAAACACACCCTGAGAGAAGAGAACAGTTCATTAGTCTGTGCACAGCTGAAGCAACACGGTCAAAGTCCTGCTTAAACATACGAGGTGGAATAACATCAAGTGGACAGACTGAAGACTTTAAACGATGGACAATATCTGATAACTCCTCTAAGAAGACAGGTTGAAACTGACACCATGATGTTAAACAGTCTGGATCAGAACTTGGATCTAGGACAGAAGATATTAAAATGGAAGATCTAATCTGTGAAATCTTTCCAACAAAAAAGACAAAAAGCAGTCACATAATTTTTGAGAAGGTATACAACTACTTCCAATGCTGGGATTCACAATACTGTTCATCAATCAATCAATCAATCAATCAATCAATCAATCAATCAATCAATCAATCAATCAATCAATCAATCCTTTAGGGAAATTAGAGTTTCTGTACACACACAATTCAGGGATCAGACTTAAATGGGCAAGACACATGACAAGAATTGGTGACTGTGGTCATTCGCAACCCGAGTCACGCTACCTTAATAGAGATGAGAGGGTAATATGAGGATTGGTTCAGGTGGAGGGAGGGCAGCTTTGCTCTGATAAAAAAAAACACCTCAACACATATACAACAGACGTCAGACAACACAACATAACATGAGACTCCAATAGGAAGGCGGGAGGGCTGGGATCCTGTTTCCCCCAGCGAGAGCAGCCATCTACGGTGCTCATCTACTGTACAGTCACAGGTGGGAGGGAGATCTTGGGAGAAGCAAAGAGCATATTGACTCCTACAGATTGATGACCTTGCCAGGCTGAAGTCCCCCAATCTGAAGGCCGGGGGGGTCACAGCATCTGTCTGCATTCCTTCGTAGGGGTTTTATTTGCTCGCTGCTCAAGGCTACCAGGGCGTCAGATTCAGATAACAAGACTTTGTTTGGGTCAGGCTGAGATAATTTTCCTCTCTGCCTTCAGTCTTTAAACTGATCATTCCAGTCCTTCAGTGAAGCCAATTTGGGGTTTTTAAACTTGTCCATACCATCCGGTGACTCTCTCCGAGATGACATCCATTTTGCGCGCTACTACCGATATCGCAGCTAGAACATTGTCCAGCTTACGATTCACCTCGAGTAACGTCCCAGTCTGAGAAGTCTCCACACGGACGGTGCTTTCCGTGGGTGCGGGTCGCCCTCCAATCGCTCGGAGTTATAAAAACGTACCCCCCTCAGAGTTGTCATGAATATAAACTAGATCTATTAAACCTAAAATGTTTTTTTGAACCAGGCTGTAAACATGTTTGTTTCTGCTGTGAAAATGACATTTTTAACATGGGAGTGAAAGAGGATTTGCTCTCCTCTGACACCTGACCCTAGTGGATGAGGGTGGAGCTCTTGCCACCTCCACGTTGGCTTTATGTTCATCCCAGCACTATGGGGACTGGGCATGCTGGGACGGGTTTAAACAAGGACTCATTTCCATAACCTTCTGTTGTGAAGCCAACCCTTATGGGGTCGCCATGGCTGAATGGAGACAGCGGTTGTCCACTGATCAGGTAGAGGGACAGTTCAATCCCAGGCTTTGGTAGATCACACATCATAGTATCCCTAACCAAGATACAGAACACTGATGCTGAAGTGAGATAGAACACCCAGCTGATTAACAGCTCACTATGGCAGCACTACACAGTACTAGTTTGTGTTTGGTTTATATTCATGTCACTTCTGGGAGTCATGACCTGCATTTGGACACAGATGACGGATGAGACACGAGCAGAAATGCACTCATTCTGTGATGTTAAAGGTCCATTGTCATTTATCGTTTGAAGCGTCCAGGTCCTGGAAGCAGCATGCAGCAGACCAACGCCAGGCTCACTCATTTAGAGATAACTGATTTATGCTTGGAGGGCCGATTTGTCCACCCTGCAGCACTGAATTAGATAAGGGGTGGAGTTATCTGCTTTGGACAACACACACACTTATCTCATTGTTACTCAACAAAGAGTATCACACTCGCATCATTTTCTGCAGGCACACAGCTACAGCCTGGGCAAGCTGAAGGTAACCTAACATGCAGCAGGCATCTAAACATTAAAATACATTTGTTAAAATCACATTATGTAACCCGACAATCATCTCCCCATGCTTCTGTTTTCCGTGTGGACGACTTGAGTGTTTAGCAGAATCAGCCCATCATTATTAGCTCTGTTGCCAGGCAACCAAAGAGACTAGGCAAATCACCCTGACAAGCTGGGGTGATGGAGGAGCAGCAGAGCTGGAGGAAGAACCAGAATGACCCAAGAGGAGAGACAGTAGAAGGAAGTCTGGACTGAGGCTGAATGAGAAACAGGAATCTGAGAACCTCATTAAACTTCCCCAGACGCGTTCCTACAATGGCTGACTGAAGTCTATTATTTACAGAGGATTTACACAGATGTAGAGGGCATCTGAGAAGGACAATGTGCAGTTTTCCTCAGTTACTCTATTTGAAAAGATGCCATTATAACGTCATCCCTAACGCTGGTGCTGCTGTGCTTCTACAGAAATATTTACCTGCAAAACACGTTTTATGGTAGCAAACGGATGTCCTAAAGAGTGTAGAGTAGGGCTCCAGCATTCTCTCTTTCTCATTTTTCCTATTAGTTTTGGAAAATAAACCATTTCCACATTATTATGAATAGTTGGGTTGTCTGATCAGGGTCCAGACTGAAGCGGTTACCATTGATCAGGATCACACTGGGTTCACAGCTCCCGATCTGTCATGTTTGAAGCTTATGATTTCATGTGGTCTGACTTTCTTTTTCCTTTTCTGCGTTCTTGTTAAACAGATAGAGTCATCATCCAAAGAAAACCTGGTTTGAGTCACAGAGTTGATAACGAGCCTTGAAGCACCCGAGTGGGGTCATTTCTGTTAGACCTAAGTTAAAGCCCCCGACCCCTTGACACAGCTGGCAAACAGCTGATACTCAAAAAAATTAGAATATGGTTTATAGCGGCGTACTGAATAGGTACATTTATAGCCAAAAGGCTAATTTCCATTGGCAGGGGGACTGCCAATGGAAATGAGCCTTTTGGCTATAATTGGGTACATTCACATTGTAAACGTTTATTAATGCGCACTGTCCCTCTACATCAAATAAAGGTTATTCAATTCAATTCAACTGCAGCAATATAAACACATCACATGTGTTCATGTGTTTAACTGATGTAAACAGAAGCAACAATACAGACCTTAATGACTGTCTTATATTTCCATATGAACACACAGATAAAGGCTTGAATCAATGTGTCTCACACACACACACACACACACACACACACACACACACACACACACACACACACACCTGCACAATGGCAATTAAATTGATTTTGACCAGGTCTGGCAGTTTTAACTGATCGTTACAACACTTTGTGGGATATATATTTCCTGGAAGGCATACTGCCCATATAAATGTCTCTGGGACCAAATATCAGATGTTTATAGTAGCAGTTGTCCCTGTCTCTATGGAGGGCTTCAGTTTGCTCTTGAAAGAAAGAAAGAAAGAAAGAAAGAAAGAAAGAAAGAAAGAAAGAAAGAAAGAAAGAAAGAAAGAAAGAAAGAAAGAAAGAAAGAAAGAAAGAAAGAAAGAAAGAAGGAAAGAAAGAAAGAAAGAAAGAAAGAAAGAAAGAGATCTTTTGCACCTCTCAAGATAAAAATCACAAAGTGCTTTACAGGAACATAAATTTAAAAAAGGATTGAAAAACAACATAAAAATGAGAACAAATAAAAGTTGGGATCAAAAGATGTGAGGAAAGGGAAAGAAAAAACTATTAAGGACGAGGGAAATCGTTGGCACCCGGGAAAGGCGGAATAAGAACAGGGAGCAGAATAAGGAGAGGATGGTGATGAAGGTCACGCAAAAGCCAGCGTGAACAGTCAGACACCAATAAGTTTTATTTAAATTGTGATTCATAAATATTTGCGATGCCAATGTTTACATTTCATCTGGCATTATGGGATTGTGTGGCATGAAACAGCACATTTAGCAAACAATTAAACAGTTTAGCACATCTGGAGGAGGATTCAATTCAATTCAAGTTTATTTATAAAGCGCCAAATCACGACAAGAGTCGTCTCAAGGCACTTCACATAATAATCATTCCAATTCAGGTCAGTTCATTAAGCCAATCAGAAATAATGTTTCCTATATAAGGAACCCAGCAAATTGCATCAATTGCACTATACAGCAATCCTCATACTAAGCAAGCATGCAGCGACAGTGGAGAGGAAAACTCCCTTTTAACAGGAAGAAACCTCCAGAGAATCCTGGCTCAGTATAAGCAGCCATCCTCCACGACTCACTGGGGATGGAGAAGACAGAGCACACACACACACACACACACACACACACACACACACACACACACACACACACACACACACACACACACACACACA
>SSNQ01034591.1:182596-212462 GCA_006942095.1 Nothobranchius kuhntae | reverse complement strand
AGGTAGGGTTTTCACAGCATTTGTCTGCAACTCCAAGGCTGCTTATGGCGTCAGATTGGATAACAGGACTTTGTTTGGGTCAGGCAGAGATAATTTTCCTCTCTGCCTTAAAGTTTGTATTGATCATTCAAGTCCTCCAGTGAAGCCAATTCGGTGATTAAACATCCCTACACCGTCCGGTGACCCTCTCCGAGATGACATCCATTTTGCGCACTAACAGCGGTAACGCAGCTAAGACATTGTCCAGCTTACGATTCACCTCGAGTAACGTCCCAGTCTATGAGGTCTCCGCCCGGACGGTGCCATCCATGGGTGCGGGTCACCCTCCAATCGCTCCCGTCATCCCAATTTTTCGGAAAACCAGATATCCTCCCACTCCAATCAGAAGAAATCCAGTGATCATCAGGCCGAATATCCACACATCTTCGACGTCCTCAATGGACAGCTGAGAGAGACATGACATTCCACTTCTTCCAGGAATCGAGCATAGATCCCGCTGCGTGTGTCCCGTGAGGGCAAGCGCGAGCCCCCTCCTCCGTTCTCATCGTAGAAAAAATCTTATCAATCACGTTGAATGACCAGTTAATTAAATCCATTTCTGAAAAATAGTGATGTCCAGAGGAAAAGCAGAGAAGCGCTCTGTAGGAGACGGGACAAAGAGCCTTGGGAAAAAAGATAAGGGAGCAGAAAGGGAAGCGTCTGTACTCTGTGAGTGCCAGAATTTAACATCGTAATATCAAACAGCTTTTTGTTGTTTTGGATGGTAGTAAAGGGCAGGGGACGAAAACTGACTTTGGAAGAAGTGAAAAACTACATCCATTTGCACAACCATCTCTAGGGTTCACAGAGACTGGTCCGAGAAAGGGAAAACATCCAGTGAGTGGCAGTTCTGCGGGTAAAAATGCCTTGTTGATGCCAGAGGTCAGAGGAAAATGGCCCCACTGGTTTGAACTCAACTAAATATTAACAATAACTAGGCTATGGTTCACTTTAATTCTTAGTTTTGCTTCTAGTTGTTAAAATGATGCACTCATCCAAAAGCATTTGTGTAAAGACACATTTCCGAGCGACCCTGGACTTATCGTTGTTTAAGCAGTGCAGCTCCGCTCTGCCGAGCTGCTACCTGCGGAGAAGAGGCAGAATCGTAACTTCTACCATTTTCTGTGCATTCTATGCCTCTGAGAAAAATGGTGTTTTCTTGTTTGGTTGTGTGTTGTTTCATGCCAGCTACCAGTGGTGTACAATGTGCACGATTAAAACTTGCTTTACCCCGGCTACACACTGAAAGCATCAGCACTGCGGAACGGTTTATGACAATCACTGCACTCGAGTGCACCTCAGGAGAGACTCAGCAGCGAAGAAGGTTCTGTGCCATGCTCCTCGTTCAACTTGTGAGATCACACAATCCCTTGTGACTTCAAAGGTTACAGTTTGTTTTTGCAATCCGCCATTAAACCAAAAAGAAGAAAATCATGTTGTTATCGCTGTTTAATGCAATACTTTATTATAAAATACCAGGGATTTTACACGGAAACCGTGTGTGCTTTCCCATCTAGCTCTACGTTAACTGCGGTAACCCATCCCAGAAGCAGCTCACCGATAAACTAGAACCCAATCCTATCTTTAGCGGCACTAAACCTTACTGCCATGTGAATCCATGCTAGGTACTGTGACACTGGTATATTAGTCTGAGACTGCTCATATTTAAAGACATGTCTTGATCCAAAACTTTACAGAAATACCCAATAGCCACATGTACGTGAAGCCAGTGCACAAAGCAACTTCCGTCTTTGAGCTCGTGCCTTTCTTGGCCTACGGTATGTGATAGCCATGAGCCATTATTCAATAAGTGAACAGCATGATCTAAAGAGAGAAGGACACCACATAAATCAATAATACAACAAAGTACTTCAACCCAGGAGTTCCTGAACCCAAGGACATTCCCTTCCAACATCAATACATGTGCCCAGACTTCCAGGAGAACAAAACAAACAAAAAGGATCAGATGCAGCACCTATTTTGTATCTAATAATTATGTCATGTAAGCTTCCTGACATTTCAAGTGCTCTCAACATTACGCCAAACTTCCACCCAGTCAGGTTTGAAGCTCTGGGTAGACTAATCACCCTTCCAGGCTTTCATTCCTGAGGAGAACGTGACACTTTTGGTCAGCAAGTGGTTATAAATACATGAAAGGTACCTCATAGGCCTTACAAGCAGACCTAAATCTGAAGTAGACAAAACAACAAAAACAAACAAACAAAGAATCCATCCATCTATTTTCTTTACTCGCTCATCCACGCAGGGTTGCAGGGGGCTGGTGCCTATCTCCAGCAGTCTCAGCAGGTGGGGTACACCCTGGACAGAGAGCCAGTCCATCGCAGGGCAACACAGAGTCACACAGAAAAAACCATCACACACACACACACACACACACACACACACACACATACACACACACCTAAGGACAATTAAGAAAGACCAAGATACCTTACAGTCGTGTTTTTGGACTGTGGGAGAAAGCTGGAGATGCATGCACAGGGAGAACATGCTACGTCTGTGCAGAGACACCGAGGCCAGGAAGTGAACCAAAAACCTGCTTGCCACAAGGCAACAGTGCTAGCCACTGCTCCACTGTGCAACCCAAACAAAGACTGTCTGTCACTTTCATACTTTTACACCAAATCCTGGAAACTAATGCTTCTTTCCCCCTAATATCGTAACACCTTTACTATCCCAGGCCTTGTTATGAAAGGGTTTCTCCTGCTGGCAAAAGAACGCTACAGTTCCATAACGGAGACGATGCATGCCACTGATGTTTCAATTATAGATATCTTCATACGGCCCTAAATGCCACGGACATACGCCTCAACACTGGACTGTAATGTAGACCAACTTTTTTAGTTGGCACTCCTGCAAAAAGGAAAACCTTTTATCTCAATGATGGGATACGCTTTTGCTTAACATCTTCCCATGAATCGTCCTTATTATCATCTAACCTGCAGGATAAATTCCTCAAAGCATTGACCCAATCAAAGAGCTTAAAACGAGGACATCCACATCCTCCACTAGCTCTTTTCAACTGTAATACTGACCATCAAAGGCCAGGGATCGTACATAACTTCATAATGAGTACGCTCTACACCCGCAGGCTGCCAGAGGGGGAAGAGAGAATTAAAAAGTTCATGCTAGGTAACACATTCTTCTTGACAAAGGAAATTCTAGCTGGAACCAAATCTGGTAAGTGTTTTCACCTTTTCATATCCTCTTCAATCCCTTCCAGTACTGACTGGTTGTTTAGTTTAGCAGCCGCTGTAACATTCATTCTAACTGTAATGCCTAAGTAGGTGGTTTCCTTTATTATAACTATCTGAGGAGATAACTTTGTATCCTGAAAGTCAACCAAAACTCCCAAGTTTATTTGGAAGAGTTTAAATTATGTGCCGGGCAGGACTCTCCGTTCAGGTGACCTACATCTACTACAGATTCCCCGTCTACGCTGCAAAACCCGTGGTGAACGAGCGTTTTCTGTCTGCGCTCCGAAACTCTGGAATGATCTCCCGCTGAATATCAGACTCTCCTCCTCCACTGGGGTGTTTAAGTCTCACTTAAAGACTTACTTTTATTCCCTTGCTTTTACTGCCTAGCTATCTTATCTAGGTTTATTTATGCTGTTCTTTTACTGATTTTATTGACTTCTCTTGTTTGGTTCTTTGTGCTCTAGCTGTTTTATTCTTTTATATTATTCTTTTAACCTTTTATGTTTTTACCCCTGTACAGCACTTTGGTCAGCTCACATGCTGTTTTTAAATGTGCTCTATCAAATAAATGGAATGGAATATAAGTTAAGGAACCATTCTCATAAACTGATGTGGAATGTGAGGATATTTGTGGGCAAAAGAAGTCGAGTCATCGGTTCAACCAACAACTTGGAAATTGACAAGGACAGGGGATCTCCTCTCCTAACCAGGAACACATCAGAGCGAAGACAGACCCCGAATAGTACAAAGGGGCAGGTATGCGCGGTATGCTGAACATTGTTCAGAAGACAGGAAAGATGCATGATGCAAATAAAAGGACCAATCAACAAACTGAACAGGCGGGACTAGCCGTGGAGCTTTTCAGAGCTGATCACACCAGCTGTCTGTGTGCAGCACCGAGTCCCCCCTCCCTCCCCACACCCGGCATGCAGCGGCCAAATATAAACAAACGTGTCTGCCGAACTTTTGCTCCGTAATGTAAACTTTAACTCCTGCAGCGTAGAGGAAACTTGTTAAAATACGTCAACACGGTGGATTTAATAGAAGCTTTAAAGACCAAACTCTGGACGGTGTGAGGTGAGTTTGTCTCAGACGTGTTTTGTCCTCCAAATTCAGAACAAAGCCTAAACCAAAGTCTTCCAAGTGTAGTGTTAGACAGCAGATGAGCCAGTGTAAGGAAGAGCTCTCACAGTCCATCACTTGTGAAACGGGAATGGAGTTCTGGATTGGAAAATGTGACACATTTTATCCCAGCCTGAAACCATTAGCATCAGATATATTGGCAATGGCAGCTTCTCAATCTTTAGCAGAAAGAGTGTTCAGCATCACAGGTGACCTCACTAGAGGGAAACGCAACCGAGCAAAGGTCACACTAGCACGAAGTGCTTTTCTCAAAATGAATCGCAGCAAATAAATATTCACACTGTTTGGTTGAGCCTGTGTTGTAACGAGTGAATATCTACAGACTCAGGGTTAACGTGTTTAAATTTGCTGCTCTTGTACATTCTTGTTGTGCAATTGCTAAAAAGAGCACCTTTGTAATTTCCAGTGTGCTTTTTGTTTTTTATTTAACACGTAAGTGTTAAACATGTGAAGTGTTTTTTAATTCAAATATTCTATGTTCTTAGCTGTGTGTGCTATATCTGATCAGTGGTGGGTAAGGGTTTTGGCCCTAGTTTTTCCGTGCTCTATACAAAAGTAGGAAATTACTTCATTAGAAAAATTATATGCATTTTGTTGACTAAAATTATTTGTTATTTTCGTCGACTAGAATGGGACTAAAACTAAAATAAATCTAATGACTAAAATTGGACTAAGACTAAAATTAATTTTTAGTCAAAAGACTAAAATAAAATTAAAATTTCCTGTCAAAATTAACACTAGCGTTGTTCCCCCTTGTGTGAAGTGCCGTTTTCGTTGGTGGTGGGATTTTGTTTTCCGTCCTCCGTGTGTGTGAAGTGTTTCACAGGTGCCCTGGAGGTGGTGGATGTCCACTGCTCCCCTTTTTTAATTAATGCCGTTCGATAAGCTAACTGTGTGTTTTAACAACATTAGACCTTTTTTAATCAAGAAACACCTTTTGACTTGTTTTTAATTTGCTAAATAAACTTGGAGAAAGTAACAACCAGTTTTGAACCTTCTGGAGCGAATGGCCAACGGTGCTAATTCCTAGGGTGTGATTCCCTAGGTGGCATCGTTGTTGTTTTAATTAATCCCCTTTAGCTTTTCCTATAATGTTACACAAAAGTGGTGATGAACTACAAAGTAGCCACAGCTGCCCTGCGGTGCACTGACAGAGGAGAGACTGCTTCTAAGCAACAATCCTGACTGCTCAGATCATCATGAAAATGTTTGTTCACTCTGGGTAAAAACAAAAGACCAAAGGGTCCTCCACGCCACTGACTCCGCCCACAACCCAGAGGCTAGTTTTTAATGAGCAATTGCCACGATGTAGAAACTAAGTACTAGAAAATGGCACAAGTTTTGTGATTTTGGCAAAAATAAAAACAGCAAAATCATAGTTTAAAGACCAGAGAGAACTATTTAAAACAACTGAAAAGATGATCGAGTGGGTCTTTCACACAGCAGAGGTTGTCCTAATGGGTCTGAGCTGGATATCTGTGAAGCCTCTGCCTTCTTTTCAAATCAAACTCTCTGGGCTCCTTTGATTGGTTCCATCACATAGCAATTGTCCTGATTGGGATGATGTGTGGGTTAGGGTGATTGGGGGTGGGCTGCGGCTGGGGGGCTGCCTTAGGGTGGACTACTGGTGGTTGTGAGTGGGGCCATGGGTTGGGCATCTAGCATCGATTGGAACCAGAGTTTTCCCCGGAATCATTTAAAGTTTTTTTATTTTGATTCCTAGAATGCCGACGGAAGAGGAATCCACAGCCGATCTCCATGAAAAATTTACGTGATCTGCAAATGGTGATCAATGCTTTTCAGAGCTGATCACACCAGCTGTGTGTGTGCAGCACCGCCCCTCCCCCACCCAGATATAAACAAACGCGTCTGCTGAACTTTTACTCCGTAACGTAAACTTTAACTCCTGCAGCGACGCGTAGAGGAAACATGTTAAATACGTCAACACGGTGGATTTAATAGAAGCTTAAAGAACAAACTCTGGACGGTGTGAGGCGAGTTTGTCTCACTGCAGAAATAACAACACACACGGAGCGTCAGCAGTCAGACGCAGCCACTCACCAACACTAGTGTGTGTGTGTGTGTGTGTGTGTGTGTGTGTGTGTGTGTGTGTGTGTGTGTGTGTGTGTGTGTGTGAGCATCAGAAGGCTGAACAATAACCTGTAGAATAATTAAAGTCATCATGCTAGAGCAGCTTCTCTGTGGTGGACCACACCAGCTTCTGCCACCATAAATAATAATAATAATAATAATAATTATAATAATAATAAATAACATTTTAATGTCCTTTCTGAACTATTTCTGTTGAGTTTTAATGTTTAAACCTGTTAGCTTGTTACTGACAGCAGCTACGTTTAAGCTTCACTTCCTGTTGTGACTGAAGCTGCTGCAGCATGGAGGTGTAGTTCTCAGTCATCCTGGACATGATCATCCTGAGAGTTTTAGCTGGAGACAGCTGGACGTTTCTGGATGTGTTGGAGACATTTAGCCTCTCATCCCAGAGGCTGCTTCCACACTTTGGTTGTGGTCAGAAACAAACACACTGGTTGTGCTGCAAGTCGTCTTCTTTTTGTCTCCAAAACATGTTTTTGTCTAAATGAAGGTGATGTTGTTGTTCATAGAGTTAAAATTCAAGTACCACAAATGAAAGTGACCTGGGTTGGATCTGATCTGTGCTGTTCAGACCCAGGAAAATCAGATTTGATACACTTTTGTTTGCAGTGGCATCCACAGAGTGAAGCATTTTAATGCTACCAAGTACCACTAGATGGCGCCACAGTTAATGTGTTTGAGACCTTGAGTCATTTTTCGACACAGAGAATGCTTCCAAGTGCTTCGTGAGGCTTCATTGGCACACCACTACCACAGGTCTAACATTACACTATGACACCCAGAGTGACTCTACAAAGTTTCTAATGACACACAAGCACAGGAACCACGAGCCGGTGAAAACACCAGAGTAAGCTGGAGTCTCGAGTCTGTCTGGTGCAGCTCCTCTTTGTAGGAGCTACCCTGATTAGTGAAGTGGGAGCAGGTGGCAGGAAGCAGCTGTGGGGAACGGAAGTGTCGCTGTCCGCCGTGCTGAAGGCAGATCCAAGCAGAGTGGACCAGAGGGCTGGAGCTGTCCGTGGTCCTGCACGGACACAGAAGGAGCTGCAGAGAAGATCCTAAAGGTTGTCCCACAGACCGGGGGTTCCAACACTAGCCAGCTAGGGAAACATTGATTTTACTCTGGGCCGGGGCATCAGTGAATGGTCGTACCTGCCTTGATATTGGATTAAAATGATGGTAAGGACACTTTATCTCACCTCTGATGGAAGTGACAAACAATAGAGCTGTGCACAATAATTCACATCAAATTAAGAATATATATTCTATAACTTTTAGCAAACATTCATTTAAAATTCTTTTTTCAAAGACAGAATAAGGAAGGTCATTGGTTATCACCTCTGACATCATCATGCAGACAAATAAGCTCTGAGTCAGATTAGTGACTGAAGAGTTTTAACAGTAATGTCAGAACAATCATGGAACAAGGGTTCATCTAGCAGTGTTATTCTACTTTACCCTGTATTTGTTTACAGCAACCTCTGATGGCAAGCCATTTTAACATTTAATCAACTGCACCTCTCTGTAATTACTGTTCTACATAACAATATTATAATTTATCCATGTCCAAATAATATTCTTACTGGTGAAATAGGGAGCATAATGATTTGAACTCGTAGAAGTTATATTTAAGGACATTCATAATAACAACTACACTAGTAGCATCACTTTAACATCTTCATGAAGGTGTTTCTATCCTTCCCGTTTGGCATTTACACATGTTAATACAAATGTGAAATCAGTTATTTAAAGTCAATCATGAAACAGTGATTATTTCTCAGACTATACCACCAAACTTTATAATTGCTGCAACCCTAATCTCATTCCACGATCACTTATTCAGGCGCAAACACCAAATGATTGATAATCTTTTCACATAGCAACGGTGTGTGACGCTGTAACGTTGCAGGTTAAGTTAGTAGACTGGTGTATGTGCTTGGCTGAGGAGCAAACACAGTGAAGAACAGTTAGCCACACTGGTAAGGATGTGTGTTGCTGGATGATGACATCATAGCTCTGCGACCAACAAAGTCTTAAAGCGACACAACCCGATTATGTCTGTTACGTCTCACACATAGGTTTCCGGTTTTCATCCACTCAGGGAATTCCAAGACAACAGGTGGTGGGGAGCCATGACAAGGGCAGTTAAATGATGTCATCAGATGTTATGTCATGGTGGCGTTTAGTTTTCTAACCCACATGCAGAATCAGAGCCAAGAGACAAGGTTAGACAAAACAATAATGTTTATTAAATAAGGTGATGAGTGGCTTTCGAGGAAGCTCTGAAGTACGGGGTCTGAATCTAGCTGGGGAAAACAGGAAGGTGTGGAGGCGGCAGTAGGGAATGTAAATAGTGCAGGCTGGAACAGTCTTACTAGACAGCAGGGAAGTGTAGATCCTGAGGAGAGGGTTGGTCTGGTCTCAGCTAGAGAGGTGCTCCAAAGGGGGTCCAATCTTTGGTGACAAGGGATGATGATGATGAGAAATACAAACCATGAAGCGAGGCAGGTGGGGACAGTCAAAAGACTGAGCTCGAGACTAGGTCAGATACCCAAACTGAGTAAATCTTCCATGTAGGTCTCACGCTGCTCCTCTCATAGCCAGCCGATGACTGCAGTAGCGTGGCTGCAGCTAGCTGCTAACCGGAGCCGCCCACCTGCAGGAGAAAGATCAGTATGGGGGGAAAAGACCTCAGGCCATGACATGCTAAGCCACTTTATGGAGATGATCCAGATGTTCCAGTCCTGTTTTTACTCCAGGGGTCTCCAACATTTAACTACTAGACTACTTTTACACAGAAGAACTACTGCCACACAATTTATCCACATTGATTCTTTCCAATGGGTTAATATGCTTGCTATGTTAAAAAAACTGCTATGCTCACTACATATGCATGCACTGTATTCACAAGTTGCCTATTCTGTATTTCAGTACATCCCTATTATAATGAATAATGGGTTTGCTGTGGCCTAAAACCTTGGCTTTGTTGGAGCCTTCAGATAACCACCATGGGACCACTGATTTACAATGAGCCCTTTTACTACAGCGGACTAGACAGTCCCACTGCATCAAACATCCAATGAAACTATCATTTTCCTCGTTTGAGCGACTGGAGTCTAAATCAGTCAGAATGGGTCAGCTGGTGACTTTAATGTTATTTGGTTATCACATATCTCTTATTTTAACAATATCTCTTTGGATAATGTTTGGTTGTCTCATTAGAGTTTTGATTTAATTCTATGATAGAATCTGTTTTATGTTTTATTTTATCTTGTTTTTTTATTGATCTAGTGTAGTGGGGTTGGTCGGGATGGGGGTTGTGTTTTCTATGGTTTGTTATAAAATAAAAATGTTCAATAAGGCCATGTTAAAAAAACACGTCGTCTGTGCCACCACACGACAATAAACCAGAACCACCATTTGGGCAATCCATCTAACACTGGTCACCTGTTGTCAGTATTAGTGACCAATAGGAGTGTGACGTCTGGTCTCGGTGTTGAGTCTTTATTGGAGTCTGATGAACTCAGACTGACAGATGATGTCTCCCTCGTCTGAGAGGCCATGTGGTTTATGCCACAAACACTTCCTGTGCCAGAGTAATGGAGTGGAAACAGACCAGACAGATTGTGTTGTTTAGCCAAACATTATCCATTCAACACTCATCCGTTCAGTCCTGAGATGAGCTTTTTGTTTTTTTTCCCCAGACACAAACATCTTCTCTGAGGAGCCTGTTCCACTGCCCTCTTATTCTGAAAGAGGTGAAAAAGCTCTTCATCTCGAAGAGATTCCAATCAAGACTTGGTATTTTTAAAATGTTTGTTTTCCTACTCCACCTGTTTATTATTTTTATGCAGTAGGAGGCTGTAATTAGTCTCACGAAGATGTTCTCCGCTGGTTGTTGTGAGCAATAAAATCTGTTGTCCAGTGTGAAGTGACAGCTGGTCATTCTATTACCTCTAATCTCCAAGAGACGTTGCAGCACTTAAGATTGCACGCAAGCCACTCCGGTCTTTCTATATAAAGTTAGACATCTGATTATAACAACAGAAGGAGTTTGGGAGTCATAAACAGAGGACCGGTTACCATGGATACATCCATCATTGGTGAATATGAGCTAAGGGAGTTGACACGCTTGAGGCTTGACTGGTTTGTTCAACTCAGACTTTGCAAAGGCTGTGCCTGTTAGAAAAGCTATAAACTAACTTCTGTGAAGCATTTAAAGCATTTGGAGTCCTGTCATGAAATTATGTTTTCAGAACTGGAGACTTTCTGTCATGGAGGGGCCACAACAGAAGCTGAGGGCTCTGCTCAAAACAGTGGGCAGGTTGAGCCACGGAGTCTCTATAAAACAAAGAAGAGTCTCTGGAGTGTTGGGGAGGTGTGTTGGCAGCTTATGGTTTCCACCAGGGAGAAAATCAGAGGGGGGGGGGGTAGTCAGGTATGAGGAGAGTGGGCGGCCAGGGGAAGTGCAGCGCGGCGTGGTGCTTGAGATGAATCCAGGAGGTTGTTGTTTGAGGCCGATGGTGGAGGTTGAACCTGGGTGAGCACAGGAGGTAGCTAGCCAAAGATGACGCAGGAAACAAATGTAAATACTGGAGGCACAAGAAGTCACTAGATGCACATTAAATCAGTACAGTGGCTCCAGCTACCCAAAGTTGACTAATCATCCGGCCTGGTGTTGTCACACTGCTCCTTAAATCCCCCGGCTACTGCTGATGGCATTAGCAGCAGCTGGAACGATCTCAGGCACACCCGCATGCAAGCAGCTCCCAGGAGTAACTCGCCACAGACCACGGCAAGTTCATGTTGTGTGTTAATGTTACACGTTTATGGAACTGCTGTAAAAACTGTGACTCAAGCAAAGTCATGCAAATAATCCAGGAATTTAATCAAATATATTAAGTTTTTACCTGGAGGAGGGACCCAGGACCGTAACCCTCCAGATCTATGAGGTAAAACGTCAACGCGGCACAAATGTCGATGAGCGGCCCTACCGGATGGATCAGAACGTTACTGATGAGCCGGGCAGGAGGCAGGCACAGAGGACTGGGGGCAACAGGTTTCCACAGGGGTTTTCATGGAGGGAGAAAAGCCAAATGAACAGTAGAAGGGTTAATGACAGCAGTCCTTGGGAGTCTTTTTTTTACAGGTGTCTTTCAGTTTTAATATCTTTTGGAAAGCCAACCCAGCTGACCAGGCACGTAGGCCGGATCAGGCCTTCTATGATGGTCAGCCAAGCGATGGTTGCAATCACCGGTCCTCTGAAGGACCTCAGTGATCCGAGCCCAGGTGCATCTTGCGTGACGAACAAACCAAGAAGCAGGAGTGGGGGGTGCGAAGTCAGAAGGAAACAGGAGGCTGGCAACTAAGGGAAACCTTAAAAGGAGACTGTTCTGTGAGCATTGTGGGCGTATTCTACCCATGCCAACGGGGTGCTCCACCCAGAGGGGCTGGACGAGCAAACACACTTGAGCATGGTTTCCAGCTCCTGGTTCATCCTTTCACATTGACTGTTAGTTTGGAGATGGAAATCAGGGAAACATGAGCCCCCAGGCTCAGGGCCGGCTTTGCCGACAGGCGACACAGGCGGCCGCCTGGGGCGCCATCTGAAGGATAGGGCGCAAAATAAAAAAATAAAAAATAAAGAGTATTAAATTTATGTTTGTAATATGAAATGCACTCTCTACATGCTCAAAATCCCCCTCTGAAAAGACATGAAATTAAAACATCAACATTTAAATTCTAATGATCTGCTGCATGACGAGCTCCCGCTTGGGCCACCGCTCCGAAGAATTTGACCGTTAAGGGTGCCGTAGATCACGTGCGTGGGTGGCACTGTGGAAGGACTTCCTGTCGTCGCGTTTAAACGTTTGATATTTTACGATGAAAAGAACGCCTAAGCCATCGGGATCAGCATTCCCGAAGCGAAGGAAGGAGGAAGAATAAAAACGGGCCCAAAGCAGAGGTATGTAGACTTTATAAGTTTTGCAAAGGAACTTTTTGCGTTTCCCTTGTAGCTAACTGCCTCTCCTGCCACGCACGGTCCACGGACGGACCCTCGCTAGCTGTTTACATACACAATACAGTATCTGTAACTTTAACCCATTCATTTTACGTTTGAATCGTCGTGTCCAGATGCAGTGAGACAATGTCTGCAGCCACACAGGCACCTGTTGACACCAGGGGGCGGGACTGTCTTTACACCTGTTGAGTCTCACTGTGATGATGAAGAATGTAAGATTTTTTACTGGTTTTTGGAGCTTGATTGCAGCCTTTTTATGAACTTCGATTCAAGTTTTAAGTACGCATACAATATGAATATAATATTTTCATATCAGAAGAACGCTAGGTGTGGGTGTGGCAAAATTTCAACTTTGTCCTTCACATCGAGCGGGCGGCACCGCCGCGGCCGTGGCGGTGACTCCCCCGCTGCTGCCGGGCCCGGCGGGGAGTGAGAACTACCTAAACTCAGCATGACATCTTATATCGTCTCTTTCTGGTTTACGCTGCAGCGTCTTCATCCAGGCATCACGCAGCACCAGCAGCACATTTACTGAGCTACAGTCTCAGCATCTAGAACCAGGTGAGTAAGTTACTTGTTAGGCTATTTGTAATCAGCAGTAGAAACGGGCTTTTTCAAATTAAACGGCTTATCACATATATCGATATGCAAAACTTATTTATTTGAATCCACACCAGACACTTGTTTTTGGCACAATCAGTGCAGCATTGATTTAGCATTGAGAATATTAAATAATCTCAACATGCACATCTGAAATTGTCTCCTTAAGATGTTGTTGCCAGTTAGGCTGTAAATCTGTAAAAAAGGATGGACGTTAGTTTTTGTGACATAGTGAGTCATCTTCAGGGCAGAAAGGTTTATGCCCTGAAGAAGGTCGTACCGAAACGCGTCGGTGTTTCCTTGTTTAATAAATGAAATCCTCAGAGTGCCTCAGATCACCGGATCTTCTTCCTCATGTTCTACATTTATTTGATGCTGAAGAGCACCTGAGAGTGAGACATACGTTTTTTCATATATTCCCCATGGATGCACTCACTTCCACCTGTTTGATCATTTTATTCATGTTTTCATAGAACAGATTAAAAAAAAGATCAATAAAATAAAAAGTCCAGTAACATTAAAATAATGAAAAGCATCACTGCACATGACCGAGGAATACTGAACGTGAAAGTGGCGCTGTTCTTAATTCATGCATCAGAGGGTTAAGTTGCTTTGTGTGTGTGTGTGTGTGTGTGTGTGTGTGTGTGTGTGTGTGTGTGTGTGTGTGTGTGTGTGTGTGTGTGTGTGTGTGTGTGTGTGTGTTTATCTTCTCACAGAAGAAGAACCCAACACCAGCAGACTCAGTGCTCCAATCCAACAGCCTAAAGAGACACCATCATCAGCTTCAACAGATGTGTGTGAACATGTAGGAGCTGCTGGCCCCATGGATCCTGCTCAGGGCCGGCTCTGGGTAATTTGGTGCCCAAGGCGAGAGTGCCCATTTGCGCCCCCGCCCCTCTCACCCAAACCCAAGTCCACACATTGGAAAAAGCAACTCCACAGTTATTCCTTAGTTACTAATTTTTTATTTTAAATATTCACACAGCAACTCTTTAAAGTCAGCAGCCTGAAGAATAAATGTAAGCTGGAAAGATAAGTAACCTGAGAATATTACAATAACCAACAACTCATAATGTTGTGCAAATGTCATGGGGGGGGGGGGGGGGGGGGGGGGGAGATGCAAAATCAAAAGCAGCATTAAACTGTGCAATCAAAAGCAAAACTCAAATATCAAAGTGTCATCATAAAGAAAGTTCTACTTTCCATTTTGTTCTACTGCTGTGGCCAGTCAGCAGGATCCATGAGGCCAGCAGCTCACACATGTTCACACACATCTGTTGAAGCTGATGATGGTGTCTCTTCAGGCTGTTGGGTTGGAGCACTGAGTCTGCTGGTGTTGGGTTCTTCTTCTGTGAGAAAATAAACACACACACACACACACACACACACACACACACACACACACACACACACACACACACACACACAGAGCAACTTAACCCTCTGATGCATGAATTAAGAACAGTGCCACTTTCACATTCAAAAACAGGTGGACGTGGGGATTATTTGAAAAAACGTATGTCTCACTCTCAGGTGCTCTTCAGCATCAAATAAATGTAGAATATGAGGAAGAAGATCCGGTGATCTGAGGCACTCTGAGGATTTCATTTATTAAACAAGGAAACGCCGACGCGTTTCGGTACGACCTTCTTCAGGGCATAAACCTTTATACCTTGAAGATGACTCACTATGTCACAAAAACTAACGTCCATCCTTTTTTACAGATTTACAGCCTAACTGGCAACAACATCTTAAGGAGACAATTTCAGATGTGGATGTTCAGATTATTTAATATTCTCAATGCTAAATCAATGCTGCACTGATTGTGCCAAAAACAAGTGTCTGGTGTGGATTTAAATAAATTAATTTTGCATATCGATATATGTGATAAGCTGTTTAATTTGAAAAAGCCCGTTTCTACTGCTGATTACAAATAGCCTAACAAGTAACTTACTCACCTGGTTCTAGATGCTGAGACTGTAGCTCAGTGCTGCGTCATGCCTGGATGAAGACGCTGCAGCGTAAACAAGAAAGAGACGGCGTAAGATGTCATGCTGTGTTTAGGCAGTTCTCACTCCCCGCCGGGCCTGGCAGCAGCGGGGGAGTCACCGCCACGGCCGCAGCGGCGCCGCCCGCTCGATGTGTCGGACAAAGTTGAACATTTGCTACACCCACACCTAACGTTCTTCTGATATGCAAATATTAAATTCATATTGTATGCGTACTTAAAATTTGAAACAACGGTCATAAAAGGCTGCAATCAAGCTCCAAAAACCAGTAAAAAATCTTACATTCTTGATCATCACAGTGAGACTCAACATTGTCTCACTGCATCTGGACACGACGATTCAAAAGTAAAATGAATGGGTTAAAGTTACAGATACTGTATTGTGTGTGTAAACAGCTAGCGAGGGTCCGTCCGTGGACCGTGCGTGGCAGGAGAGGCAGTTAGCTACAATGCTAACGCAAAAAGTTCCTTTGCAAAACTTATAAAGTCTACATGCCTCTGCTTTGGGCCCGTTTTTATTCTTCTTCCTTCCTTCGCTTTCGGAATGCTGATCCCGATGGCTTAGGCGTTCTTTTCATCGTAAAATATCAAACGTTTAAACGCGACGACAACAGGACGTCCTTCTACAGTGCCACCCACACACGTAACTATGGCAACCTTAACGGTCAAATGCATCGGAGCGGTGGCTCAAGCGGGAGCTCGTCATGCAGCCAGATCATTAGAATTTAAATATTGATGTTTTAATTTCATGTCATTTCAAAGGGGAATTTTGAGTATGCAGAGAGCGCATTTCATATTACAAACATGAATTTAATAAACTTTTTTTTTTTTTTTTAAATTTTGCGCCCTATCCATCAGATGGCGCCCCAGGCGGCCGCCTGTGTCGCCTGTCGACAAAGCCGGCCCTGGGTCTGGTTCGTACCCATGTCGACACGTCCGGTGTCAGATTGGCACAAACAGTATATGAACAACGTTAACTTTTGGCTGTTTGAAGCTATTTGTAGCTACGCTACAACAATGTGCTTCAGTAGCGGAGATAATAAAACGTTTAGTTCTAATACACATAATCTAAGTGTGTTTTGTTTTAAATGAGACATTCGGAATTAGACTACCTTTGGTTTTGGACCTGTGTCCTTATGCTCCTTGTCCCACAGTTTGCTGTTTGAATCTGGCCCACAGAAGCTGGGAACACAAAGCTCCTGATCAGCTGAAGTGTGGTGAAGACACAAAGACTTCTCATTCTTAGCTTTATCTGTACCCACAACATTAAGAAAAACACAGTGGGGGGGGGGGGGGGGGGGGGGGGGGGGGGGGGGGCTGTGGAGACGGCAAACGAACTTAACAACTTTTTCAACAGGTTTGACCAGCCCACAACCCACACACCCTCCCCCTCATTCTCACCCTCACTCTTACTACAGAGCCATCTAACCACTCTCCTACCTCCGTCACATCCCCCCCTTCATGACACTATGACACCCCCCTTTTTCAATCATTTACCTCATAACTTCTCTCAATCATCTCCCAGTGTCACAGTGGACCAGGTCACGAGAGAATTGAGGAAACTTCGCCCCAGAAAGGCGGCAGGCCCAGACGAGGTGTGTCCCAGGATGCTTAAGGCATGTGCTGCTGAACTTGGGGAGCCGCTACAACGAGTCTTCAATCTCAGCCTGCGACTGGGGAGAGTGCCCGTCCTCTGGAAGACATCCTGCATCGTTCCGGTCCCCAAAAAGAACCGGCCCAATGAGCTGAATGACTTCCGACCGGTGGCACTGACATCACATCTTACGAAGACCTTAGAGCGGCTCTTCCTCAACCTCCTCCGACCACAGGTACAACATGCCCAGGACACACTACAGTTCGCATATAAGGCGGGTGTCGGAGTGGAGGATGCCATCCTGTACCTCCTGCATAGAGCTTACTCACACCTGGATGGGGAAAAGGCTCGGTCAGGATCCTGTTTCTTGACTTTTCCAGGGCCTTTAATGCAATCCGGCCTTGTCTGCTTCAGGAAAAACTGAACAGGATGGAGGTGGACCCCTGCCTGGTCGCTTGGATCACTGACTACCTCACGGACACACCACAGTATGTCAGGCTGAAGGACATCACGTCCAGCACTGTGGTCAGCAGCACGGGAGCACCACAGGGAACTGTGCTGTCCCCACTTCTATTCACCCTGTACACCTCTGACTTCAGTTACAACTCTGAATTATGCCATATTCAGAAGTACGCAGATGATACAGCCATCATGGGGTGTATTTGGGAGACACGGAGTACAGAGGTCTGGTGAGAGATTTTGTCGCATGGAGTCACTCGAATCACCTGCAACTCAACACCTTAAAGACTAAGGAACTGGTTGTGGACTTCGGGAGGTCAAGAGGGGGTCCAGTGCCGATTAAGATAGAGGGGGAGGAGGTGGAGGTAGTCAATAAGTACAAGTACCTCGGGCTGTGGGTGGACAATAAACTGGACTGGTCATGCAACACAGGCCACCTGTATAAGAAAGCCCAAGGCCGACTGTACTTCCTCAGGAGGCTGAGGTCTTTTAACATCTGCAGGAAGCTCCTGAGGATGTTTTACGAGTCAGTGGTTGCTGGAGTACTTTGTTTTGCTGTGGTGTGCTGGGGGAGTGGCACAGCGAAGAAGGACACATCTAGGCTGGAGAAGCTGATCAGGAAGGCAGGCTCTGTGGTCGGCATGAAACTGGACACGTTGGTGTCAGTGGCAGAGGAAAGGACACTAAAAACACTGCTTGACATCATGGACAATGCTGGGCATCCTCTGCACACGGCCATAAACAAACAGAAGAGTCTGTTCAGTGAAAGGCGGCTTCTCCCCAAGATAAGAACTAACAGACTTAAAAACTCCTTTGTCCCACACGCCATCAGACTGTATAACTCCTCTCTGGAGGGGAGAGGGAGGAGAAACAGGAGGACAAAGGAGGGGGGGACACCGAAGCTGTAGTGACTCTTCACTTCACTGTACAATACCTCCTATGCAAGTACCTTTGTTAAACAGTTAAACTGGTTTAATGGTCCATGGTGCTAAGGACGTTGATATCCGGAAGGTGCAATTCAATTGTATTTTTATATTTATTTCTATTTTATTATTATATAATATTATCTGACGTTCTGTAACCTCTGTCGGTGTTGCGCTGCTTTTTTTAGAAACTGAATTTCCCGAAGGAACTCACCCGAGGGATTAATAAAGTTTATCTTATCTTATCTTATCTTATCTTATCTTATCTTATCTTATCTTATCTTATCTTATCTTATCTTATCTTATCTTATCTTATCTTATCTTATCTGTACTTTTGCTTGGGCGAGGGAAATGCTCCTTAATGATAAGAATGGTCAGAATTAAATCTAAATGTTGAAATGCAAAAATGAAGGAGGTGGTTTTAATCTAAATATTTAACCCTTTGATGCATAAAGGTCACTACAGTGGACAGCGACTCAAAATTGTTATTTATTTATTGCTATTAAGCACAGCTGTTGAAGACTTTATTGCATTTGAGCCCCTCCGTTTGTGCTTCAGCAACTCAAGCCAACATATTTCATGTTCAGAATGCACGCTGTCCACAGAGGTGGACATGTAATAAATTATTAGTAAATTATTAAATGTTACAAAAATATTTGTTGAAATTTGTTTCGTCCACACCTGAAGATGAATGAAAACAATTGTTTAAAAAATCATGGTTGAAGATTTCATAATTCATGCATCAAAGGGTTAACTAAATTCATGAGGCTGTGCAGGAGAAGCAGACTGAGCATGGTGAAGAAAGCCCCTATCTAACATCTCTGGGCGGCTTTGATGGATTTCCATGAATCTGTTTGGTTAAAAAACGAAAGAGTGATCATTTATTCTAGAAATGTTTAAGGTCAATAAAACCACCCAGAGGATGAAATCGACTCCCTACAGGAGAAGCTTCAGTTACATCTGTTCAGCAGCATCAGAACCTGGGATGGATGAAGGGAGGCTGCAGCTGAACTTCTGAAGAGAACCACGATGAGAGGAGGATGAAAGCTTCTCCAACAGGGCCGTGAGGCTCTCTCCCCTCATCCATCCTGCGGAATGCAGCACGGTGAAGACAGCCGATGGAACACAATGTAAAGGCTTCCTGCACGCACAATCGACTCAAATGCGCAATCAAGATGGGCGGGGGGGCACATCGATCAGAGAGAGAGAGAGAGAGAGAGAGAGAGAGAGAGAGAGAGAGAGAGAGAGAGAGAGAGAGAGCGTTCATCTCTCCAGACCCCCCCTCCCGTCTCTCCGCCAGCTGCTGCTGACTGGAGGTGCAGCGGTCTTTCTCTGCTCCGATCTGCTGCTGATCCGCGTGCTGGTGCGTGTCCGCAGCGCCGTCTGCTTAGAGCCGAGGAAGCTAGGGGAGTGGAGCTATTCCGAGAGGTCCGTTACTCGGAGAGGAACGCAGCGACTTCTCTGGTGCTCTGCATGACGGTTCCGTTAGGGGAGGTAAGGGCGGGTTCTGATCAGCCTGCAGCGGCAACATCTCTCTCTCTCTCTCACACACACACACACACACACACACACACACACACACACACACACACACACACACACACACACACACACACACACACACACACGTGTACCGGTCCGGACCACCAATGCGCATCATCTGTCATCGTGTTTCGTGTTTACGTTGAGTCGCTTCAGGTGAAAGGTTGTCATAACACGCGCACGCTCAACCAGAAACGCTTCTCTCCGGGCTCGTATGCGCGTGAATGTGATGGAAGTGGCTGTTTCTCCAGAGCGCGTGCTGCGTTCATGTGACCATACTTAGAAATACCTGTTTGATCTGGTGTTGCGTTTGAGTGCAGGGCAGGCCCAGCAGTAAGTTTGATTTCTAAACGTGAGTTTACTTCAACACACACACACACGCACACACACACACACACACACACACACACACACACACACACACACACACACACACACACACACACACACACACACACACACACACACACACACACACACACCACGCACACGCACACACACACGCACACGCACACGCGCCCAAGCACACACACACACACGCACGCACGCACACACACACACACGCGCGCGCACGCACGCACACACACACACGCACGCACGCACACACACACACACGCACGCACGCACACACACACACACGCACGCACACACACAGGGATTAGTTAGCATCACTACACTTATCAGAACTCTGAAACCAGCATTCTGGATCAGCCAGGGGTCTTCCAGAGAACGTTTAGAACATTTTGATAACAGAGAATAACATTAATTAAGTCTGGAAATGACAAATGCGTGGACTAGTTTATCTCGGGGATGTTCCTGATCAAATGAATTAGATGAATCAAGGCTTGTTTCAGGAGAGAGGGCAGGTCGTGGTTTAGAAGAACACCAGGGTTCCTCACTGGAGGTATGGAGGACACAATGTTTCAGTCAAAGTGGAGCTGAACGCTTACAAACAGTAACTACATGCAAAGGCTTTCTTCCCAGGCCTGGAAAGGTCCTTCCCCAAAGTAAAGACTGCTTTAAAATGGCTGTTTCTGCTCTGTGAACCTAATCTTCATCTGAAAGGTCAGGAAGCACCTATTTTCCTCTGCTGGGCTTTAATTTGGTGGCGTTTTTCACCCTGATGGAGGACTGGATCTTCTTAACCAACTGTACTGTTGTCACCCAAGGGTTTATGTGGCTGCATCTCCAACTGGACAGCATCAGCATACGTTCACAAGAAGGGCTGTAACATCAGACATGGACTACTGTTGCAGAGGCGACGACAGAAGACAGAAACACTGTTGTGTTTTGTTTTGAACTGGAAGCTTTAACAAGATGGCAGGTTGAAAATAAGCAGATCCTGCAACTTCCTCCACAGCTGACCTGAACCGTGCACGCTTCTAACAGTTGTTTGTGTTAGATGTTTCCTCTGCAACACTGGTGCCATGTCTACCTGAGGGCTATGCTTACTGATAGCGTTTCTACATGTCTCAGTTAGCCATATTTAATGCCTAAATGTAGTCTTTTGCCACCAGTTACTCATGCTGTTCTGGTTCTTTTCCACGAGTCACAAACATGTTGAATCAATTCCATCTTAACTAGAATGAGCTGTTTTACAGCCAGCTGAAGAGAAACTACACGTTCAACACTAAACACAAACCTTGGAGCACCACAACACCAAGATAATGCCAAACATTTAGGAGATTAATTGCACACAAGCGTGCAACAACACCTTCTCGGACTCTTAACTACAAATCTGAACATGGAAACTTTCACTGAGGAAGATGTGTTTGTGTGATTAGTTCTAGGAACCAGAACTGCCTGGGATATGATGAGGGTTTGGACTAGAGTACTTTAAAGGCTTTATTATACAACATGAACAGTGTCCCGGTTCTCGGCCCGCTTCTTTCTGACACCATGAGGTCCTGACAACGGTGCAGATCGTGACTCTGCAGTAATACCAGGCTTGTCATCTCTAATTACTGTCATCGTTGCTGATGGTAGAAGCCCTCGCGACGCTGGAGAACGTTTGATTTAAATGACAGAAATTTTAAAATTGTTTTCAGTTATTTTTTTGCCACATGTAAAGTCTTCCTCAACAAAACAGATATGGAGCCATTTTTGTTGTTTCAGAACTTTCAAGAAGTTAGTTTGATATTTGACCGTTTCTAGATAACAATGATTGTAAAATGACTAAAACATGAACGGCACTGTTCACTTGCACAGCCACCAACCCGGACCGCTTTATAACGTCAGACTCAGCCCGGCTGGCCGTTTCCAGGCTCAAAACAACAAATGTTAGTGCTCCAAGCTCACTTCTTTATTAGCACAGCACAGAGCCTTTGATAAGGGGTGATTACTGAAGACATGCACGAGTCATCATTCGACAGACAGGTACTGAAGTTGTTCTTCATGCTGTTAACTGTGGTGCAAATGTCCTGTGAAAAATGTAAGAGAGAAAAACATTTGTCACTTCATGCTAATTTATTGCACAAAACAACATTTGTTCAACTACACACTTTGTATGTAGAGACTGATTCCAATGTATTGATATCTAAAATACTGTTTATAGAAGAAGAAACAGTCTTTTATAAAGCGCCTCTGAAGCTAAAAATCACAAGAACAAAAATAAAGAAAAATAAAAAATGATTGAAAAAGTTCTAAAAAATGGGAAAAATAAAAATTGTTATTAATAAAATGTGAGGAAAGGGATAAATGACCTGAATAAAAGAGATAACCGGTGGAACCTGAGAGGCAGAAGACTGAGGAGAAGACAGTGATGCAGAACCAACTGAACAGGTGAGCTTTCAGCTGCCTTTTAGGCCCGAACCACTCTCTGTTCCACACGCAGGACGAGTCTGGTTCCTCTGAGACGAAGAGCACCATGAGGGGCGGGACTAGCCAGCTCAAATGAACCAATCAGAAAAATGGTAGGAATGCCGACTGTACCTCGTGACGCTGTAGTTATTTAGCTGTAGTCAAAGATGGCGTCTGGCGACGGTGCAAACATCTGTCTATAGAAGAAAGGCTTTGAGCACTTCTTCTTCTTCCTGTGGTTTTAAAGACATGTCCAAGTCATTTAGAACAGCGGAAAGAGCCGCCTCCGTTATTCATGAGAAACTGAGTCGCGGTGTGTGACGTACTCTGCGCAGTGCTGATTGGCTCAGTTAGAATTCTCAGGGGGTGGGGTTATTTGTATGGGAGCGTTACCAGGCTCTTCGCTTCCCATAAGAAAGCATCGGCATGGGCGCCATCTTCCTGCGTGCTTGTGTGTTTCTAGCGTGGTTCCACTTCGTCTTTAATAGTGAACTTATAGTTCACGTGACTAGAACTAGAATCGTGCAGTACGTGGCTAGAGGCGCGCAGGTTCACGCGTGCAAAACGAAAATGGAGGCTTCCTACAGGGCGGGGCCATGATGTAGGTGAAAGCCGGTGTGTAAATGACAAACAAGGCTTGGGCGCCACCCGGGCGGTAAGTCGTCAAGTATTTACCGCCCGACGAGAAAATTTAGCGCCATTGGCGCTCGGGTGCTAAGGTCCACCCCTGGAATATGAGTGCCATGAGCAAGTTGGGGCACGAGGGCGTAGCGGGATGAAACAAAAACGAGGTTCACCTGACGACCTGTTTCCTATGAGTTGCTTCTGTGATTTAGGCGTTTCGGCTGAAAATGCACTTTTGGGGAATTTTCGGCTGAAAGATTTTGGTGACCGAATTTTCGCTGCATCCCTCGTTGAATAACCCAAGTACAGCCGGAGTTGTACTAAAGTAATGAAACTGCCTTTTTTAGAAAATCAGATAAATAAAAACACTGCTATTCTGTGATCTGAGTCTGTGAGAGGAGATGAGCTCATGAACATTAAAAATAAAACACAAAAACATGAAATGGCTTGACTGTTGGTGGAAATCTCCCATATTCAACCAATAAGAATGTGGTCAGTAGCTTTCTGTTGCTAGGGAAGAGAGGACGGCTGTGCGGGTGACAGCGGGTGTGAAACAGGAGTGATGATGAGCTGTCATGGAGCGACGTAATCACTGAGACAGACATTAACTACAAAACTTTAGATGTTGGAGTGACCTGTGACAGACTGTTACTTGTCTGTGGTTTAGTGGGTTTTTATGTATGAAGGAGGGTGAGACGGATGAATGTCCAGCAGACAACCCAGATGTTTAGCTGGAAGATGGGAAAAGCAGACCCACAGCTGGAGTCTGACGCCAGAGCCAGGGTTTTAAAAGATGATGCAGCGAATCAGTCCTTCCTCTCTGAGGAAAATGAGCTGGGTCGTGAGCTGAGTGCCGGCACTACCAAGAAGTATTTACGGTGGTGCTTTATTTTATTTTCAGCTTAGTTGTTTTGGTTAGCTGTGTCCTTGAGTGACGAAGGCCTTTCAGGGGAGGTGCTTGTGATGAAACGCGTCCTGCTGGAGTGAGACATTGTTCAGGCTGGTGTTCTCACAGCGTCACATGAGCAGCCTTGTGCGACTGTCAAAAACACACCGTGTGGTCTCAGCTTTAAAGGAGACCTCTGAGTCCACTGATCTCAGGCTCAGGGGGAGAGAGGTCCAGAGTCTGGGGGCCACAGCAGCAGATGATCCGTCACCTTTGACCTTTAGCCTGGTGCTGCACAACCAGTAGGCTTTGGTCACTGGACCTCAGGGACCTGCTGGAGGTGTAGGGACTAAGAAGATCACCAATGTAAGATGGTGCTTGTCCATGTAAGGCCCTATAGACCAGAACCAGGATCTTGAAATGAACCCTGAAGTTGACTGGCAGCCAGTGAAGCTGGAGGAGAAGCGGGGTGATGTGGGTGTGTTTGGAGGACTTGGTCAGAAGCCGAGCACAAGCATTCTGAACCACCTGTAGACGGTTCAGGGAGGTTCTGCTCAGACACGTGAAAAGAGAGTTACAGTAGTCTAAGCGTGAGGAGATGAAGGTGTGGAGAACTGTCTCAAGTTCAGAGCGGGACAGAATGGGACTCAGCTTAGCAACGTTCCTGAGATGGAAGAAGGAAGAGCGAACAGGAGAACTGACATGAGAATCCAGGGTGAGAGCTGGGTCAAAGGTCATGCCAAGATTTCTGACAGAAGGCTTGGTGTGGGAAGCAAGCTGACCAAGAGAGTCTCTGACTTTGGGAACCAGCTTGTCTGGTGCACAGATGAGGATCTCAGTCTGATCTTCATTCAGCTGAAGAAAGCTCCCACCATCCAGGCTTTGATAGAGTCTAAGCAGGTGTGTAATTGGGGATGGGTACCGAATTTGGTACTTTTAAAGGAACCAACCGAATTCCATAGTACCGACTGAGTAGTTAGCTTGACTCACGTCGTATGAAATGGTGCCTTGTTTTGGTACCCGTGCCGTATGCAAGAGCGTAATGTCGTCAGTCACTGCGGCAGAGCTGTACACAAAGCAGCATGGCAGAGAGGAAGCCTTCTGAAGTTTGGGTCCACTTCACTAAATGGGACGGGTAACGGGGTGATGATGAAACCAGCAACAACGATCATCTTAATCTGCTCCGGTAGGTACATTCAATCTTTAAGATAACGTTAGCTTCATATGTTAGCTTTCGTTCAGCTAGTGGTGTGTTCGCTTTCTCCTCGGAACTCCCAAGTTCCGACTAGAAGAACTCGAATGCGCTCTAAAGTTTGGCTTCACTTCACTAAACGCGATGGGCTGTTGGGTGATGGTGAAACCAGCGACAACAATCTAAGTATGAGGCATTTTACTCTGCTCCAGCAGCTAAATAAACTAATAACGTTAGCTTGATAGTTTAGTTTTTCTTTACATAGCTAATGGTGCGTTCACTTTCTCCTCAGAAATTCCAACGTCCGAGTGGGAAAAAGAACAGCAAAAGGAATGAAGATACACAGTAAATGTAGTTCACAGCTAATTTGTGTCGTTAAAATTGTTGTTTGTGCTGCTATGGTTTTCAAAATATTCAACATTATTCTTATAGGTCATCCAGGGGTCAACTCTGCCACGAGCAATGTCCAAGCATGATGATGAAAACTGTCCCAACTTTACTGTTTTCTATGACTTAAGTAACTTTTTTCCATTGCAAACCAATCCCCCGATCTCAAACTGTTCGTTTATCAATAAATATGTCAACTGCATCGAAGGCTGTCTACAGATCCCAAAAATTCCAACAGCAAAATGTTTTCACTCTACAGCGTTTGTAATTTCCTCAAAAGAATCATTTAATACTAGTGATGTTGATCTATTGGCCCTAAAGTCACACTGACATTATGTTAATATTTGATCTTTATCCAAGAACGTTTCCCGTCTCATGTCAGTTTTTCTAGAGTTTTAGAAAACTGGAAGTAATGGAACAGGCCTGTAGTTATTGAGGCTGTGTTCGTCCCCAGTCGTAAACAGTGGCACAACTTTAGCTGTTTTCCTCAGATTGGGAAATGTTCCATTTAGCATTTAAGCAGCTGAAGACTCACCTGTTCAGGTGTTAGCGCGACCTTCATCACCACCCTCTCCTTGTTCTGCTCTTATTCCGCCCTTCCTGGGATCCACTGATTTCCCTCTTTCCTGTTCATTTTCTCTCTCCCTTTCCTTACATTTTTCTTAATCATAATTGTAATTTTTTTCTCACTTTAAACAATTTTTTTGTCTTTTTTTTTTTTTTTACATTTTTTGTCTGAAGCTCCTCGTGATTTTTATCTTAAGAGGCACTGTGTAAAAATCATTTTCTTTCTTTCATTTAACCAACAATTGGACCTCTATGTATTTCCTTTTTATATGGCAATAATTTAATTTATCCTAGTACTAATTGTATTGTTAGTAGTCAAAATTACAAACGAAGACATCAACAGCTATGTGGTTACTAGTAGAAATGATAACTAAGAAAATCCAAAATAACAACCGCCAGTAGGAATGAAGTCTGAGAGATCTCTAAACTCCTAAAAACCTAAAGTGGTCTTTTTAACATTTATTAGGCAGACTGGATACGTATTCCAGCTATCTATAAGGATGTTTTTCCTACTAGAAATGAACATTCCTGAAATCTGTTCTACTGAATGACCATGTCAGGTTTCTGACACGTTCATGCTAGAGAGGAAGAATCATTCAGTGAATAAAACTCTTTGATGGTATAGATATATTAGAACGTAACTGTGTTATAGAACATGAAAGTAATGTCACTCTTACTTTTTTAGATAGCTTATTACTTTAATAATGAGGTAATGGAGTTATTAACTCAATTACTTTTTCCAGAAAGTTTATTTGTATTT
The DNA here is from genome assembly GCA_006942095.1 of Nothobranchius kuhntae. Taxonomy (NCBI): domain Eukaryota; kingdom Metazoa; phylum Chordata; class Actinopteri; order Cyprinodontiformes; family Nothobranchiidae; genus Nothobranchius; species Nothobranchius kuhntae. The sequence continues at coordinate 185,587 of SSNQ01034591.1, read as the reverse complement.
GTAACTGTAACTAATTACTTTTTAAACAGTGCTGTGGAGCTTAAGTTGTAATGTGCCGCCGCCCATACAGCTGGTGTAAACTGGAGATAGGCTGAGCCTGAGGAGGAAGATCCTCTCGGCCCATCGTATCTGGGATTAGGGTGTTGTGTTTGTAATCCAAACCTGGAGGCCATCATCGAGGGTCATGATGACGATAGGGTCAGGGCTAGATTGCTCAGGCTGGATTTCAGATGTTTGTGGGCTGGTTCTGCTTGGAGCAGTGTGTTTCACGTGTTAGATTAGACTAAAAGGTGGTGAACTGGAAATAATCTGATGGTAATATAAATGACTCAAACTGGAATAATTTAGATCCAGTTTGACTGAACACAATCTGATTTGGATAGACCAGTGCCCATTCCTGTAAAACGACTTTTGCCTTTCTTGAGTTAAACTGAATCACTCAAATTTAGGATAAAAACTCACTGAGACTAACTTGCAGCTGGGGTTGAGAGAACATCTGTCCACAGCACTTGTTTTTCCTCTTGCACATTCTGAGGGTGGTAAACAGTAGCCCAACTAGCTTGGAGCTGCAGCCTTACATGGGCACATACTAAAGACCTTTACTTTAACTCAGCTCAGACAGCTAAAACACACCGACTTTGCAAAAAGCAGAAGGAGAAGAAAGACAGGGACACTGAAGCTCACAGAAGACGTATACGTGGGGCCTGGCAGCAATCCAGGAAAATTCAGCCACACAGCAGAGAAAGTTTGCTTCTTTGATATGATGAATATTGATGATGACGCAGAAAGAGATGGAGGGTGCTGGTTCACAGCGTCCTTTTGATGTATCGCTGATGCAGCCTGCATGTAGGGGTGATGCAGTGGAAGAGCTGCGTTCCCACAGTTAGATTGCACTTGGGAGGATGGCTAACGATGAGGTGGGAGTTAGATCAGATCAGAAAGAGGAATCATACTTTATTTCAGGGTCTCCACCTTTATTTGTTATGCACCTTTCTTTAAAATGTGGACAATAACTCGTATGTGCCATCAGTCTTCTGGTTTTCAAACAGACTCCAGATCCACTGGGCATGAGCTGATGGTGGTAGACGTTATCTCAGTGAGGGCAGACAGTTTGGCGCCCTTATTCTGCTCTGAAGCGTATGTGAGCTGTATGTTAAAACAACACGGTAGAGTTGCATCTATGTTGACACAGAGGGTTCAAACATCCACGGGGATGGTCTACACCAAGGAAGACTTTGGTCTTGGAGAGCGTCTGAATTAAAGCTAAATTTGGACTTTGATAAAGAAAATGAAGTGACTCAGTGTGAGGAAGCATCATCTGAAATTAATACATTTATTCTCCTAGATGGACATTAATAAAAAGAAAAACGTGCAAAAATGTTATCATAAAAAAGGAAACATCCATCCGACTATCCATTTTCCTCCGCTTCTCCGGGTTTGTCGCGGGGGCAGCAGCCTAAGCAGAGAGGCCCAGACGTCCCTCTCCCTAGCTACTTGGGTTAACTCCTCTGGGGAATCCCAAACTTAAAATACTTAAACTTCTCCACTTGGGGCAGGACCTCGTCCCTGACCCGGAGATGGCATTCTACCCTTTTCCAACTCAAAACCATGGTCTCAGATTTAGAGGAGCTGATGCTCATCCCAGCTGCTCCACCCTCAGCTGCAAACCGCTCCAATGATATACAGGTCATCGGATGTTCAGGATGGGGTTTGTGTCGTCTGACTCCTGTACACACTGCACACACAACGTTCCTGACAATGACATTCACGCACTGTGGTCCTGCCCACCTGTCCAGGAATTTTGGGGTAGAGTCAAAGTGTCTGAAATGTCATATCCCAACTTCCCCCTCTCTTTGTTTACTGGGAAACCTGGACGATGTCCCGACTGAAACATCTTTGGTTCACGTGGTTCTGACTGCCATATGCATCGCTAAGAAAACTATCCTCTTGAATTGAAAAACAGAGAAACTCTCTGCATTAACCATGGGCGTAGCTCGGGTTAGATGTTTCTGAATTTTTTCCAAATCCTTAATGTGTGTTTAACAAATAAATCAGTAATTTTAATTTTTCCTGAGATTCCAACCCTAAGAATAAGAGTGTTGAGGAATTGATTCCTGAGAGCGAAAGCTCTTCCATAGCAACCCGCTGTGTTTCAGGATCCTGGATGATCCATGCCACCAAAGCCTTTATTTGAGCTGCCCAATAGCACAACTTAGGATTAGGGAGCTTTAAGCCCCCGTCTTCTTTAGTAGACGTTAAGATTTTTAGACCGACTCTTGGCCTTTTATTCTGCCAAATAAATGTAGCGGTTAACTTATCACGTGTTTTGAAGAAGGCCTGTGGAAAGAAATAATAATCTTGGAAGAATATTCATTCGTATACATTCGATTCTACCCAAGAAGGAAAGTGGCGGTAGCAACCATCTGTTTAAGTCGGTTTTAGGTTCTTTTAGTAGTTTCGTATAGTTAGCTGTAAACAGCTGTGTTCAGCCTGCATGACACACTCAGAGTGACTGATTATTATCAGAGTTAATCATTTTAATTTTTTTAGTGAAGTGCCTCGTGGTTTTTACCTTGAGAGACTCTAAATAAAAGACTGTTTCTTCTTTGTCATCTTCTCCATAAATATGTAAACATTTTCTGTAAGTAGAAAAGTTCTTCACGACCGAGCCAGGTGTCCTCTTTTTTGGAAAATGAAAATATGGTCACCCTAAATGTCGTGGACACCCTGACACCTGTATGCTGTTTGTAGCTTCTATGTGCGCACCTTCTCAACCAACTCTACATTTGAGGATGATGTGAGGCACATTTTTTGTCTTTTGCTACTTTGAAATGGGATGAAAATTATAAATAAAGCATACATAAAGAGAAAAACAAGATCCTGGATGCAAGCGGCTAAATTTGATCTTCTTGATAAGTTGGCCTGGCTGACTTAGGGATAAGGTCATGCCCCTCTCTGGAGAGCAGTTGTCCCCCCCCCCCCCCCCCCCCC
>SSNQ01034591.1:171691-182586 GCA_006942095.1 Nothobranchius kuhntae | reverse complement strand
CCCCCCCCCCCCCCCCCAAAAAAATTTAACATGCAAACATATTTAACAGTGATACAGTATTGTCCAATGAAAGCAGAGCACAAACAAAAAACAAATTAAATCAGTAAAACATTGTGTTTTCATTCATCCAAAGATTATGACTCCCCCTCCACTAACCCTCAACTTGGTACAGTCCACAAGCTGCTCCGATGGTGGGAGCGAGCAGGAAGAGAGAAACAGTGGTGAATGGCCTGTATTTGATATAGCGCCTTCTAGAGTCCTGGAACCCCCCAAGGCGCTTTACAACACAATCAGTCATTCACACCCTGGTGGGGATGAGCTACATTGTAGCCACAGCTGCCCTGGGGCGCACTGACAGAGGTGAGGCTGCCGAGCACTGGCGCCACCGGTCCCTCCGACCACCACCAGCAGGCAACGTGGGTTAAGTGTCTTGCCCAAGGACACAACGACAGCGACAGACTTAACTCCTGTGCCACCGTCGCCCACGAAACCACACCGTTTCTTGAACAGATGCCGAAAACCATCTTTTCTCTGCTAAATGTCATTAATTCCAATAAAAAGTCGTGTTAAGGAGTTGCAGCTCGTCTCCCTGCTGGAGTCTCAGGTTGTTACAAACTCTCCACGTTGAAAAAGCTTTAAAAACTAATGCCTGAGTGCCTTGGTCTGCCTGAGTGTTCGTGGCTCCCGGGTCAGGGGGTTTAAGATCTTTGGCAAAGACAAAAACCTTTGGTTATTGTAACATGGAGGTTCATGTGTCTGCAGGTGTTGGTTTGCTCCAACATTATTGTGATTATTTCTTTTTCTTTTAGGTGGGTAGGAAGTTCCACCAGACGGTGAAAGATGGAGTTTCCCGATGACCTTTTAGGAATGGCCGACCTGCAGATCATCAATGACTCATTCAATGACTCATTTTTCGACAACATCAGCGTTCCCTACAACGAGACCGATGGCCTTCTGCCAACGGGGGTGAAGGTCACCATAGTGGTCGTCTATATGATTGTCTGTGTCATTGGCCTTGTGGGGAATTTCCTGGTCATGTATGTCATCATAAGGTGAGAGGATTTTAGCTTCTTCTGTAATTTGTCATACGTGTGATGTTACAGGAACATGAACACCGTTTTTTATCTAAAAGATCACAACTAAAATGTTCTTGTCAGTATTTGCTGCCTACCAGATTCTAGATGTTCTATCCCAACTTTCTGTACCAATCGTCAAAGTGTCCGTGGGCAAGACTTTGACCTCACATAGCCTTATAACTTAAAATCAGGAGGGGGGGTGGGGTAGATGTAAAGTGCGTTGAGTGCTCAGTCGGTACGACTAGACCCCCCCCCCCCCCCCCCCCCCCCCCCCCGCCTGATAAACAACAGTTACTCATCACAAATGCCTCTCAGTACCAGTGTGAGTGATCCAAGTGAACTACAGGTGACCTGCTCCTGCATTATCGCTACGTAACCATTGATAACATTAAATAAAACAGTGCAGCTGCTAAAGCAGGCTGCTCATCATCTTTAGACTGGCAGCTAAGAAAATTAAAACTGTAATCAGTTTTATTTTATGTTCACTGACATCTTTGCTGTCCAGTGGCTCAACTGAACCATTTTTACTGGTTTGACAGTGAAGTTGAAAAGCTAGGATGAAAAAAAGGTTAAACTATCTGTATAAAGTAGTTAGTTTGGATTAAAATCTAAACCAAACTAAAATAAAACAAGTTCTGTGAGTTCTGAGTCCACGCATCAGAATGATTTAGGAAAATGCTCTATGATGCAGTTTTGTGGCTTCCTGAGCAAAAACACACGCAGACATGTCCACTCCTAAAGACATGAAATAAAACACTGACCTGTTACCGTTAGGCTCACAAGCGCAATGGGCTTCACTTCCTCTAGCTGTTGAATTAGTCTGACATTTACATTCTTTTCCCTCAAACTTTTGACCTTTTTATGGAAAGGATTACATTTTAGTCGCGTCATTTTGACTCCAGATTTGTAACTGGAAGATTGTTTTGCTTCTGATGAGCCTTCATCAGCACCACATCCTTCTCAGTCGTCACCCGTCGCCTTTGTGACGTATGACGACATCAGAATCCCAGACGTGCTTTTCAAACCATTTGTGTCATGTGTGTGTGTGTGTGTGTGTGTGTGTGTGATGTGTGTGTGTGTGTGTGTGTGTGTGTGCACGCATGTGTGTGTGTGTGTGTGTGTGTGTGTGTGTGTGCATGCTTGTGTGTGTGTGCGTGTGTGTGTGTGTGTGCACACGCATGTGTGTGTGTGTTGCTAGAGTGGTTTTACGCACTCACACACACACGTGCACACACACACACACACACACGTGCACACACACACACACGTGCACATACACACACACACACACGTGCACATACACATACACACGCACAAACACACACACACACACACACACACACACAGCATAAATGAAGACCTTGCTGCAGGCCTTCTAGCTGTATTAGTCTTCAGTCTCCTCTACCGTCAGTAGCAAACATCTGGTGTGGTGCACACGTTGCAGGTCTGTTACAGGTCTGTTGGGTTTACACAAGATTTCTTCAGAAATGGTCTAAAAGGAAGCTCGTGGTGGAAGAATTGTTCCACACTGACATCACAGTCAGGTTGCAGCTTAAACGTCAGCGGTTGTCAGCTGGGATTGCCTCGGCCCACTCGTGATGCTCTAATAGGATAAGCAGGTGTTGCTAATGGATGGAAGCATTAAAGGTGTTCAGGTTTTTTTGTAGACTGGCCTGCCACTTTGTTTTGATCTTTTCATACATGAATAACTGTCCAATCCAGATAAAAGCCACGCTGCATTCAGTGCTAGGCAGTGACAGCACAGTGCTGTTAATAAAGAGCAAAAAGAGAAGAGTTCTTCTACCATCCGGTGCTGATGACATGTCCAATCCCTTAAAAGTCTCTCTTTAGGTTTTCTTGTTAAATGCTGCAAAAAACCGCAGTCCAGAGGTTCCTCCTTCAGGAGTTATACATGAATCTTTTTTAATTTCTTAAAAGTCATTGTCCCATCAGGCTATCATGTAACCCCCGCCCATCAGGCTATCATGTAAACCCCTCCCCCGTCCCGTAGAGTCCTATGCGCTGTGCGGCCATTCAGCATTAACCAGCTGTGTTGGGTATCCACTTATGTCAATCACAGAGTGAGCAAGTTGTCTCATAGTCAAGTGGCGCAATCTTCACAAGTAAACAGCACCAAGCTCCTTTTCGGACGTCCTGAGAAAACAGTTCCAAATATTCTGACGGCTGGAAACGGAAACACACCGCTCCAGACGCAGGGAGCACATAGTGCACATATGTCAGAGTCAAGGCCGGCCCGCGGAACATTTTTATGTGGCCCGCGAGATAAATATCAAAAATATATTAAAACTGGCCCGCTGGCCGATTTTACAGCAAAGACTACAACTCCCATGATGCTTTGCGGCGCCAGCGGGGAGCAGACGCGCCCCCTCCTTTGTGTTTTTTCAGAGCCGAGGCAGTCAGAGGTAGTTGGGTGTCTGCAGCTCCGCTGTCTCAGACAAACTACACTCTTCTCACCCAGCGCCGAGTTCACTCAGCTGTTTTCTGACGTTGAAGCCCAGAAACGGAGATTCTAGCCGCTCAGTAACGTGTTCACGACTGAAAGAGAAAGTTTTCCAACTAACGTCCAGACAGAGCTGATATAACTCCAGCGAGCAGCGACACACTCAAACCAGCACGGCTCTGTGGTTGTGTTTCCTCCCCGACACACAACAACGTGGTCAAGCTGCTCAGACATGTTCATCAGCACAAACCTATGTGAGCACCTGTTGTCATCTAATGTTGTCATTATTATGATGAAGATGAACAAAACAACAGGAGTCTCCTCCTCAGCTCAGATCAACCCCATGATGCAGGTATCTGGCTGGAACAGGTGAGCATCACAGTAAACCAGTGGAGCAAACTGAGCTTTCAATATGTTGGTTTTTTGCTCTTTTTCTGCTCCAAAACATGAAAGTTAACAGGTGAGATGTTGCATTTTCATTTAAGATAAAATGATATTTTTATTTTGTTGTTGGCCCGTGAGAAAAGATTTAACCTACAGTAAACAGGAAGTGGAAAGGCTGCAGATAGATGAATAGAATAGAAAATCCCTTTATTGTTCCTCAGTGGGGAAAGCTAGACGTCACAGCAGCGATGACATTTATTACAGGAGAAAAAAGGAGAATAAAAATAAGAAAAATGAATAAACAAGAAAACATAAATCCTGAATAGATTTATAAAATGCTGATTATACCACAAGTAATGAATACCACTGATGCCTTTTATTTAAAACTGACTTGCTCGTGTGTAATTTGTTTATTCCACATTCAGTGTTAATGCAGAAATATGTTTGTTTCCAAATTTAAAGGTTCTAAATTGCATATATGTTGATAAAGAAAATGTGCAAATTTGCGTCACTTTTTCAAAAATATTAAGTTTGGCCCTCGACTCCGTCCCAGAGTTTCATTTCGGCCCCGTGTGAGTTTGAGTTTGACACCCCTGACATAGTGCCAGGGTGTGACTAAACACGGATGACACGACTAAGACTGCTGGCTTAATCCAACGGGAAACCAAAACCAAAACTAGACTTCATACTAGTGTCAATGAACCGGCAGCACATCGTCATGTAAAACAGCGTGTTGTAGGTCGGTTTGTCAGCCAGAGGTGCTGGATCATGAACGGCATGCAATGCTTTAGGCCGTAAATGCGGAAGCTAGAAGAACGTACATCAGCTCCTAGATGGCGCCATCATATAAAAAATACTCCAGATTGTAGATTTCATTTGTTTTCTGTGGTGTAATCCGGCTCACTCAGGGGTCTGCAACTTGTGGCTCTCGGGCCACACGTGGCACTGAAGTGGCTCCTTGTAACGTGGATGAAAATGACAGGAACCGGAATAATGAGTGTTTGTCTTTAAATCAGTGCTTGTTTTTACACCAAAATAACACCAATAGTACAATCAGGGTGTTTGTCATTACTTTAAGGTCAAAATTAAGTAAAATGTCTGAAGTTTTCATTAAAAACCATTTTAAAGGCTTCTGTTGGGCCACAAGGGAAGATGGCAGCAGAGATGGGGTACTCTGATGTGTGCCCCACTAACGGCTTGTGATGGTGTCGTCATCAGCTGCTCGACTGCCGTGTTGGGAGCCTCGTAACTTACTTCTAGGTACTTCAGACAGCAGCGCAGTCAGTCTTGTGGCTTCATTGGAGGAGTTCTTACCCAACCCCGGTGAATCGTTGCGGTGCAACAGCACAACGTGATTGAAGAACAGGCTATGTTTCCTCGTTTTGCTACTTGGATGCATAACCCTGGGAACAAAGTCTCGTCGGCTCGTTGGGATCCCAGCTCCAAGGACAAACATCATCTCCAGAGTATCCCAGTCTTGATGAGAGTGTATTCTCCGCATTTTCATTCTGGTAAGTTACCGGCCATTTAGGTTTTTCTGTAGTTCGGCCTGGACGTGCGTACTGACACATACACACATACCGGTCCGCTAATGCAGGCACACTGACACAACACAACTTCTCCTGCTACACTTCTGTGGGTTGACACTAGCGACTGAAATGTTACCCGTCATCCGGATGTTTACGTCCACTCACACCACAACCAAGCTGGCTGAAAGTGTCCGGCGGCAACAAGCTCGTCGGTGCTCCAGTCTCGGGTCTTTCATGTTTATTCAAATAGTTTATAATGCTGATTTTGTCCTTATACCGGCCCCTGTTTACCCCATACAGGGGTGTGTTGAAGCAGCTGTGCCAGAGCGGGAAGCCCACAGGCGAGCCCTCGCCCAGACCCGACTAGCTGATAAACAATCACACACTCCCACCCTCATGCACACACATAAACACACCCAACCAAAGACATACAAGAATAAACACCATTCACACACTCTTCATACACTCCTCCATAAAGGGCACAAGCAGTCCCTGAACCAGGAGATGGTTCCATTTTTACTGGGGTGACCATCATCAGACCACAATCAGTCCAACTAATAAATATGTACAGTAAGGCTAAACGTTTGGGCACCTTCTCATTCACTGTGTTGTCTTTATCTTCATGACCATGTACGCTGGGAGATTCTCACCGAAGGCATCACAACTATGAATGAACACATGAGGAGTTATGTACTGAACCAAAAAGGTGAAATAACTGAAAACATGTTTTATGAACAGCCACGCTTAGCTCTGATTACTGCGTTGCACACTCCTGGCCTTCTCTCGATGAGCTTCCAGAGGTAGTCCTTCAAGACTGTTGGAAAACCATTTCAGTTAACCCCAAGGTGCTTTACAACTAATCAGTTATTCACCCATTCACACACACTTTCACACTCCGGTGGTGATGAGTTACAATGCACAGCTGCCCTGGGGCACAATGACTATGACAGGTGGGATGCGAACCTGCAACCCTCCAGACACAAGATGGACATCTAATTCCTCTGCCACTGTCAGGAAGTCTAAAGTAAAATGAAATTGATATTTTGTGTTGTTAAAAAACACAAATCCCTCTCATAGTGTTGCTTCATATTGTTTTTGTTTGTTGGACTCAGTTTTTTTGCAACTACAGGTGATTGTTGCCAAGGGTTACGAGGTCTTCCTCCCACACCCTACTGTCTCTGTATGAATATCTTATTTCTGAATAGAGACAAAGCATTCATCCTTTGGCCTGGAGCCACTGAGCTGATTGGGAAGGTAATTAAACACAGATGGTCTGATTGTGAGTGTGTGGAGTCACAGAAATAATTAAAACCCAGTCTTCTTCATGTTGACCTGATTAGTCAGACAGCTATGCTTTAGCTTGCAGGTCGATCACAATACATCATTTAAAAAAGACGAATACAGGCACACACACACACACACACACACACGCATGTACACACACACACACACACACACACACACACGCACGCACGCACGCACACACATGCATGTACACACACACACACACACACACACACACACACACACTAACATTACAGCACTGGTGTTTTATGTGGTTAGTTTTCTATGGGTGAAGTAGATCATACTCTCTGTACACATGAACAGCCTCTGTTAGCAGAAACAGAGTTTATAAAATGGTACTTTTGAGCAGAACTGCTGAGACTCAACCCCTGGATGAATGATGTTTCCTACATTTAGCTGCTGCTGGTGACAAACACTTGTAAACCACTACTGAAGTGTGGTGTAATGGCAACACATCGCTGTATATTCTAATGAATTTACTATCCAAAGCAAATTGTTGATTGTGTATTTAATTAGACTTCCTGGTCAGAAATGTTTCAGCTCAGGGGAAGACTCTACAAAAAGCTACAATGACTCTCCATTCACCCGTTAACTCTGATGCTCTGTAAATATTGCAGCATCATTTTTCGTAACACATGCAACACGTATGAGGACAAAACATTTCGTGGACAGTTCTTCAGTAAGCTCTTAATGTTGGAGTCCAAATAAAAGCACTGGTCTGAAAACAACAAAGAGGAAAAGAGACAAAGATGGATGGTTGATGTCGTGTGTGTGTGTGTGTGTGTGTGTGTGTGTGTGTGTGTGTGTGTGTGTGTGTGTGTGTGTGTGTGTGTGTGTGTGTGTGTGTGTGTGTTAATGTTCTACTTTAGAGCCCTGCACTGAAGCCCTAGGCCCGAGGGCCGGGCTTCGGGCCAACGACTGTGTAATTACCTCGGACACGGGCCGGGCGCCTTTATTTTTAATCGAATTCATTTAAAAAAATTGAAACACAAACGCAGCAGTAGAGCCCTGCGCGGGACTGTTTTCATCATCCCGCTCCCGCTGAATTTCTGACCATTACCGCCTGCAACTGCAACGTGTGTGTTACACTCCCGCCCGCACCCGCAGCGTGCATGTCCACTCCCGCCCGCACCTGCAGCGTGCATGTCTACTCCCACCCGCACCTGCAGCGTGCATGTCTACTCCCACCCGCACCTGCAGCGTGCATGTCCACTCCCGCCCGCACCTGCAGCGTGCATGTCCACTCCCACCCGCACCTGCAGCGTGCATGTCTACTCCCACCCGCACCTGCAGCGTGCATGTCCACTCCCGCCCGCAACCACAAAACTCGGAGAAATTATGACCTCACAATAAAAGAGATGTACTGAGTTTCCGTCCTCTCTGGTCCTGGAGAAAGCATGTCACAACCCGCGGCTCTTCCATCCATCTGATGGGGCTCTCTGTGCTTGTAAAATAATGAATGGATATTTAAATAAAATGCTTTATATTTTACTGCATTAATTTTATATCTGTAAGTCAATTCTATGTAAAGATTGTCTGCGTAAACCTGAACAGGTCCAGCCCAGTCTTACTGTGAGACCGGGTTGACGCGTCACGCTTGTGCGTAATCATAGGCGCTTCCTGAGCTGACGAGATTCTGGAATTCTCCTCAGCTCCTGGATGCGTCGCCACATTGGAGACAGGAACAAGCGCTATTCAGCCAAAGTTTCATAATCAGGGAACATTTTCTAAGTGACAAGTCTCTCTGAGCGACGGGGTTTGGAAAACACTCGCTTCAGTGGGAGGAATCTTCCTGCATGCGCTCTGGTTCTGCGTTGCGCTCCAAGCTAATCTCCACAACTTCAGCTCGCTGTGCACCTATGCGCTGACAGCGAGCTGCGCTGAGCAGTGTCCAGCTCAGATGTTCAGATGGGAATCTTTTCTTGGGTGATTTAGCTACATCTACGATGTGCGTAGAATAAAATGTCAGTTCGTCTGCATGCGTCGGGGTCATTCTTTCTATTCTGGAACTGTCCGGTCAACACAAGCCCTGCTTTTGACTGTTCTGTTTTCTTGTGAAAATTGTTGGAAAGAGATCAAATTTAACTTGATTACCACCAGAGCCAGGCGTACTGCGCCATTAACTCCGTGACGGTAAATGAGGGAAAAACAAATTGATCGGATCCTGCACGTCTTTTGACACATTGGTCAGGATTGACGCACTTTGTTTTCATTTAGTTAGTTAAAAAAAAAGAAATCGGGCTCAGGCTCGGGCCGGGCCAGAGAATCCTGAAAACCTTTTCGGGCCGGATCGGGCTGGGGCTCCACCCCCTCGGGCCGGGCCGGACACAGGCTCAGATTTTAGGCCCGTGCAGGGCTCTATTCTACTTGTCTTTACAAGCTTAAGTGGGCCAATTTGAACTTTTGATCTGTAATGTGAGGACATTTGTTGGGGACATCTAGCTGGTCCACACAATAACAACACACCCTTATCTGTGGTTTTAGAGGCATGGTGTGAATTAAGTTTAGGGTTAGGAAGAGATCACCCTTGGTTAGGTATGGGTGATTGGTCTTAATGGATTCCCCCTGCCGCCCGATGGCCCTGCAGAGTTGTATGGAAACCAAAGGTGTGCACTTTCGCTCGAGATCAGGTCCCATCTTGAGCGTCTGGTTTCTGGTTTTTATCAGAAGTGTATCTGCAAGTGCTTGTTCTGAGAGGCCGTCGGCAGTCAACCTATTGAGATGAGATGTGCTGTGCACTGAGGCTTTAGTAATGTCTCAGTGAAGTCAAGATCTTACTGGAGTGTGTTGTGCTTAGTAAGGGGGGGAGATCTTTGAAGTGTGTGTGGGTGCAGTGATATATAAGGAGATCTCTGTGGGTGCACGTGCCCTGCTAGAACACATGCCAGCAGTGCTTGTATGAGATGTTCTGTTTTTGGTGTAACGAGACATAGTTCTGTCTCATTGAGTGTAGTTGCCCAGTTTGGATGCATCCAGACAGTGCTTGGGTATCTAGTGTAGTGTTTATGGTATGTATGTATGTATGTATGTGTGTGTGTGTGTGTGTGTGTGTATGTATCAATCAATCAAATTTTATTTCTAAAGCGCTTTTCAAACAAAGTGTTATTCAAAGTGCTTTACAAATTGACCCCAGATTCCCATAACAGGTTAAAAACATTAACAAACATATGCAAGCACACACACACACACACACACACACACACAAGTAAAAATTATAGTAGGCTGAGTCCAGGCTGAGTATGTAAGGAGAGAGAGAGAGAGAGAGAGAGAGAGAGAGAGAGAGAGAGAGAGAGAGAGAGAGAGAGAGAGAGAGAGAGAGAGAGAGAGAGAGAGAGAGAGATTTGAGGTCTAAGGTCAGGTTTATGGGTTAAGGTTGGTTTATGCTTGACGCGTCCGCGAGGTCCGCGCGGAAAAGTTGCGTCATTTTGCGTCATTTTAACAACCATGCCTCCGCACGGCCCAGAATTTCCGTACCGCGCACCTCGGAAAATTTCTAACCACGCAGACGGTCGGACGCGGAAAAACATGGCGGACTGGCAAGAACTAGTATGGCAGAGGTTTGTAAATACAGACTTTTGTATGATTCAGCTCTCAGAGATCACCGTGATCAACATGTTGTTAATAATTCTTGGAGAGAAATAGCTCACACTGTTGGAAAAGACGAGGACGCTGTTAAAAATGCTGGAATGCCATGTTGTAAAGAGTAATTTCTACTTCTACTATGGTGTAGTGTTGGATGCATGCTGTAGAGCTCCATGCTGCCCCCTACAGTTTGGGAGAATATTGGCTCACCGCAGAGACGAGCCGCACAAACCATAAACGCTGCGAGTTGTGAAGCGCGTTCCATCCGCGAGCCGCATCACAGCGCGGAAAGTGACTGCGTCAAGCATAAACCAAGCTTTAGGGTTAGGTTTAAGTTAGAGGGGTAAGGTAAGGATGGGGTGAGGTGAGGGGGAGATTAGAGAACGAGAAAAAGAGAGAATGAGAAATAGAAAGGGCCAGGGGTTATGGTGTGAATTAGGCATAGTGAAGTCACTAAAATTAATGGATATCAATGGAGGTCCACACAAAGATATGTAGGGCAGTGTCAAAATATGTGAGCAGAGGGTGCCAAGGTACCTGGTGAGGTCTCTGGGTTTA
>SSNQ01034591.1:154191-166691 GCA_006942095.1 Nothobranchius kuhntae | reverse complement strand
CCTGGAGAAGCCCCTAACCTTCTCTCCTGGTATTCCACCGGCTGCCCTTGGCTTCAGACTTTGATGGAGCATGATGGATGGTCTTTCCCTTTCATGGTCCCAGTTTTCTTTAGAGGACAGAGACGTCAGCATGAGTCGATATCCAGAACCCCTGAGAGATGGGCAGGACATAAATCAGAGGTTTATCAGTAGACTGGTGATGTGATTAAAAGGACACTTTTAGTCCTACTCTGTTGCTTCCTGACAGCATGTGTCATTTATAGGTGGTTCCTCGTCTTTTTAGCTGCCAGTGGATGATTAAAGATCAGAGTTACTGAGGAAGAACCCGATAGAAATGATATGAACGGGGGTGCTGTCAGTCACTGCCTCAGCGTCGCACTCGTAGTCCACCAGGCCACACCTCCTTCACATGCATTTTTCAAACAGGAAGTGTGTGACCGACCCTTTCAAGTGTCTATCTTGTGAGTACAATGAGCGTTTGGAAACATACTGCTGCAGTGTATAATGCTGTACTTTATCTGTTGTAAGGGTAAAACACACCATCTTCCCTTGATGCCATTCCCTTTTGGCCTTTATTATTTATTAGTCATTAAAGGCGTTTCACACAGGCTGAACATGAAAATAGTCTCCTACATCTGGGTGATTCCTGGGTTTTGGGTTAGATTTATGTTTCTGAACATTGTGTGATATGTTTACCCACCTGAGGCGTAAAATCCCAGGCATTATTAGACGTACCTTTGTTATCCAAGTCGTTTTAAATTCAACCCCGCAACGGGACTATTAGATTCCCATATAACTATAATTATGACAGATATTCAAACACATTTTGTGATAAACTTGGTGATCACTTGTGACTTTTGTAAAATAACACATTGTATATGTATTTTGTTTGATTTAAAATAAAATGACTTCAATGCCAAGTAGGACATTAATAAGGAAAACTCGGTTAAACATAATCATTAGTTACATAAACCTCGTATGCAGATCAAGAAAACTTTAAACAACATTTGTAATCATTATCAGGGCTGAGCCATGTTCTCACACCAGAGGCACCCTCAGTCAAATGTGTTGATTCTCCTAAAGTAGAACATGCAACTGATTATTAAATCAGAGTAATTCCATTAAAGCTTGATGATGCTGGACCACATCTCACCCTGTCTGACTGCAGAAGTCTTTAAAGTGTGCGATGGTTTTATTTGTGTCCATTCACACACGAGTGCTTTTCACTAATAGCTTTCACCAACGTCTGTCTGTAATATTCCTATTGGCGTGACATTTTTCATTTTTATTTACTCAAATGCTGGTTTACACTCCACAGTTGTGTGCCATCTTGAACTACCGTGGCTGCTTAGGGTCATACAAGCCACAACGCTCATTTCATGTTTGTGCTTTGACTTCAGATCTCCTTCTCCCTCTAACACCGGGGACACACCGGCCGCCGAAGCGCCGCGACACGGGGACTGCCTTCATTCAGCGCCCTTGTTATCCTACTCCACAGACCACGTGGGCCGCCAAAGCGCCGCGAAGCGCTGAGCCGTGAAGCGATCGTTTCGGCGTCTGCTCTATTTTTTCCGCGCGCCGCGGGTGAACCACGTCAATTCTGGCAGGAAGTCAAACCTAGACATAAGAGGCAGGCCGGTAAATTTAACAAAATAAAGCATTTCAAAATACAATTCCGCGATAGTCAAATGTGTTCGTAAACAGATGCTGCATAAAAATCACATGAACACACACACACACACACACACACACACTGACCGTGAACTTTGTGTGCATGACCACGTGAAGGGGGTGTGGTTTTGGGTGTCTTTCAACCGGAGCAAACAGGACAGAGAGGCAGAAAGTCGTAGGCCAGCTATTAACAACTGGCTCACACCATAGGTTCACACACACACGCGGACAAACACACACAAACAGCAGGGGGGGTTGTAGAGGAAGAGAGCAGAGAGAGGAAATGGAGGACACCAAGTGGTTAAAAGAAAGTCTATGAGGCGCGCCCCGACCGGAGCGGAGAAACAAGTGTCTGGTCTGAACTGAGGAGCAGCGAGCAGCGGCCGAATTTTGTGAGCGCGTCGCCTCCCGGCGCTTCGGCGGCCGGTGTGTCCCCGGCGTAACTTTCCCCTCGACTGCTAGAGGTGATTGGAGGGACTGGTGGCACCTGCGCCTGGTAGCGTCGCCTCTATCAGTGCTCGCCAGGGCAGCTGTGGCTACATCGCAGCTCATCCTCACCAGTGTGTGAATGTGTGTGTGAATGGATGAACGACTGATTGTGCTGTAAAGCACCTTCAGGGGTTCCAGGACTGTAGAAGGCACTGGGGATGGCAATGTTTCTCTTCGTGGCAGCCTTGTTACATGCGATCGCTGGATTGATTGTCTACAACTGTGGCGCTGCGTGCACAGCTGCGAGGGAAAGGGAGACGACTGATACGGTCAACATGTTAGCTGCGGCAGAAGGTGCGGCAGTGGAGCAACAATAAACAATTGCTGCAAATGACTGATCAGACCCATTCTACATACATTTGCAGTACACAGACAGAAGACTGCCTGACTGTAGGAACGCTGACTGCAGGGAGGCACCTGTGAGTGCCACAGTCTCCCTCCGCCCCGCAGCTGTGCGTGCACCACCACAGTGACACGTTGCCTTTTTGGTGCATGTGGTCTACCATAGTTCCAATAACTGCATGGAGCAAAGGAGTCTAAGGTTTTTACGCACTTTGCCTTTAACGTCAACCATCATGTGGGGTGCAGAATAACTAGATTCTAGACTGAACGACTGTTGGAAAATTATTTCTTATAAAAAGTATTATAGCTTCATACATGTGTCTGTGTGTGTGTGCGTGCGTGCGTGCGTGCGTGCGTGCGTGTGTGTGTGTGTGTGTGTGTGTGTGAGTGTGTGTGTGTGTGTAAAACGTTCAGACACGAGGAAAACATTACTTGAACAGTTTTTTATGGGAAATGATTAAACAATCTTAGGAAGCAGGCTGAGGTAGCAAACTCAAAGTGCAATATTAGAAGTGCTTGACATAAAAAAATGTATAGTCTTTCAGTTAAGTCCATTTTCAGTTTTTCTGAATGAACTTTGACTCCTCCACTCAGCATAAACATAGAAGAGTAGACGCCGCACCAACCGCTACTGCCCATGTTTGGCTGCATTTGCGGCTTCTACCTTTATAAACTCGGTGGTTAACAGGATGCTTTAGCTAGGCGTTAGCTTAGGCGTTAGCTCCGGAAAAGCTCTGTGGAGATCTGGAGCTAGAACAGCAAAAGAACACGTTCATAAACCCGTTCACGCACGCCAGGACGAATGCATTCACTTTTATGTCCGTCAGGCAAAATACGAACAAGTTCAGTTCATGTTCACGAAAAAATGAACAAATTCACGAACGATCGTTCAGTGAACGCGTTCGGGCACAGCACTGCTGGTATCCGGCGGATGTGGCCCAGGGCGTATAGCCGATCGGAGCAGTGAGAGTTCCAGGACACTGTTTGCGATAAAAAGCTAGCTTGTTTAGCAGATTTTCCGTTGCAGCCTTAATCAAAGCCCATTTCTGGGATGTGTTCAGGACGAGGTTGTTTCATGCGTACAAACATGTTCGACCAGACGAATTTGCATGTTAAAACTGTAAAAGCGACACTTGGCTGTCCTGTCCCCGTGGTGAAGGCAGGAGGTGTTCTCTTTGGTGGAACCTTCTTGATAAAATGAGTCTTTCAGGTCAATTTGAAAGGCGACTGAACCCTTGAGCTCCTTGTAGCGCTTCTCCTGCCATTACCTGAGAAGACTGTGCAGCATGATGATGCACACCACCCTGCCAAAGGAGCTTTCTGTCACCTAGAAGAGTTATTAAGATGAAGCGTGTGCTCGGTCTGCAGGAGTGTTTAGGTGGATGCCACAGCTCTCTCTTGCCCCTGTGAGTGCTATGTTGTCAGTAAGACTGTGAGCTGAGTCATCTCGTAGCTGTAACATGCATGTGTCTGTATCGGTGTTAGACTGAACAGTCGCTGCATGTGCAGCAGTGGGGAACTGGAACAAATAAGCGAAGCTACAAGAAAAAAGAGAAGGAGACATCAGATGGAGGAAAGGAAAATGAGCAGAAGCATGAGAAATTAATTCTTTTTGGTCGTTTGCGCCTCATTATCCGCTCCCTGCTTTGATCTAACCTGTCATCTCTACTTCCTCTCCAAGCTTCTCATTCTCTCCTCTGACTATAGTCTTACATTCAGGCTGAGTTAATGAGCTCTCCAGAAATGAACAAATCAGTTATCTTCATTTTTTTCTCAAAGTTCTCAAGCTTGAAGAAACTTTAAGGGCTGTCCACCAACAAAATCCTCTGATCGCTTTTAGGGGATTCAAATTAGAGGTGCTTCAGCACCCCACCAATGTGCTACAAGCGTCCATGTTTAGGAATCTGCTGGAGATGAGATGAAGAGACCCATCTCTTCCAGGTTTGAAGCTTGAGTGTGTCCTTTCTTCACTTTGAGTCCTGCAGCAGTGAGAGCCACAGTTATGGGCTCGACACACGGGAGGCGACACACGACCGCGATCAGCGAAATTTGACGCCGTCGCTTTTATTACCTGTCACACGGGAGGCGATCCGTGGCAGCGGCCAGCGGCAAAGCCGTCTACGCGTTCTGTTCCATGGTGAAATCGAAACTTCCGTTGTTTTGATTGGCTGTGTCAGGTTGGAGGGAATTAAGGTTATTTAGCGGTTCAGAGTTAATAAAGTGGTAGATATGATGTTTCACAAGGTGCTGCTAGAGTTATGTGAAATCTTACTTCTGATTTTACTATAAAACATAATAATAATCAACTTCTCCTCCATGTTTGCTCGGAGGTGTACGGAGCATCCTGTCCCCTCATTGGTCAGTGAACGAAACCTCCGTTGATTGGTCCTCGTCCGAGCGACAGCGATGAAAAGTTGAAAATGTTTCAACTTTCTGGGATCGCGTCGCTGGGTCGCCCGTTCACGACACGTGCACGAGCGCAAAATTTCACACGCACGTTTTTCGCGTTTCGCTTGGTAGGAGGGAGACCCGCGATTATCGCTTTGTCGTGCACGTCTCATTGAAAATGAATGGAGGAGAGGCGATGTGGCCTCCCGTGTGTCGAGCCCATTAGCGTCTGCTTTATCGTGTAGAAATGCTTGCTCACTTTTAGGGAGTATTTGGGAGATTTTAGACAGTTCCAAAGGCAGTTTGACCTAATTATCACTCAGATTAAGATTTGGTTGAAAAGTCTCCAAACATTGATTGAACTCTAAATGTGTGTAAAACTCAGAAATCAAAACGTCAGTCCCGTCATGTTCTTGAATCTATGGATGATATTTCTGCTGTGTCTAGCTGAGATACAGAGCTGCAAGAGGGGGCGGGTCTTTTTCACCTGGTTCAGCAAAATGTGTTCATCTAAAACCTCTCCATTCATTTCCAAAGCTGTAGGTGTGTCAACAGACCAACTGTTACAGGAGGGTCAGAGACTCACTCATCACAACGGGCTCACACACACGATGTCGGGGCCTCGGGCGAAGCCTCCAGACAAGGCAGGAACCTCTAGGTCATCCTGCATCATCCTCCGGTGCAGGTCAGTGCCTCCTGGCATGGCGGTCGGTGTCCCTCCTCCGGTCCAATCTACCAGCAGCCACAGAATCCTCATCTGATGCTCTGCAGGATGCTGCAGTCTAGGGCTGAAATGAATCATCGAACAATTCAAATGGTTCGATTCATTAAATTCCTTGATGAATGTTTTTCTGATTGAAGCTCCGTTAAATGTGCGCTCCACAATCTGAACACATTTTACTGGAGCACTGCGTGGTGATCCTGGTGCTGTGGAGGAAAATAGAGACCAGTAAAGACAGAAACCATTGTAAAAGGCAGAAACGGCCCTGAGTTTGGCATCAAGAGTGACACTACGAGCAGAACTGCTTATGCTAAGCTAGCAGGTAGCATTCTCACGAGCTAGTGTGGCTCATAACAAAACGTGACGATTGTGAACGACTAAACTCTACAAGCGGAAGAAAAATCCCCACATCCCGTTTATGTGTGGATGTCTGCAGCGGTGTGGGTCAAAGCCACTGCTGCTACCGTCTGGTTGTTGGTACGAGTTTGCTCCATCCACCGCAGAAGGCTATGGCAAGCTGTTGTAGCATATAATTAACAAACGCTTTTACATGTGAATACAATTTAGACTGGATTATGTTGCCAACTCGTACATAATAACATTTATTTACCAACATCTTCTTTCAGTTTATACTCCCGGTCGCACACGCAGGTCCTCCAGCCTGTTGCTCCTCGAGGTCCCGAAAGCGTGTTACAAATCATGCGGACAAAGAGCTTTCTCTGTCGCCGGTCCTAAACTGTGGAGCGAACTTCCAGTCACAGTTCGACTGGCATCCACCTTGGCAGATTTTAAGTTTAGACTAAAGACACCATTTTACCTTTGCATTTAACAGTTAGCTGTTTGGTTTTTACTACTCTTATTTTATCATCCATTGTAAGGTTTTTATTGGTACTTTTTTATCGGCTTGTCTTTTTTGTTGTTGGTTGTATTTCATAGTACTGTTTTATGTTTTCTATCTCTGTTATTGTGCGACTGTTCAGCACTTTGGTCAGCCGTATGGCTGTGATTTTAAAGTGCTGTATAGATAAAGGTGGTATGGTATGGTACATTACATTGTCACCAGTAGAAATGAAATGTTATTGCTAGCATTTCCAGTAGCTTTCTACGGAACATGCTGATGAAATAATAAAGTCCTGAATATATGTGAACATATTCAGATATTTTATTGTGACCAGGATGAGGTTAATACAAACGTACAATGTGAATGAAATGTGAGTGAAATTTTGTTCCATAAAGTATTTATTAATCATAAATATCAGCTGGGAAACAGGGAACTAGAAAACATCAATTTATTATATATTATTGAGCCTTAGTTTCATATTTTTAGCAGCAGACCACAGTCTCATTTCACTTGAAACGTCAATTAGAAAACTTGATTAATCGATCAAGGATTCGATACAATACTCGAATACTAAAGTATTTGATAGCTGCAGCCCTTCTGCACTCCTTCCATCTGAGCGCCGTAGTGTGCTGCCGTCTCGCAGGCCATCAAAGCTAGCTTGTGTGTGTGTGTGTGTGCGTGTGTATGTGTGCGTGTGTGTGTGTGTGTGTGTGTGTGTGTGTGTGTGTGTGTGAGCACATAACAATCGAGCTAAATATCAATACTTTTGTGTTGATTCGACATGGCCACCATCTTGAATTGCCTCCAAAGGGAATTAGTGGCCGATGATCATCCAGTCAAAACTTACTGAAAGTTTCATCATATTGTCGAGCAGATATTCTTCTGACACACACACACACACACACACACACACACACACACACACACACACACAGCATGGCGTTTTCTGTAATGAGGACTTCAGATGATGAAACAGCGCCGGTCCATTTACGGTCATCAGGACTAATTTCTGCTCCCTGCAGCCTGAACAAGCCTCCACTCCTTCTCGTCATCATGGCTTTTACTCGCCTCGCCTTTTACTGATTTCTAACAATGGGCGGCCATGTTGCCTTTTGACCAGAGCGCTCAATTTGCATCAGTACTCTGGGCAGCTTTTGATGTACTGCGGACGGTGAAGCAGCAGGAACAGAGCGAGAGGGCTGACATGAAGATCCTGTGATGTTTTCTCTGAATGTGGGACCATCTGGTCTCAGCTATCATGACCACATTGTTGTTAACTTAATGGCAAACTGGATGCTATAACTAGCAAAACCCTGAGGACCTTCTGCAGGCCAGCAATGTAGGGAGACAAAATCATCTGCATACATTACACACCATACACCCGGTTCCACTGGCTCTTGGTGGAATAGATCAAGCTAAACGTTTGAAGAGACCAGGAGAAAAAACTCCTCTTTGTCAGAGTCCATTAAATCCGAAGAGGGTGCAGACGCCTCCGTACTCCCAGTAAAGCCAGAAAAACAAGATCCTAGCTTATGCAAGAGCCCCGTTAAGCAAACAGCCTCCAAAGGTTAGCTCTGTCGAAGGCTTTGGAGGATATCGTAGATTTCTTTTCTTATATTTATTACAATTTTAGTCAAGGAATAAACCCACAAATCAGCACCAACACAGTAAAATCCCACGTGTTAACTAAGCAGTGTCAGAGTAAATTCAATGAAGTTGAGTGGAAAATACCTCTCTTTGTCCTGCAGTGTTGGTGTTACACATATAGTGTAACCTGTCAGGTGTTAAAGAAAATGTACTCTTTTGGAGTTACGATTACTTTATACTCCAGTGCTGATGAAAATTACTCCAAAACAGTGTAAAAAGTACTATAGTAAGCTCCGCCTCCTTCTTCGTCTGCTTCTTCAGTTGTAGAGAGCAAGGTGCATTGTGGGTAGTCATGTTTTTAGTTAGTTTGTCCTACTTTGGGGTGCTAATGGGTGTTTATTTGGGGGGTTGTGTTGTTCAAAGACGTGAGACGATGCATAACTCTCACGAGACGAGAAGAGATTTTAATAACAGCTAAAAAGAAAATTCCAAAGATCGAACTTATGCAGGAAATCAGTCTTTATTCTGTACTTTTAGAAACTTTTCCACAAACTTAACTGATCTCATATTTTCCTTCAATCTCTTGAAACTTTAGAAAAGTGCTTAACTTGTGCGTAGGCTTTTAACTTCTCACAAAATGAGATTCAAACCGAACTTTCCAAAAACATGAATACAAATTAAAGTAAAATATTCCCTTGATTTGTCCTTGATTTTTTTTTTACTTATTCTTTTTTAACGGAAGGAAATGATTGTTTTCCACCAAAAGTCATTTCCCTCTCCTCTGACACAGAACTAGTCTGCATGAGATGTGGCCTCAAGGTCTCATGCATTTGCTTCTAACCTGCTTCTTTCCAGCTCAACAGAGGAATGAAGAAAGGACTCTCTTCTTTTAATAAATCAAAGAACTCTATTTTAATAAAACTAATCAAACACAGTGTTAGTCAATAATAAGATGTGACCAATCTGTGAAATCAAAAATATTAATTACTTTATTATAATCCTACAGAATATATTAAGTAATATGACTTTAAATGTTTCCACTAGGACTGATCTCACGTAGCATTAAGAGACATGACACATTGCTTTACTGATCCAATCAGAATCTGCCAGATCTGACGGAGGCGTGGTTTTGGTGGTGTTTGGTAAATCTGTCATCTTTTCATTCGACCATAAACCAAAACATCTGAAGTATAAAACTATGCCCACGTCATCTTTAACGCCAGTTCAAAGCGTTCTAGAGAAGTTGTCGGAGTGGCCAATCCGTAACTTTCCTCTTCAGCCGAAAGAACCAACGACAAGCTGGATAAAATCTGTTGCTGTTCCAACCAAGCAACGGTTCCTTTCAGAATAAAAGCTGAACCATCACGACCCAGGTTTGGGTCTTGCTAGATGTCGATAAACTGTCGTGACCCGGAAGTGTCTCAAACACTGGACTGGTCGGCGGCCGCGGCGGTTCTACAGGCTTCGGCTACAGAAAGGTCCAAGCTGGACCTCCACACCTGCTGATCTAGACGGGGACTTCCGCTGAGGGTACGTAGACCGACAGAATAGCGTCTTATGTGTTTATGAATCTCAGAATCACAGCTTAGCACGAAGACATCACCTCCACTCCCATCAGAACTAATCGTTTCTTCGGATTTGCTGGTTCTGAACAACATTCCACACTACACCATTCTCCGTCTCACTTCACCTTAGTTACACCATACATTTAGTGTTAAAGTCAGTCTAGTTTAATTTGTTTAGTAATAAATCTTTAAACTTTTAAAACTGGACTCTCTCTTCTGTTGTCTCTGAGTGAATACGAAGTGTTACATAATCCCTGCAATAAAAAGGTCCAATCTTCTGGTTAAAGGTACCTAAAGGTCCAACAGATTGATCCCATAGTTCTTATGGAATCTCGTGTCTCGTGGTCTTTAAATAACATGTGAATTAACCCTTTACACTTTTATGCTTTACCTTCAAGAGAACCAGTGAAAACAATACATTTCTAATGTTTAAAGTGTCAACGTATTTCCTCCGAGGTTTAAAGTCACAGGTGACAACTGGACTCCTCAGCCTGTCTAATCGCCATGTTCTTTACCAAGAAAATAAGCATGTCTACATCTTCTGGAAGTAACTGAGACTTTGGGCACTAACTACGTCCCCTACAGTTGAAAAGACACGCTCACTTGGAACGGAAGTAGCAGGGATGGAAAGGTACGCTTCAGCAAGTGAAGACAGCAACGGATGTTGGGTACAGTTGTCTTTCCACCACTTAAGATGGCAGCCACTTAGTGGAATAGATGCCTCTCCTCTGTAGTGTTCAAGTTCCTTCTTGATCTGTTCTGGTCCATCGTTCTGCTCTGGCTCAGAAGAGGGAACCCCCAGCAGATCCTCAAGAGCGGTCTTCTTGGATGCTGGTTCTGTCACTTCTAGCTCGGGTTCCAGAGCCTGTTTTTCTTTTTGAAGGAATGCAGAGCTCCACCAGCTGTCTCTCTTTCCCTCTTCTCAGCATTTGTGTCCTTTAAACAGCAGACATGTTGACACAGACAGGTAATTTATTAGTATTTTTTCATGTAGGATAATGAAGTGGTTAGTAAAAAAACACTGTTGTTAACACCCACAATGGGAAAGGATTTTATTGTCATTCATACCTGATTTTGGAGCACCTGTGTCACATTGGCATGCATCCTGAAGAAGACACCGTCACGCTGGCTGTGGTCCAGAAGCAGAAGAGTCTGAAACTTTGGGTCCAGAGCTGTGCGCTGTAGTAGAAAGGCGTAAGCATCCCCACTGCATCTGTCAGAAGTGTTACTGAGGATTGCTCTTTTAGAGTCAACCACAGTGGAGTCCTCGTCCTCATGCTCTGTCCAATCATATTCTTCAGAGGCATAATGAGAGACACAGTTAAGCTCTTCTCCTCACTTGAGACTGCAGTGGCTGTCTTAAGGATTCGGTAGTTTCACAAGGTCTTCAGCATCTCTGATATCGGAGCTGTCCAGCGTATCGATACTTCGGCCATTTTGCCTCATTTCAGGGCTGCTGAGAGCTGCGGCTTGCTGCTCCAGGCAACGATTCAGCATATCCAAGGTGCTGTTCTATTTTGTAACCACATCCATGATTAACGTGTGGTGGCAGTTGTAGCAGCTTCTGTTAGGACTTTAATACTGCGGTGGCTGTTGAGCTCCGATGAAAAACTGCAGTCACACGTCTCACCCGCCCGAGTAAACGTGAGACACGAGTTACTCCGAGGCCAGCTTGGGCAGCTAAGTTTATAGTGTGAGCAAAACACTTTATATGCAGCACCAATCCTGCTTCACGTGCAGCTACTTCCATGTTACATGCATTATCAGTCATGATAGCAACGCTATGGTTTGGTCTTTTCAGCTTCAGAGACAACTTCAAGTACAACTTGAGCGATGTTTGCCCGTGTGGGAATCAAAGATTGGTCGAGTCTGCAGTACAGCATTTATCATTTCCCAGTTGCTGTCGATGGTGTGCGCTGAGACTGTGATGTAGCTTAAAGTACCCCTGGATGTCCAGCCATCCGTCGTTATAGCAACTCTACCTCCTTCAGGGTCTGAACTACTTTGGACTTGCACTCCTCGTAGAGATTAGGAATCACTGGGCGAGAAAATGCAGACGTGATGGACTGTTGTACTTTGGTTCCAGCGTGTTAAGAAGTTTCCTAAGTCCCCGGTTTTCCACAACAGAAATGGCCTCATATCAGCTGGAATCTACATCAATAGTCTTCAGCATTATCCACTTGAGACTATGAGGTCTGTAATAATCAGCAGAAGATAACTTCCCAGTTTTCTCTTTTACTACTGCACTAAGAGAAGTGACATCATAGCATCAGGAAGGACGCCATGCTTTTGACCCAGCATGCCAGAAGGAACACAAGTCCAATACATGAGGAAATGGTTATTTATAGTTTCAGTGGCTCGTATTTAACCTCAGGGTCAAATCTGCAGCTTTGGTCAGAAAAACACATTCTGACACGTGTGAACTTATGCTGCCAACTTCAAATCCACGAGACTTTCCACCCCATAAAAACAGCAAAAACTGTTCTATAGAGGTGTCTGTGCGCACGTGTGTGTGTGCATGCATGTGCATGTGTGTGTGAGCGTGTGTGTGTGTGTGTGTGTGTGTGTGTGTGTGTGTGTGTGTGTGTGTGTGTGTGTGTGTGTGTGTGTGTGTATGTATGTGTGTGTGTGTGTGTGTGTGTGTGTGTGTGTGTGTGTGTGTGTGCGTGTGTGTGTCAGCGTGCGTGCGTGTGTGTGTGTGCATACGCGCGCGTGTGTGTGTGTGTGTGTGTGTGTGTGTGCTTGCTCATACGTGTGTGTGTGTGTGTGTGTGTGTGTGTGTGTGTGTGTGTGTGTGTGTGTGAGCG
Organism: Nothobranchius kuhntae; assembly: GCA_006942095.1. Classification (NCBI taxonomy): domain Eukaryota; kingdom Metazoa; phylum Chordata; class Actinopteri; order Cyprinodontiformes; family Nothobranchiidae; genus Nothobranchius; species Nothobranchius kuhntae. The sequence goes on along the minus strand of SSNQ01034591.1, from coordinate 154,280 downwards.
TGCATGTGTGTGTGTGTGCACGTGTGCGTGCGCATACGTGTGTGTGTGTGTGTGTGTGTGTGTGTGCGTGTGTGTGTGTGTGTATGTGT
>SSNQ01034591.1:130670-153182 GCA_006942095.1 Nothobranchius kuhntae | reverse complement strand
ATGTGTGTGTGTGTGTGTGTGTGTGTGTATGTATGTATGTATGTATGTGTGCGCGCGTGTGTGTGTGTGTGTGTGTGTGTGTGTGTGTGTGTATGTATGTATGTATGTATGTATGTATGTATGTGTGTGTGTGTGTGTGTGTGTGTGTGTGTGTGTGTGTGTGTGGGTGTGCAGGTTAACCTGCTGTAGTGATAAATCGGAGGTGAAATGGGAGAATTTTCTGGAATAATGTTTGTCTGAATGTCACAGTCATTAATTTGAAAGCATCAAACCTCCAGCTGCTTCTGCACGGATTCATCCACAAGTATTTATAAACACAAAGACAAATCTCATCAGGAGTCATCTCATGACACTCTTTGTTGGTGAGGAGAGATTTAGCAATAAAACATTTCCTTTAGAGAAGCTGTTGGAAGTCATTTGGAAAAGGTTTAATGTTAAAGCTTCTGTGGCAAGCCTGCAAAACAAGCTACAGTAGATTCAAAAGGCAACGGTCCGTTACCCCTCTCGTCAGCTATCATCCTTGTGCCACACCCCCTTTACATGGGAATGCACTTGCCAGAGGAAACGAGATAGCGCCTAACGCCAGTCACCGTCTTCTAGGTCCAAACGTCTCTTGTTCTGTGTGACTTCTAATGTTTTTCTTTTTAGGACTCTGGTAGTAGCCGGCTGTTTCTCCTTCTCTATTATTGAACAGAGAACCTCTAACACCAGTGGTGTTCTGGTCAGACAGAAAGGTCTGCTGGAAGCACAGATGACTGTAGAGAAACAGTTAAAGAAAATCTGAAAAAAGCAACAGGATAGAAGTTTAGCAACGGATCAAGGAGCAAAGAGAATAAATGTGAGAAGACAGAAGGCAGGGGAGGGGAAATATTGAACAGAAAACAAAGAAAAAAGAGAACAAAACCAGGAGAATGAAAATATGAGGGTGGACGTGTAATAGATGGAGAAGTGCATGACCTCTCAATTTGTGTGGAAGCCCTGAGGAGGGTGGACCGGTGATTCACAGCCTTACAGGCAGACAGCAGCAGGAGATGACGTGGCTGAGGAAAACCAACCGGCTCTTTAGGACAGGCCATCCTCACCAGAGAAAACATTCCTCATTCAAGTGTAAAAGCCTTGAGGTTTTAATAGTAACCACATTGTTAATTAATCGAAGGATGCATTCGCTATCCATCAAAGCCTGAACCGTTCTGTATTTTCCCACAAAACCAGCAATAAAACTGGACGGTGTTCTGCCCTCAGATGATCCTGATTAACGACAGAGCCACAGGTCTCTTCCTCGGCTGCTCCAGATCCTAATTAGATGGGCTTTGAATTTATCCATCGAGACATGGAAACCATCTAAACCCTATCAAAACTCATTTCACACTTGATTACACGTATGCCTGAGAACAATAGTGTGATGAAAGATAGGTGAGGACTTGCAGGGGTTGTAGACCAAGACAGGAAGTAACTATGGTTTGTTCTGAATACAAGGCTGACATTAGAAATGTTCGAACAGGGAAGCCGGTTGTAGAAATGAACATTAGCACTACTCTGCTAAAGAACTCGGCTCACTAGCCTTTTCTGTTTTCGTGGATGTGGTTTTTTGGTTCCGTGTATTCCATTTTAGTTTCACTTAAAGAATCATAACTATCTTCTTTTGGTTTTTTTACATCGTAAAGGAGAAATATGTAAGAATTCCACAAAATAATCACAATACAGTCTACTGTTCATCAGCCAGTAAACAGGAGCGACCCAGAGGTTATTTCTTGTAACCCTTAAGAAGCCACGGGGCTCTTTTGTTTGTTTCTAAGGTGAAATGTATGTGTGAAGTGAATGATAAGTCAATCGTGGCATTTTACTTACTTTATTGAGACTTTTAGAACTGTAACAGCAAGCTGACAGCTAGGGTTGCAGGGATTTACCTCTCTGGCTATTAACTGCGGTTAAGCCCCCGTAAAAACGTCTCCAACGCAGCCAATAACAAACAAAAAGACAAAAGTGCCACAAAAACAAATGTGAATCTGATCCTGTGCACACAGTAGAAGCAGAACCAGTGACAACAACCATCGAGACTGCTCCATTTCCACCTAGGAAGCAGTTGAAGTATCCGTGTGGGAATATAATATGTCTGAAATATTCCCACACTGGAGATTTCAACTTGCTCTTGGCAACAGGATATCTTAGACCGCAGTTCGATGATTAACTTTGTTGTAGTTTCATCTGGTCTGTGATCGCGTGTCTTCAACACTCGGGTGAAGAGAGGGGCGGAGCTGTCAACTGACCACTACCTGGTAAACTGGCTTCGATGGTGGGGGAGAAAGCCGGTAAGACCTAGCAGGCCTGAACATAATGTGAGGGTCTGCTGGGGACATCTGGCAGAGTGTCCAGTCAGAACGAGCTTCAGAAGTGAGGGACCTTGAGTCCGAGTGGGCCATGTTCCATGCTTCTAATGTTGAGGCGGCTGACCGGAGCTGCAGCCGCAGAGTTGTCTGTGCCATCCCCTGTGGTGGTGTTGTGGGGACAACCCCTGAACCCAGGGATGCTGTCAAGCTGAAGAAAGAGTCCTATCAGGTCTTTTTGGCCTGGGGGACACCAGAAGCAGCTGATGGGTACTGGCAGTCCAAGTAGAATGCGGTCTGGGTGGTCCCAGAGGCAAAAACCCGAGCATGGGAGGAGTTTGGTGAAACCATGGAGCAAGATATCCATATGGCTTCAAGGAGATTTTGGCTCATCATCCGGCATCTCAGGAGGGAAAAGCAGTGCTCTACCAACACTTTACAGTGGTGACAGTTTGCTGTTGACCTCGACTCGGGACATTGTGGATCAGTGGGCAGAATACTTTGAAGACCTCCTCAATCCCACTGGCACATCTTTCACTGAGGAAGCGGAGCATGGAGACTTTGGGTTTGGCTCTCCAATCTCTGGTGCTTAAGTCACTGAGGTGGCAAGGCCCTGGGGGTGGATGAGATCTGCTTGGAGTGACCGCAGGGTGTGTTCCAACTACAGGGGGATCACACGTCTGAGCCTCCCTGGTAAAGTCTATTCAGGAGTTCTGGAGACGAGGGTCCGTTGGATTGTTGAACCTCAGATTCAGGAGGAGCAATGTGGTTTTCGTCGTGGCCGTGGAACACTGGACCAGCTCTATACCCTTAGTGGGATCCTGGAGGGTGTGTGGGAATTTGCCCAACCAGTCTACATGTGTTCTGTGGATTTAGAGAAGGCATTTGACCGCGTGCCCTGTGAGTGGTTTTCCAGCAGTATGGGGTACCAGGCCCTTTGATATATACTGTTAGGTCCCTGTACAGGTCCTTCTCAATAAATTAGCATATTGTGATAAAGTTCATTATTGTCTGTAATGTACTGATAAACATTAGACTTTCATATATATTAGATTCATTGCACAGAACTGAAGCAGTTCAAGCCTTTTATTGTTTCTAATATTGATGATTGTGTCGTACAGCTCATGAAAACCCAAAATTCCTATCTCAAAAAATTAGCATATCATGAAAAGGTTCTCTAAACGAGCTATTAACCTAATCATCTGAATCACTAATGACCTCTAAACACCTGCAAAAGATTCCCGAGGCTTTTTAAAAACTCCCAGCCTGGTTCATTACTCAGAACCACAATCATGGGTAAGACTGCAGACCTGACTGCTGTCCAGAAGGCCATCATTGACACCCTCAAGCAAGAGGGTAAGACACAGAAAGACATTTTTGAACGGAATCGATGATGGTGCCAAGATGATCATGAGTAAGGAGCTGACTCCAAAGGAGTTGAGCTTCCTAAGGAGATATAACCGTTGGTGGCACTTTCTGAGAATCTCTTCTGTGTTAGAGAATTTCAGGAGGTTGTCAAAGGTGGTTCCCAGATACTTGTACTCCTCCACTACCTCCACTGGGTTCCCATGGATAATGGTGGTTACTGAAGCAGCGGGATCCCTCTGCCTCCTGCAGAAGGTCACCACCATGTCTTTGGTTTTGCTCACATTCAGTTTGTCTGGAGCTGTCACACCACTCTACAAACTCCTGAAGGGCAGGTCCGTGGTGTTGTGAGGAGCCTGACAGCAGTGACAGGAGGACTGTATCATTAGCGTATTTCACCAGGTGACAGTTGGGATGTGTGGATCTGCAGTCGTCGGTGTAGAGCGGGGGTCGGCAACCTGCGGCTCTGGAGCTGCATGCGGCTCTTCCATCCATCTGATGCGGCTCTCTCTGCTTGTAAAATAATGAATGGATATTTCAATAAAATGCTTTATATTTTACTGCATTAATTTTACATCTGTAAGCCAATTCTAAATGTAAAGATTGTCTGCGTAAACCTGAACAGGTCCAACCCGGTCTTACTGTGAGACCGGGTTGACGCGTCACGCTTGTGCGTAATCATAGGCGCTTCCTGAGCTGAAGAAGACGTGAGATTCTGGGCTTCTCCTCAGACGCCACATTGGAGACAGAAACAAGCACTATTCAGCCAAAGTTTCATCATCAGGGAACATTTTCTAAGTGACAAGTCTCGCTTCAGTCGGAGGAATCTTCCTGCATGCGCTCTGGTTCTGCGACGTGCTCCAAGCCCCTCTCCACATCGTCAGCTCACTGTGCGCCTTATGTAGTACACGCTGACAGCGAGCTGCGCTGAGCAATGTCCAGCTCAGATGTTCAGATGGGAATCTTTTCTTGAGTGATTTAGCTACATCTGCGATGTGCGTAGAATAAAATGTCAGTTCGTCTGCATGCGTCGGGGTAATTCTTTCTATTCTTTCTCCGTCAAAATAAACGGTCAAATACGGGAACTGTCCGGTCAACACAAGCCCTGCTTTTAACTGTTCTGTTTTCTTGTGAAAATTGCTGGAAAGAGATAAAATTTAACTTGATTAACACCAGAGCCAGGCGCACTGCGCCGTTATCTCCGTCGCTGTAAATGAGGGAAAAACAAAATGATCGGATCCTTTTCTGACCTCCCCCACCTACAAAGTTTAATTACAACAATCAAACGTGACAGAGCCTGGATTTGTATTCTGAACAGTCTAAACATGTTTTAAAAAGAAACGTATGACAAAAGTGGCACCTGCTCAGTAAAACCACCAACAGGGTGAAAAATATCTAAATATTGTAGCAGAGACGGGCTACAACTTCTGGATCCACTTTATATAAATCCTTTTATTGATTACCTTCTTATGAAAGATAGCTGTGGCTCCCAGTGTTTTCTTTACTGTGGGAAACGGGTAATAATGGATCTTTGATGGGAACAGGTTGCCGACCCCTGGTGTAGAGGATGTAGAGCGGGGGGAGAGCACACAGCTCTGGGGGGAGCCAGTGGAGGTGAAACTTTCTGAGTCCTGTTGGTTAAAAAGTCCAGTATCCACAGGGTTAACTGGTCATCTAAATGAAATTAGGAGGAAAGTTTAGTAGCCAGGATGTGAGGCTGCAGAGTGTTGAATGCTGATGAAAAGTCATCAAACAGAAGTCTGGGCATAAGTATAAGCATGAGTAGCTGGAGAGAGAGAAGTCTGGGCCTCTCAGCTTACGCTGCTGTCCTCATGATCCGACTCCGGATAAACAGCTGAAAAAGGATGGATGGTAAACCAATAGGGAATGAATGTGGAGAAAAAACATAATAAACATTATTATAAACTATGTGGATTACTTTTTAATCCATTGTGTTCTGGTAATAGTCCTTTGACCTTGGGGATGGATGGTTATTGTAAACAAAGATTCTGATTAACATCACAACAGCCTTTGGTTAGGTGAGGGTTCAAATAGATGTTTTCCTGTTTTTGCTCAACATTTGTTTCCAAAAAGTCGAACTCTCTCCAACATGTCGTTTACTAAGCCTTGGTTATGGCATCCCTATAGCAGAATGTGAATGCATGAGTTGAAATCGGACTAAAAACAAATTATGTCAGCCAAAGTGTGTATATAATAAATTCCCTTTTTGCAATGTCGTCAGTTTGGAATGAGATTATTAAAAGTGTTAACCCTCTCCATTTATTCAGTCATGATTCAGGAATCCCTGCACTACTTCTTTGGAGTTTGCTGTTTCCCAACGTTCTTCAGGTTTGGACGCACTTACTGCTCCTGTCGAACAAATGCACAAGCGGTAAGAACCGGTTGAAAGGGTTTGTATTAATGTGCAGCATTTGCCAGTCGACAGAAGTCAGCAATCACAAGGCCACCACCCTAATATTCCTGACATGTCTGCTGAGCAGCCGGCAGCTGCCATGAGGAAGCTGTTAAATAAAGAGATGCAGGAGAAGCAATCACACCCGGGGCTTCTGCATCCTCCCGCCTTGATTTATAGAGAAAAATCCTGTATTATTACTAGCAGCTGAGGGCTGTTGCTGCTTGCATTACTGCACCAGTCTGAGGGAGAAAGTGTTGCTCTGTAGGAGAATGTGTGTGTTCAGTGGTTGTGAAAGTTGATATGACAGCATGGCAGGTGAGGCTCTGAGGAACATCCGCTCCCCCTGTAATGTCCTCTGATCTCACTTCTGGACTCTTTCAGGATCATCCGGGTGGATGACTGAGTGAAACATAAGTATAGAGCCTTCATGACCTCTTACATGAACTCTGCCTTTACCACCAAATTATCCTCGAGTCTTTTGCTGCAGGTCTTTATGTGTTGCTGTGGGTTGTGATTGGCGAGATCTGGGTTTATTGCAGAAGAGCTCCTCTTCTTCTCGCTTCCTTTTTTAAAAACTCAATTATAAATGTTCAGCTTCTACAGGTGCCGGCCATAAAATTAGACTATCACGACAAAGTTGATTTATTTTAGTAATTTAATTCAAAAAGTGAAATTTTAGATTCATTCTCTGCACACAGACTGATGTATTACAAACGCTTACTTCTTTCATTTTGATGATCAGAACTGACAACTAAAGAAAATCACAAATTCTGTTTCTCAAAATATTAGGATATTGTAATAAAGGTTCACTATTGAAGGCCCTGGTGCCACACTCTAATCAGCTAATTAACTCAAAACACCTGCAAAAGCCTTTAAATGGTCTCTCAGTCTAGTTCTGTAAGCCAGTGGTTCCGACCTTTTTGGACTCGTGGACCCCGTGAGCCGTTTTCTCATACCACGGGTACACCTTTATTCAAACGTGTTGACGCCCCCCCAAAAGTAGGACGTACATCTGATTGTTAAATGAAAATAATTTCAATAAATTTCCTTGGCACCGAACCATGCCTCACTTCCTGTGTGGCTCAGTCCTAGTGTCAGTGACTATACAGCAATCCTCATACTAAGCAAGCATGCAGCGACAGTGGAGAGGAAAACTCCCTTTTAACAGGAAGAAACCTCCAGAGAATCCTGGCTCAGTAAAAGCAGCCATCCTCCACGACTCACTGGGGATGGAGAAGACAGAGCACACACACACACACACACACACACACACACACACACACACACACACACACACACACACACACACACACACACACACACACACACACACCAAGCAATGTGTCCATGGTTACATTGTGATTGCTTAGTAAATATTCTATTTGGCGAGAGATAAACTTTATTGTATTTATCCTAGTGAATCTGTCGTTAAACGGGTAAACTAGTAGTAGCACATCCAACGTCAAGGAAATAAAAAGTTATTATCAGGAGAGGGAGAATGTTTAAGTGGTTAGCAGCAGTGTGCTAGACGATGGCCCCCTCCATGAGGCCACCACAGCCCAGGAGATTGGTTTGTTGGAATCAATTTCATGGATGCATATTTTAATGTGGGGATTCATCCCAATCACAAGCAGTTCCTGTGCTTCCTGTTTGAATGGAAAGCTAATGAGTAATTGATTCTCCCACTCGGATTAGCCCTTGCTCCCCGCACCTTTTCCAAATGTGTGGACGTTGTGTTAACACCTCTCAGAGAGAGGGGTGTCTGCCTTCTTGCCTACTTGGACGATTGAGCTCTGGTTGCAAGTTTTCAGGTGCATGCGGAGGCTCATGTTTCCAAGGTTCTTTCGTGTTTGAGCCCTGGGCTTTTTCCGTAAATTACAAGAAGAGTTTCCTAGATTCAAGCCAGAGGGTTTCCTTCCTTGGACTAGAAATTTGCTCTCAGTCCGCTGGAGCACGCTTCTCGGATCACAGGACAGCCGCATTTTTCAGCAACATGACCCACTTCCAGCTGGGAGCCAATCTAACACCCATCACAGCTTTAGAGCTGTTGGGCATAATGGCTTCCACTATAGCCATGGTGCCTCTCAGTTGGTTATAGGTGGGGTGCAACACTTCATTGGGCAGGCTCTCCCTCGTGCCATCGTCACCAGAAGTTGACCATTCCCAGGACCTGCATAGCGGCTCGTCTCCCATAGAGAGAACCAGGTTGCTCCATCCAAGCATGTGGTAGTGCCCACAGACACTTCCCTAAAAGGCTTGGGGGGGCTTTGTGTGGGGTTACGGCAGTAAGAGACATTAGATCCCCGACCCAATTGGGGTTCCGTATATACTATCTCGAACTGTCACCGTGTTTCTGGCCCTGAGGCTTTTCAGTCATTACCTGAGAGGTCAGAATGTGCTAGTATGCACAGAAAACACAACTGTTGTGCCGTATCCCTGGTTGCATGACCCACAGGTTAGACCTGCTCTCCGGGGACAGTCCCCTGGCAAGATAACTGAGGCTTCACCCAGTTGTGGTGTCCCAGACCTGGACAAGGTTTGGCAGGACAGTGGTGGATCTGTTAGCATCACACGCAAACACACACTGTTATTTGTTTCTTCTCCTTGACAGACCAGGCTGCTTCAATGGGGACAGGCACTCTGGGCCCAACATTCTCCTCTACGCCTTTTCTCCAGTGGAGCTGATTTCAGCCGTGCTGGAGAGGGTGCACAGGATGAGCATGTCTGTGACTTTGGTGGCTCCTCAGTGGCCCACAGGATCTTGGTATCCAGAAGTGATAGATCTGGAGGTGCTGCACCCTCATCCACACTTGTGGGAACTGCAGGCCTGCGGGTCTTCCCCTGTCTGTTCAGAGCTCGCACCACTAAGGGTCTATGCCTATAAGTGTTTGGGAGTTGTGTCAGAGCAGATCCATGGTTCATTTGAAGTACTTCACTGTGGACATTTGATCTTTTCTACAGGAACTACTGGACATGGGTTCATCCTTCTTCACATTGGAGGTCTACCTGGCGGCCGTGTCTGCTTGCCATGAGTCTTTTAACAGGGTTTTCCTGTGGACTTTCTGATTCTTGAGGTTCCTGTTTCATACGACAACCCTGCTCTTAGCCCATGCCAGGGCTAAGAGCGTAATTTCCTTTGTATTTATTTTTTTATTTTATTAAGAAATTTAAAAGTCATATGTATTTGTGTTCTTTTGGTTTAGCTGGCAGTGCTTTAGCAGGTAGAAGGTAATCATTAACTGACCTCTATTTAGTTTCCCCATAAATCACTTACGTTTCATTACTCAGCATAATTTCATATCCTAATTTACCATCTTTTTATTTTTTTAAGGACATATAGATAAAAAAATCACAAGCATGACATTATTACATTACATATTTTTACCATAAAAGTTGATCACAAATAGCCTGAGTGCCTGGAGTGCGACCTCCCGACACAGGGGGACAGAATATTTCGGGGAACACAATTTCTCACAACACCTGACCTCCCAGCTGACGTCACCCCTCCTCTGTGTGTGAATCGTGACATCTTCAAGATCTAACAGAACTAGCTTGCTTCCTTCAGGACTGGTAGGTTGATAAAACAAGGAATGCTCTATTGGTCTCTGTCAGACACTTGACCTGCCCATCAAACACACACCCCAGCGCCATTTTAAGTGTATGACAGTATGATCGTATGACTCGCATCGCTAGGGTAAGCTGCAGCTGGCGCTGTAGCAAGACAAGAGTTAAAAGTATAGATGAAAAAGAAGAAGGACAAACACATCCCGTACAGGAAAAAACTTCTGAAGGAGACCAAAGATCGGTATTTTCAGAAACGGTTTACAGCCGACTTCAGAGGAAACAAACGGAGCTCAGACGCTTCATTACTGCTGAAAATATATCACTTGAGTAACTCTGTGACTAAATGAGGGGAAAAAGGTCAGATCATTTTCTTACCTGTTCAATATTGTTTGTTGTAAAGTTTAATACAAAGTTTAATGACAGCAATCTGTTTTCTGAACCATTTAAACATGTTCTAAACAGAGACACGCGTCAAAAAGATGCACCTGCTCAACTATTATGGAAAGTAAAACCACTAACAGGGTGAATAACATCAAATTACTTTAGGCACAGACGCTACATCTTATGCCATTAACAAGTTTTTGCTTCTTGTGTGTGTGACCTGGAATGGCAGCCCTCCACACAGCACGAGTGTACCATCTGCAGGTTTATAAGATCACAACACACAAAGGGACAACACCTAGCTATCCCATCATTCAGCGCGCTACAGCACCCGATACGTCAGCTGACAAAGACCCATTGGAGCCTCTGCGGCCCCTAGCAGCATTCTGGCTGGCCAATCACAGTTATCTATAGGGGTTTCAAACGGAAAAAAAACACACACTGTGATTGGTCCACAGTGGCGGGCCAATCACAGTGCACTGCTCAACAGTCATTCACCCATTCACACACAGATTCACACACTGGTGGGGATGAGCTACTATGTAGCCACAGCTGCCCCGGGGCGCACTGACAGAGGCGAGGCTGCCGTACACCGGCACCACCGGCACCACCGGTCCCTCTGACCACCACCAGCAGGCAAGGAGGGTTAAGTGTCTTGCCCAAGGACACAACGGCAGCATTCACTGGTCCGTCTGAACCTGCAACCTTCCGGTTACTGGACAACCCGCTGTGCCTCCTGAGCCACCGGTGTTCCAATGAAACCAATATATAAAAACAAAACAACAGAAATAAATATACAGGAAGTGAAGGACAGCAAATCTAACATACCAAGTACAGACCTTGGAAGGGTAGATGGACACTATTCATATAGTATTCATTCATTCATTCATTCATGATCCTTCTGCTGCCTTTGTTAACACAATTCATTGTAAACTAATGTTAGACCAAGGTGTACACTGAATGCTACATGAGCACAAGCTCTAGCCTTCCTGCTAATAGCTACTAATGGCGGTCTGTTCTTGGTGTATTAGGTTAGCTGCCCTTCACTTCCTTTATATTTATTTATTTATTTTATTAAGAAATGATAAAGTCATATATATTCGTGTTCTTTGTGTTTAGCTGGCAGTGCTTTAGCAGGTAGAAGGTAATCATTAACTGACATCTATTGAATTTCCCCATAAATGAGTTGTATTTCATTACTCGGTATGATTTAGTATCCTAAGTACATTTTGTCCCTCTGGGTATGTTTGGGTTTAGGTACCCTCCGGCTTCAGTTTTAGACCTTGAAGGAACTACGTGGACCTTTTTGGAGAGGGTCTGAATGGTTTTTTATAAATCCTCTGTGGCAAGCTCAGTAGGGACTCGTGTATTCACCAGACGTGTGACGAAAAAGAGCACCTGATCACAAACAGGAGAGACAGGTGTTGCATCCAGAAGCGATTGAAGGAAAGCCATCGGCGCGTTCGCTGCAGGTGAACTGCTGCTGCTCATGTCCGGAACTCCTGAGTTTGGTTCCTGTTCTGCTGCTCTGCAGCTGTAATGTCAGCTGTTAGCAACAGAGCTGCAGCTTTGCTGCCATTAGTCACCACATTCAGATGCTTTCAAAAGGTTTCAACACACAAAACATACAATTAAACAGAAAAGACGTCATCAGAACAAACGCGGCTCACTCACTGAAATAGAACGAAAGGTTAGGTGAACACATAAAAACAAGTTCTTCGATTTTGGATGGCGTCCAAATGCAGCTGATGTAGTTATGGATTTTCATTCCCATCCACCTGACGGCTGGGCTGCAGGAGAAACAGTGCAATCCAATAATGTCTACTCAGTGGAATAAAGTGATTAGCATGAAGCACTTTGGCAGGATTGAGAAGGATATTTCACCAGAAATGTCTCTATTAGGCTTTTCTGGTCTGGGATACAGGTCTGAGTCATTAAAATCCATTTTTTACAGGTTGTTGTGTCTAAGGTCTTCAGTAAGCTGTCCTGTCCACCTGTCTCTGTCCACACAGAGACACCTCTGTCCCACAGCCGTGTGTGTTCACACACAGCAAGCTGGCACCAATGCAGTTCAATTCAAACAGCGTGGGCTTAAGTTGTAGCTGCTGCCAGCCACTGAGTGTCAGATGTTTACAAAAACTAATGATTATATATTATCTTCATCCTCTTCATCATCGTCATTCCACAGAGTCACATCTACATAATTACTAGTAACAAGGTCGTCTCTGACGCTGGAAGCGTTGCCATGGTGCGTTGCAGACCTGACAACTTGTACTCATTTTGCGTAGCAAGTACGCGATTTAGCATCTCATTATGCTGGTACGACTCCCCCCTCTAAACTACGCAAAAGTGTGCTACACGTGAGTTCTGTTGCACATTTGCACGTCTGATACAAATGTCTGACAACACGACTCAGCAGCGTGGTGATGAGGTTTAAGCCAGTCATCGTAGAAAAGCAGAGAAAAACAATTCTGCCTAACCTGTAGCATAACACCACGCCCCCTCCTCCCCGCTCCTGTTTTTCAGCTATGAACGGATTTAGTCTTTATTTTTATCCAGCAGCAAAAACAAGCTGTTTCATCTTAGGTGTGTTCTTGCTGTGTCGTGGTTCTAATCCCATGCTGTCATTTTTTAAAACACAGAAACAGTTTTGTTACCTGTTTTGTCGCTACGTTTCGTCTGCGGCTGCAGGCTTCCTCAGGCTGTCGCTGATGGTGGCGTCACTTCCTTCTCCGTTTATCCGCGGGCAGCAGAGGACGTCGTCGCCCTCTGCTGCCCGCTCTCCCCTCTCCGACAATGCAGTCCCATGCGTGATCCAATGAGTAAACTCCATCGTCCCTGTTCATGGTCCCACGTCCACGTCTCCTAATCTCGATAGCTTCTTTTATCCATGTTTTGTATTTCTGTTGTTCTGTGTTTATGATCCGTGTGTTGTCCCAGTCCATTACATGGTTTTCTCTTGTGCAGTGATCTGTTACGGCTGACTTCTTTATTGTGCTTTCTGCTTCTTGTTTTGCTGCTCTTGTGTGTTTTCCACTTGTTTCTTTCTTGCACTGCTTTCTATGTTTATTAGATTAAAATTGTGAATATAATTTGATTAAAGCATGTTTATTATCCACATTAATTATTTTATGCTGTCTTTTTTGTTACACTTTTTTTTTACTTTCTTTGTTCATTTACTCAGTTGAAGCAGCTTTTAGTTTTTAATGTCTTTCTGTTTTAATAATTATTTTCTGCTAAGTATTTCTTTCACTATTGGCTTTCCATACATCTTTGGCGGCCATTACGCATGCTCAGAACAAAGTTTGCAACCCCTTTTAGCGTCAAAACGCGTGTCTTGAACACTAACAAGTTCTGCTGCTACCAACACAAGCTTGGACTGAGCATCTTTGAACGTGTGGTGATTTACTGGGGAGGTGGCGATAAAAGAATAAATACATTCCCAAATCAAATAGCTGCACAGCCTCTGAAACAGCCCTGCAAGGTTAAGCTTGTGCCCATAACGCTGCGCATGGATAGCTTCAGCATGAAGGTTTCTAAAATGTGCCGGCACACCTCCTGTGGGTCACAAGTCTGTGCTACACACAGCCAGCTGCTCTGATTGACCGTCTCTTGCTTCATCGACCATAATGGAATCGATTGTGGAATGTTTATTCTCAGACACCAGGTACTGTAGCCTATGATAGGCCCTCGCCATGTCCCTGCTCCACAGCACATGCTTGGCCTCACCCACTTCGACAACAACCCAAACAAAGCTGACATTACACTCCAGAGTGCCATGTTTGTTCAGCAAGCCTGACACATCTCAGCAGGTTCGGCCATGATTTGAAACGCGCCCCCATCAGTGCCACTAACAATGCTGCCAACTCACAGCAAGAACAAGAGAACCGAGCACATCACTCCTGTTCTTACATCTCTACACTGGTTACCAGTAAACTACAGAGCCAATTTCAAAGTACTTCTACTAGTTTATAAATCGCTCCATGGCACGGGACCAGAACACATGTCAGATCTCCTTCAGATATCTACGCCCAGCAGGGCTCCTAGATCCATAGGAAACAATCAGCTGGTAGAACCGGGTCAGAACCAAACAGGGTGAAGCTGCTTTTAGCTACTATGCTGTTCTCTATGGTCCTGAAAGAAAAAGACCAGATCGCCGGTGTTATTGGATGATTTTATTAATCAACTAAAACAATTAGCTGCTTGTGGTAATATCTGATATGACCTTAGAGTGAACACATTTGGTGCTCTTCAGCGGAGAACCTACCAGGAAAGGGGAGCTCTGGAAGACATTAATAAGTAGCGGCCACACATTACTTATCTTGTGGCCATGCATTAATAAGTCGTGGTCACGCATTAGTGATGCATGGCCACGACTTTTTCTCTCAATGTCACCAGGCGGACTCAGTGAAAACGAGTGAACCTTCCAGAACAAATGAAACCACAGTTTGGATGTTTGATATATTTTACGTCTGCGTTTGTCTATATGTTTATTCTGCTAACATGATCCAAGGAAGAATACACAAAAAACCTGTCTATGTAAATACTTACAAATAGATTTTTCCATTTTTGTCCCAGTGTCCTCTTTGTGTTGAACCTCTCGTTTGTGTCCTCAGAGTTCCAGTGAAGCCAGCAGAACTAATCCTTCCATCTCTGTCACTGAGGATGACAGCCAGCTCTCCACCTCACCCCCATCACCGCTGAACCAAACTGATTAGATTGAACACTAATGTGCAGCTGTGGCTTCCTCTGAAACCTTAAACTAAATTTCTTTAGGACACTGATTATTTGAATAAAATTGGTTTGAAGCAGATGCTTCCTGCTGTTTTACTTTAGCCGTTGGCTTTTTCATTGGTTTTAGGATGTTTAATGGTATTAATGGTATTTCTATATATGTCATGCATGCACAGCAATGTGAATATTCTCTCCAGCAGAAAAAAATCTACTTCAACAGCAACAGTGTGGTGGATTTATTAGCATCTGCTCTGCGCAGAATGGAATTTACCGTTCAGCTGGTAGAAACAAACCAACGCTAACCATAACGTGTTAAAGCCGTATAACAATTATTCCATTTGGGCCTTTAATTCATAGGTTGACTTTATTCAAATTCAATTCAAAAATTCTTTATTAATCCCAGAGGGAAACTGATTGCTGTAGTAGTTCAGAATAATAATAATAATCAAGTCATCAAAGAGGTGTTGTATATTACAATGGCTGTTGGCAGGAAGGATCTCCAGTAGCGGTCAGTGTTGCAGCCAAACTGAAGAAGCCTCTGACTGAAGACACTCTTCCGTTGTCGGACAGTCTTGTGAAGAGAATGCTCAGGGTTGTCCATCATGTTCTTGATTCTCTGGAGAATCCTTCTTTGCATGATCTCCTCCAGTGGTTCCACAGTCGTCCCCAGAACAGAACCAGCCTTTTTTATTAGGCTGTTGAGCCTTTTCAGGTCCCTGCTTCTGATGCTGCTACCCCAACAGACGATGGCTGAAGAGATTACACTCTCAACAACAGACTTGTAGAAGATCTGCAGCATCTTGCTACAGACATTGAAGGACCTAAGCGTCCTCAAGAAGTGCAGTCTGCTGTGTCCCTTCTTGTAAACGGCTTCGCTGTTCTTTCTCCAGTCCAGTCTGTTGTCCAGGTGAACTCCAAGGTATTTGTATTCCTCAACCACCTCCACTTCTTCTCCCATGATGGAAACAGTGTTTGACTCCACCCTGTTTCTTCTGAAGTCTAAAATCATCTCCTTTGTTTTGTTCACGTTCAAGGTCAGATGATTGTTTCCACACCATGCCACAAAGCGCTCCACCAGCTCTCTGTACTCAGCTTCCTGTCCATCTCTGATACACCCGACAACTGCAGAGTCATCTGAGTATTTCTGTAGATGACAGGTCTCTGATTTGTACTGGAAGTCTGAGGTGTACAAGGTGAAAAGGAATGGTGAGAGTACAGTCCCCTGTGGTGCTCCAATGTCACTGATCGCCTGGTTTGATGTGCAGTTCTTCAGCCTCACAAACTGTGGTCTGTTTGTCAGGTAGTCTTTAATCCAGGCGATAGTTGAGGCCCCACCTGTGTCTTCTGGAGTTTCTGGCAAAGTACGTCAGGCTGGATTGTGTTAAATGCACTGGAGACATCAAAGAACATGACCCTCACAGTGCTGCCTGCTTTGTCCAGATGACAGTGGGTTGGTTGAAGCAGCTGGATGATGGCATCTTCAACTCCAACTCCATGGCGATAAGCAAACTGCAGCGGGTCCTGATATGTTCTAGTTTGCTTATTCAGGTGGACCAACAGGAGACTCTCCAGGACCTTCATGATGTGGGACGTCAGGGCAACCGGTCTGTAGTCGTCATTGACTGATGGGCGAGTTTTCTTTGGAACTGGAACAAGGCAGGATGTCTTCCACAGGACTGGAACCTTCTCCTGGGCCAGGCTGAGGTTGAAGAGGTGCTGCAGAATCCCACAGAGCTGCTCTGCACAAGCCTTCAGTACTCTGGGGCTGACACCATCTGGACCTGCAGCCTTGTTCCTGTTCAGTCTCTCCAGCTGCCTCTTCACCTGACTTCTAGAGACAGATAGGTGGGAGGGGGAGGTAAATGGGGCAGCAGCATCTCCTGACTTGGTTGAAGACAGATTTATAGAACCAGAAGAGTCCATGACTGCGTTGGAGGACAAAAGAGCTGGCGTGTGACAGGAAAATGTTGGATCAGAGGAGGATGGGATGTCTGATTTGCTGGGGACAGGCGAGGAGGATGCTGGGTTTGTTCCTGAACTGAACCTATTGAAGAACTTGATCAGTTCATTGGCTGTGTCCAGGCTGCCATCTGTGCAATCCTTCCTCTGCTTGAAGCCTGTGATCTTCTTCATCCCTGACCAGACATCTCTGATATTGTTCCTCTGTAGTTTGTTCTCCAGCTTCTTCCTGTATGCCTCCTTGCTGTCTCTGATCTTTATCTTCAGTTGCTTCTGTATACTCCTCAATAATTCCCTGTCGTTATTATGGAGCAATGCAGCAGCAAGAAAAAGCTCGTTTCATTCAGTCTTATGATCTTAATAATCCCTTATAGTAAAAGAAATCCACTTGGTTCACGTAAACCAACGTCACATCAGTTGATTCGTGGGGGTCCGATGGGTCTGACCTCAGTAGTTACTATTACTTTTGTCTGCAGTGAAATGTGATCCTTGAAACTGTATACAAGTATTACATGTATATACCTGTATAGTATATACAAACTCCAGTAATACCTAATAACTTTTACTGGTGCTGTCTCTGTGCATAAAATGGAAGTGTTCCAATAGTCTGAATTACAGATGTCATCACTATAAAGCAGGTAGAGAAACCCATGAAACCCTCCGTAGTCGAGGCTTTAGTGGCATCGACACCAAGATCAGCCTACAGGAGTGATGTTTCTGGTTTTTGGTCTGTGTGATAATGTTTCTGTTGTCTTTTAGTGGGAGAAAACAATCTTATGAAACATAATAAGTCCCCTAACTCCAAATTATCTTTCACACGTTCTTTTATCAGCATCAGGGGAAATTACTTTAAACCAATCTCTTCAAAGAATGTGCACACAAAGATAAAATGTCACCCTCCGTCAGGTTATTGCATGTGTGTGTGTGTGTGTGTGTGTGTGTGTGTGTGTGTGTGTGTGTGTGTGTGTGTGTGTGTGTGTGTGTGTGTGTGTGTGTGTGTGTGTGTGTGTGTGTGTGTGTGTTTTGAACAAAGAAATAAACATAAAGATAGCCACCCTGATTTTTTTCTTCCTGTGAACATTTACTGGGTATTATTGGATGTTGTTATTTTTCAAAAGCCATTCAGAGTCTTTCTTGTTGGGATGTTTATTGTCAGGCATGAAAAAGACAGTAAACCTGCTGGTTTGTAGTGGATTGTTGTGGTTTTATTTTTTATTTAGTTTTGTAATCATTTTGATTTGCTTTATATTTTTCACTTTTTCAAAGTCGATCCTGGAAGATGTAAACCAGGATAACAGATGGGATCTGAATCCGGACCTTGTCATAGTACCTGGAAAACCTCCAGAGAAATAAGACGAGGAAGCATCTTGATTAGATCAATAAACCACGTCATATCACCACCTTATCTCAGGCTGAGCCCGGCACCGCGTGGCCCAGCTTTCCTACACAGAGATACTTGAACTTCTCCAAATGAGGCAAAGACTCACTTCCAGCCCCGAAGGATCACTCCAGCTTCGAAGTTCAGGATCATGACTGCTTAGGTAGAGCTGTAAATAATGGGATAGCCAGCTTTGGTAGAATGGAGACCCACCTCCACCATTAGATCGTAGAGAACTAGGGCTTTGGAGGAGCTGACCTTAATCCTAGCTGCTCATGGGCGCAAAGTGTTGTCTGGACGACTCCAACAGAACCACATCATCTGCTAAAGCAGTCAAGTGCGTCTTGAGCCCCTTCACAATCACAGCAAACAAGATTGGTATCAAAAGGCCGTCCTGAGAGCTGTTCGACAAAGTAAGCTCAGAAAATCAAGTTTCATTTAAAACAGCCACGCTTCAGTTAGCATACAGTTCATTCCAGGCTAATTCAGTTCATGAATGAAGCACAGGGGGATTCAGTCCTTGCTGATTAAGTGAGCCTGGTTTATGGGATTAGCTCGTTTCATGGTACAGCCCTCCGGAGTCTAACCAGCACCTGGAATAAGCTAAACGTTGTGCTGAGAATGTGGACCTGCTCATGTTTGGTTTAGCAGTAAGCAGATAGCCCCTAAATTATGGGTTCTCGGAGGGCACCTGATTGTGAGGCACAAGTAAAAACAGGCCTTAGTTGGTAAATCTCCTCTAACACCTCATTTTTAAAGTAGCGCACTAAGTAAAGTGTGGGAACTCCTGCCCTAAAGTATCCAAGAGCACACCCAACGGACCACCTCAGGGGACATGAGAGAAACGTCTCTGTCCTTTGCTGCAGTGTTTAGTCCAGTCTGGTGTCTGGATTCCCAACCAGTGCTACGTGCACCTCTAGTGGTACAGAAGTATATTACAGGATGGCGTAGGAAAATTAGATGTGTGTGTTTCAGGAAGTACAAGTCAGCTGGAGGGGAAAGTAGCTTCAACAAAACACTAGGAGTCTCATTTCCTGGCATTTGGACATCTCTTCTCTGATTGGCTAACAGCAATATGACTCTGTTTTACAACACTGATGTCTTATCTCCACAAATAACGCAAGCCTGGAGGAGTTCGGCTGTGTGGCAGAGTTATGGTTTGAGTCCATGAATGAGTCTTGAGTTTGATTCTATGGCCACTGACGAGGTTGTTAAACAATAACTAGAACTAGACACACCTATTACAAATTTGGTGATAAGCCAAGTAAAATCCTGGCGCACCAGATTTGTCAATCAGCCTCTGTTCAGCATATTGCTGAATTTTTCGTTTCTCACCAGTATTCTATTAACTCTCAAACTATTAATAATCAATTTAGGGTTTTTTATTCATCTTTATATATGGCTGGAAATCTACAGTACTTGATGAAAGCTGCTATGAACACCTCTTTAGCTGCTTAACAATACCCACTATCAAACCCCATATTGCTACAGAGCTGCATAAACCAATTACCATGGGGGAAATCGAGCATGCAGTAAAGTCTATGCAGAGTGGAAAGAGCCCCGGGCCCGATGGCTTTCCGTCAGAATTTTATAAGGCCTTTATTAGTAAACTGTCTCCCCTCATGCTAGCTATGTTTAATGAAGCTTTTGAATCTGGAGCTCTACCAGCTACCCTTCGACAAGCCACAATCTCTTTAATTCTAAAGATAGATAAAGATTCCCGTGTATGTAGCAATTATCGCCTAATTTCCCTTCTTTGTGCAGATGTTAAAATCTTGGCAAAAATGCTGGCAAACATCTGGAGTCTATAATGTGTTTAATAATGAACCCGGATAAAACTGGTTTCATTAAAACCAGACATTCATACCAAAATGTTAGGCGTGTGTTGAATATTTCATATGCATCCTCATCATTTACCATTCCGGAAATGGTTATATGTATAGATGCTGAAAAAGCCTTTGATGGGGTGGAATGGCCCTATTTATTTTATACTTTAAAGTGTTTTGGTTTGGGCTGTACCTTTATTACTTGGATTAAACTTCTATATTCCACACTGGTGGCACAGGTCCGTACAAATAATGACTATTCTAAATATTTCTCCTTCGGTCAAGGAACTCGGCAAGGCTGCCGTCTTTCTCCCCTTCTGTTTGCAATAGCCATAGAGCCACCGGCAGCAGCTATTAGATCAAGTAGTATGCATGGCATCTCAAGGGGTAGTACAGATCATAAAGTTAGCTTATATATGGATGACCTACTGCTGATAGTTTGAGACCCAGATTACTCTGAGCCTTTAACTTTATCTCTGCTGAACAATTACAGCCAAATATAAGGTTATAAACTTAACTTTGATAAAAGTGAGATTTTCCCTATCAGTTCGATGGTGGAAGCTTACCCTTCAGTTAGTTTACTCTTTAAAGTGGCCTCAGAAAATTTTAAGTACTTGGGAATTCATATTACTAAGGAGTTTTCTAAGCTTTTTAAAACCAACTACAACCCTTTGGTTGAATTACTGGCTCAAGACATGAGCCGTTGGTCAATCTCGCCCCTTTCTTTGCAGGAAGCATTCGTTGTATTAAAATGAATACGCTGCCCAAATTTCTTTACCTTTTTCAATGTATTCTGGTGTTTATTCCAAAAAGTTTCTTTCAGACACTTGCCAGTTCTATTTCCCAGTTCATATGGAACAAAACACCTCCTAGATTGAAAAGGAATCTCTTACAGAAAAGTAAATAATTGGGAGGTCTTGCTTTGCCAGACTTTTTGTATTACCACTGGTCTGTTAATATCCGTACTGCTGTTTTGGTGGAACAGTTGGCTTGTTATTTGGGTGGCAATGGAGGAGGCTTCAAGTGATTCTGCTTCTTTGTTTTCTCTGTTGTGCCTTCCTTTAAAAGCATCCTCCAAGTCATATTCAAAAAATGTTGTAGTTCAAAATTGTCTAAAAATGTGGTTTCAAGTGAAGCAGCACATTGGGTTTCAAGATATAAACCCTTTATTTCCCCATCACTCATAGATAAAACGTTTGCATTATGGAAGAGTAGGGGACTTGTTGCTGTGAAGGGCTTTTCTGACGGTGGAACTCTGGTTTCATTTCCTCGGATATCGGAAAATTTTAATTTGTCTAACGCTCACTTTTTTAGATATTTACAAGCTAGAAACTTCATTAGCAGACACTTTCCAAACTTTCCTAATGCCCCAGAAAACACTATGATTGATATGTTAATGGAAATGAAGCCTCATCAGAACGGGGGGATATCCTAAATGTATAACTTTTTCTCTCTAAATGCTCTGAAACATCCGATCGTTGGGGCTTGGTCCAAAGAGCTTGGTGTAGAAGTTAGCAGTGATCATTGGCAGTCTATTTTGAAGCATATTCATGCTTCATCTATCTGTGCCAGACATTTTACTTCCCAGTGCAAAGTGGTACATAGAGGACACAGCTCTAGGAGTTGGATGGCTCGGGTTTTCCCGGCATTAAATCTAATTGTGGAAGATGTAACTTAAGTCCAGCTAACCTTAACCTTGTCTACATTCTGACTCAGCGTTTGACTCTCTCAGTTGTCCTGTCTGTAAAGACCCCACGTTCTGTTTTAACTGCTCTGTTTGGGATCCTGCCTGGTTGCGATTCCTTGCCCTCTCACTCTGCTGACTTTGTATCACTCCTTACGCTTTTGGCTAGGAGAGTTGTTTTAATGCGCTGGGAGGACTCTCATCCACCTACACACTCCCACTGGATTGAAGATGCCCTTTACTTTATGAAGCTGGAGAAAATGAAACATCGTCTTAGAGGCACTGATGATGAGTTCTTGCATGTCTGGCAACCTTTCACGGACCATGATATGTCTCTGCCACCACACGTTGCCCCTTGAGTACTATAATTTGTATTGACTTTATCACCTGATGCATTTCAGAATTATAAAATGTACCCTCATACTCTGCTGTAATTGTTATAGTAGTGCTTTTAGTTTATTCGTTTATGGTTTGGTTGTTTTTGTCACATTGAGAGCGAGGAGGAGGTTGTTAGGACCCAAGATGCAGAAAACCCCAGATGAC
The DNA here is from genome assembly GCA_006942095.1 of Nothobranchius kuhntae. Lineage (NCBI taxonomy): Eukaryota > Metazoa > Chordata > Actinopteri > Cyprinodontiformes > Nothobranchiidae > Nothobranchius > Nothobranchius kuhntae. The sequence continues at coordinate 131,008 of SSNQ01034591.1, read as the reverse complement.
ACGAGGCAGGAGCGGTTCTAAAGGTAAAATCCTTTTATTTGGAGATGAACCAAAATCCAAAAAGGGTAGGAAGCCAAAAACCAAGTCCTGAACAACAGGAGTACGAAAGCTCACTTAGAGCACAAAACAACGCTGACACAAACAATGGACTGACAAGAACAAGGAGACAAGGGGAGGCTTTATACACTGGGGCTGGAGTGACAGGAGACGAGGAGCAGGTGTGTGGGGAACTGGCACAGGTGAAAGCACTAATGAGGAGAGGAGCAGAGCAGGACACCAGACCTGACTGGACACACACACACACACACACACACACACACACACACACACACCAAGTG
>SSNQ01034591.1:87883-130103 GCA_006942095.1 Nothobranchius kuhntae | reverse complement strand
CCCCCCCCCCCCCCCCACACACACACACTTTTTCCAAAGTCAAGTTTTGACCCCTGCACTTTTTACCATCCAAAAACAACATTACGCTTTATTAAATTGACACTGGTTGAGCTCTAGGACCAAGCGGAAAACAACCGTTTGTGTTGAAGCCCGTTTCCCATTAGAGCACATGCTTGCTTAGTATGAGGATTGCTGTAAAGTCACTGACACTCATCAGTGACTTGATGCAACCTGCTGGGTTCCTTATATAGGAAACATTATTTCTGATTGGCTTAATGAACTGACCTGAATTGGAATGTTTATTATGTGAAGTGCCTTGAGACGACTCTTGTCGTGATTTGGCGCTTTATAAATAAACTTGAATTGAACATACTGTAAAGATCCCGGAAAACCTTTACAAGAAGTCATTCATCCTATCTGCAATAACCGCTTTAAACAGCTTAAACCAAACGGTGCTGGTATGCTTGTGTGTGACTTTAAATGTGTTTTAAAAATGTTTTAATGGGAGGGGTTTACAGAACTAATTTCATTTTATGAAACTGTGTCAAAGAAGAATTTCTGTTTTTATTATAAAACAGACAATAATGTTGTCTGTCTGTCTGTCCTTTCTTTCTTTACCTTTTAAAGTGTCAATGTGTAGTCTTTACCGTTAATCTCTGGAAACATCCAATGAAATGTTGTTGAAAATGAATTGAATGATTCCCAGTGTATTGGCGGCTTAGTAACGAATAACCAGAAAAATCTGGTTCAAATTACGTGGGGGGGTCTACGTCTCTGGGCGACGCCATTTTAGATGCCATGTTTCCTTCTACGGGAGCCTGGAAGGACTAAATGCATTTGTAACTAACAGTTACATAAATGTCACTATTCATAAACATTCATGTACCTCTTCTCTTGTTGCCAGTGATGAAAGGGGGCCTGAAGTGCTCGTCATTTGCTGGAGGTTGCTCTCCCAGAGATTTTTGACCCTAAGGACTATCCGTTAGGAAGGTCTTACTCGAACACAAAAATGCTGCTTGCCTACACTGGCTTAAGTTTCTAGTGCCCCCTGTTGCCAGGGAAGATACACTTTGTCATTTTAATACTAAGGAACATATTTGTACCTTTCAGACAATGGCAAGGGTACAGATAGGTTCTCTGAGGTCCAATAGTTGTTTTAGACGGGATTAATATCGTTTTTGTACTTTGGGACAGTGCACGCTCTCCGTACCACTACTTTGGACTGTAGGGGGTAAAACAACCCAGCCAAGCGCAGCCACTGCTGCTGCTCACCGCTCCCCACGGGGATGGGTCAAATGTGGAGAGGTAGTTTTACCAGTGTGTGGTGATGGCTAATGAGGCTTTACACGTGGTATGAGAAAAAGGCTCGAGGTAAGGCGAGGCGGGGAGGGGTGTGTTTGTCACAAAAGGCTGGGAAATATTGGTTTAGTTAAACAGCTGAGTATCCATCTTCCTCCTGCTGATACCCACTGACTCTAACATGAACATGCTCATGTCATCTGTGTTTGTCTTTGTGACAGTGATTGTTTTTTCTGTTCAGAACAAGAAGGAACAGCAGCGATAAGAAAAGTCATTTCCAGTACTGACGGCTGGCACTTTCTTTAGAGAGAAGCTTTTAACGCAGCAGGGAGAGACTTTTTAGAAAAAGGAGTGTGAGAGAACGCAGCTGGAGGAAATGTGACGCTGTGATAATAACAATGTTCTATCTGTTAATACAAAAAACAGTTTATGCGCCTTTCTTACATTTATGGAAATCTAAGCCTCGAAAAATGGAGTTTTTATAAAGCAGGTGATTGCTACAACAAACGTGACTGTTTGCAAAGAGCTTTCACGATGAAATTTCATAAAAGTCATCAAATATTCTCACATTCCTCTCATGAGTCATCGGACCTCACTATCATCACTATCATGTTGCGGGAGGACGAACCTCTGCTCCATTCAGTTCCTTTTTCCAGAAATGTGAATCAACTTTGGGAGGGTTTTAACTATCTATGAGCTATGTTGTGTATAAATGGGAATAAATATTTCTATTTTCAATCTCTGTGTAAACATTTTAGCTAGGGAAAAACCAAAATGACAAATCTTGGCCGAAACCGAAAATGAGGAAACCCAGGCCGAAAGCTGAAACACCAAAAATAATGATTGTCACGTATTAAAAGTAGGGATACACCAAAAATTCGACCACCGAAAATTTTCTGCCGAAAATGACCAAAAATGGTTTTTCGGTTTTTGGCAGAAAGACTTTCTTAAATCGGAACCGAAACATCATGTGATAAATAGTGTGCATCAACCAGCACATTCTCACTCCCAGCGCGTCAAAAACACAAACGCTTGGTCAGCCACCCTCCACGTCAGACCCCAGACGCCAAAAGTGCCCTTTTTCGTTACTTATGTGCGAAAAGGGGTTTTTCCCTTTTCTGACTGCAGATCCCAATGCAGCGTAAAACTGACGTGATGGGATGTCCAGCCTTGAGGCTGCAAATAAATCATCCCCCACGAAGGAAGGAACGCAGACAGACGCTGTGGAACCCGTCCGTTTTTTTTTTTTTTGCATAGTACAGCTACGCTCTGTCGGGTGTAGCTATGGTATGCCTGTTTTTTTCCCTCCACCAAACTATCCTCATGTAATTCCTTTTCATCTATTAAGGTAGCGCGACTCGTGTTGCAAATGACCGCAGTCACTAATTCTTTTTATGTGTCTTGCCCACGTATGTCTGATCTCTGAATTGTGTGCACTGAAACTCAATTTCGTTTCTCTGTATGTCTTGCACATGTGGTAGAAATGACAATAAAATGACTTTGACTTTGATATAAGCTCCATAGTATCTTTGTTGTACCGAGTGAATCGACTGAAAGTGAACGTTAGGTTATGCATATTACCACTGTCCCCTGAAGGAGAGGAACAAGGTACAACACAGGGCTGCCCCATTTCGTAGCCCAGCTCGGTGAAGAGCGGCTATCGAACTGAGGAATGACGCGGGTTGCTTAAAAGTGGAGGGCGGGCATCCTTCGTAGAAAACCCAGCAGTTTGCATCGAGTCACTGACTTGTGATAGAGACTTTACAGCAATCCCTCAGTAGTGTTGCCCCTATGCAGTACACAACAGGATTATTAATTAGGTCGGATTACCATACCATACCATACCATACCATACCATACCATACCATACCATACCATACCATACCATATTTATCTATAAAGCACCATTTCAAAATAGCATGGCAGCTAACCAAAGTGCTGTACATAAAAAAGCCAAATGCTTGACCAAGAAACACAATAAGAACAGGCAAAATACATAAGAACAAAGCATAAATAGTCGGAGATGAAAATTCCTACTAAAAACAATAAAATAGGAGAACAGTTAACAGCACTATAAAAATAAAATAAAGCAACGAATAATAAAAACATTTGAAATGGCACAAATAAAACAAAATAAAATACCAGAAGGTGGGAGGTGCCAAAAGTGAGCAACTAAATCATAAAAATGGAATTAAAAACTCTAATCCGGTGCTAGATTGTCATGAAAAGTGTCACGGAGGGAAGGCGATGCTAGCGAAGTGCGTTTTCAGGGCCGACTTGAAGCGGCTAACAGAGGGAGCCAGACGCACACGGAGGGGCAGAGCTCCAGAGTTTGGGGCTGCATGAGAGAAGGCACGCTCCCCCGTGATTTGTACCGAACCTCCGGAACAACAAGCAGCAGATGATCTGCTGACCGAAGGGCACGGGTGGGAACGTACGGGGTCAGCAGGTCCGTCGATAGGATGGGGATTGGCGGTACAAAGCCTTGTAAACATATAACAAGACCTTGAAGTTAATCCTACATTTGCCTGGGAGCCAGTGTTAATCTGCGAGGATGGGTGTGATGTGCATGCGTCTGTCGGTGTTGGTTACAGCTGATAATTGCATTTTCTGACAGATTTGTGTCTCCTGTTAGTTTCCAGCAATCACAGCCCAAAGACTTAAGCCCAGTAACACACACCGAGGGTAGATGGGGTTAGGTCATGTGACTAGAAAAACACTGGGATGAAGTTTAAGTGGACACAAAAATCTAATCCTGCCTAATTCTCAACAGTCAGTGATAAAATAACCTTGTAGTTAATTTATATCCATCCATCCATCCGTCTGAACCCGCTTTGTCCACGTGGGGTCGCGGGGGGGCTGGTGCCTATCTCCAGTGGTCAGTGGGCAACCAGGCGGGGTACACCCTGGACAGAGAGCCAGTCCATCGCAGGTTAATTTATAAATAAACAATAAAAAAGTGTTTTGACACACAGCTTTTTAATCACAGAGGGATTATCGTGATCCTCACATGGAAACGCTGCCTCTGTTTGACACGTTGAGTATATTATCAGTTCTTGCTTCACACCTGAATCCCCTTTCAGCCAGGCAGATTTAATCCTGGGATTCCTTTCAGAGACATTTGAAGACCTTTGTGAGAAGGCCTGATGGTGTCACAGGGACGCGCTCTAACTGCACCGTTGCAACAGCTGGATGGTGAAATGTTCATCAAAAGGCTTATGTTGGAAAGCCGTTCCCCACCGAGCCATACAGGAATATAAAAGAACTTCTCGTGTCGCTGGAAAAAGAAAACATCTTCATGAAACAGTGTGATTACAGCAAAGAAAGGATTTAGTGTGAAATGATGGCAGAAACCTGTTCATAGACAGAAGAGCCTTTACTAACAGCTGCAGCGACATGAAAGGATTCATGGTCCAATAAAGTTCACTTTTTAGTTAGGAAGTTTTATCTGTCAGGGCATAACACTAATCTGGCCTTGGTCGGGATTAAAAATCATTCAAATCCAACATCAGGTAAACAAAAACAACAGAAACAGTCCGGTTGATCAAGCATGTTACATGATTACTGATACAATGACCTGCAGGTGTGGCTGGTTAACAGGGAAACACAAAGACAAGAGAACAGAACTGAAATGAGAAATGAAGTCCAAACTAAAACACAGCAAGGCCGTACAACACCAGGCAAGATAAGAGACTATAACCACATGACGACAGGATACACGAGGAGCAGAACTAAACTAGACTGAACACACTGGAAGGACAGAGAGGACAAGGACACCTAGGAGGGAGAAATATGGAATAAACTGGGGAGACAAGGAACACCGGACATGAGTGAATGAAAGGAGTAAAGAATCAAGCCTAATTTATACTTCTCCCTCAGCTGTGATTGTTAGAAAACAATTCCCCGGCAGAGCAACAGGGGGCGTAGTATCCTGCCACCATTACAGCCATGCATCCGGTCCACGGTAGTGTATCTTTATCATGTTTACATTGTTTTAACGTATTTCAGAGATTTTTTAAACACAAACAAGTTCGTCCCTCATTCTCCTCCAACTCTTTACGCGATCGGCACCGCAGACTGTTTGTGCAGTGTACTCTTCAATCTGTTCCGGGTCTGCCGCAAAACTTCTCTTGGCTTTTGAAGCGAAGAAGATGATGCTGTTGACCAATTTACAGGAAGCAGCATCCTGACCAATCACAAGCTTGCGTTCTCCGTCACATTCGACGGATGGTTAAAAATTGGGGCGTGTCCCTGTGTTCCTGTGCGAGCACGTCGAAGGGCTCCTGCACGGACGCATAATGGAGTTGCGTGTCTCGGTCCCGACAAAGACGGAAACGTAGGAAATATGGGCTCGATTCACGGGAGGCGACAAACGGCCGCGAACAGCGAAAGTCATCACTGTCGCTTTTATCTCCTGACACACGGGAGGCGACCCGCGGCAGCGGCCAGCGGCAAAGCCGTCGACTCGTTCTGTTCCATGGTGAAATCAGGTTGGAGGGAATCAAGGTTGTTTAAGCGGTTCAGAGTTTAAAAAGCAGCCTTTTCCCCCACGCCGCGGCCTGTTTGTGAATATCTCTATATTCTTTGGTGGAAATATTGTACAGTTCTGGGAAATCCATCACAGCAAGTATAAACTCCTCCATGTTTGCTCGGAGGTGTACGGAGCATCCTGTCTGCTCATTGGTCAGTGAATGAACCCCCGTTGATTGGTCCTCGTCCGAGCGACAGCGATGAAAAGTTGAAAGTATTTCAACTTTCTGGGATCGCGTCGCTGGGTCGCCTGTGCACGACACGTGCACGCGTGCAAAATTTCACACGCATGTTTTTCGTGTTTCGCTTGGTAGGAGGGAGACCCACGGTTATCGGTTTGCCGCGCATGTCTCATTGAAAATGAATGGAGGAGAGGTGATGTCGCCTCCCGTGTGTCGAGCCCATTAGACTTCAATCTCCATTTTTCTGGACAGACAGAGAGAAGGGGTCAGGGTCTGACCTGTTATCAGGACCAGACGGAAAATAAACAGGCACAAAACGTCTTTTCATCTGGAAAATGGTGAAATGTTAAATAATGATGATTTTATTATAAAAGGCTGTAACATTGTTTAACTTCTTATTTAAAACATTTCTACATGTTTTAAATCAGAAGTTAGACCGACCCGAGCGTGTTTGACCTGCTGGTGAAAGGTCTACCAGAACACCTGGGTTTAGACTGAAAATGATCATGTGTGCAGATTTTGTGTCTGAGAACCAAATCTCTGAGTTAACATCTTCTGCGTGTGTGCTGCTGTCTGCTGACGGTGCAAAAAGCAGCTAAGTGAATGCACACAAACAGGAGGTGGTACGCAGGAGTGGGAAGAATCTCAAAGACCTGTTGGGGTGAAGAGATGCTGCAGAACAAATGTCAGGGGAAATGAGTTAGACTAGTGTGGTGGGAAAGACCGAGTCACTGATAAAAGGGCTGTCTGGGGAAAATGAGAACGCCCGGGGCCGAGCTGGGTGTGAGCTGCCGGCGGGTGCTGTTGGAGAAGGACGCGGTGCTTTTTGCTGCCATGCGTATCTGTAAAGTTTCTTAAAGGGCAAATTAGTTTGTCATCCATAACATGACCTGTGTGCGTGTGTGTGTGTGTGTGTGTGTGTGTGTGTGTGTGTGTGTGTGTGTGTGTGTGTGTGTGTGTGTGTGTGTGTGTGTGTGTGTGTGTGTGTGTGTGTGTGTGTGTGTGTGTGTGTGTGTGTGTGTGTGTGTGTGTGTGTGTGTGTGAGGGATCATCCTCTCTGTGTCTGCAGCAGGTAAGATCCTGCAGGGAGTTCTGAGTCATTTGTGAAACGTTTGTTTGGGTCTGAATATTTTTTTTTTCAGTCATTTTGGGTTCGCTCTCTACGAAACCTTCCCAGACCACAAACCCGACCTGCGGGTCAGAGCTCAGGGGAGCTACATGCTAACTCTAGCTAAAAGAGGTTTTTGGGTATTTAGAGAGAGAAATGCAGTTAAACGACTCCAAAATCAACTCAGAGCAGCTTTGTTCCTGTTTCTCTCTCAGAGAGCTCCACAGACAAGCCGCACATTGACAACCTGACATGGAAGCCAATTCTTGCCATTCCTCTGTTGGCTTCATAAAATTGCCAGGATTGTGGGGGCCTTGCACGCGCACACACACACACACACACACACACACACACACAATGTTGGGGTTAGGGTTAGAAAATGTCTTTTTTCTGTCTTTTCCCCGTGTCCGGTAAGCTGCAAACCAATCAGAATCCATGTCTGAATGCTGAAGACAAGCCTGACAGTTTTACGCTCACAGGTGGAGTGTTACAGGAGCTGTAGGTGCTCCATCTGATACCAAAACGTTGTTGGAAATTTTTCGGTTGTTTTAAATCCCAACGGACAAGGAGGCAGAAATAAAAGAGAAAAGGGAGTTCACATAAATAAATAATAACGGATGAACAAGAATCTGCTTCTAGACCTGCAGAAGAAGAGAGAAAAGGGGTCACACAAAAATACAACAAAACCAAAATATCACTGCGCCAAATGAATGAGGATATATTCCAGTAACTGTTTTTGCTGAAAAGTAAATATTTGTAGCGCGTTTAGTGCCAACCACTGCCTTAGGTTATGTGTAAAACACCCAAGCCCATACTTGTGAGAGCAACTCAGCTGTTTTCTAAGGAAGATCATCCTTACAGCTGATCATCCTTACAGCTTTCCTGTTCCCCGATCTAACCAGGGTGTGACCCTCAGAAAAACAAAAGATTGAATCTGAATGGTAATGAGTTACAAACTGGTAATGAATGTCAGTATTTTCCTTTTGTTCTATTTGACTGTTTTCTGTCTCCTCAGGTACACAAAGATGAAAACAGCCACCAACATTTACATCTTTAATCTGGCTCTGGCGGACTCGCTGTTCCTGGCCACTTTGCCTTTTCAGGTAGGATTCCTTCATAAATGCCACATTTTCCAAGTGTCACAACTTAAGAAAACAACAACAACAACAAATAAAACAGATTTATACACACTACCGGTCAAAAGTTTTAGAACACCCCATTTTTTCCAGTTATTTATTGCAGTTTAAGTCATTTAAGTCTGTTGAATAGCTTGAAATGGTACAAAGTTAAGTGGTGAACTGCCAGAGGTTAAAAAAGGTAAAGTTACTCAAAACTGAGAAACAATGTACATTTCAGAATAATACAAAAAGGCCTTTTTCAAGGAACACAGCTGTTCCAGCGTTGCTAACTTAGCGACTTTATCGCCATTTCTAACGACTTTTCAGACCCCCCTAACGACTTTTTTCAAAAAAGCGCCTAGCGACAAATCTGGCAACATTTCTGACCCCCTCAGCTACTTTGACTACAACTTTGTAGCCGACTTTACCTGCAGATTAGAGATGCACCTGAAGCGACAGGCCCGTCCTTCCTTCCAGAGGATCAGAAAGAAAATGATCCGCGCATGTGCGTGCAGCATGATCACGCTACCCCCGTTGGCCAATCAAACCTTTTTGTCATGTTCCCGTTCCTGCCACGCCCCGTTTCCACAGCAACCACAGCCTGCACCTCATCAACTTCATCCATCTCACCTGTTCCTGACTCCTCACACACCCTGTCAGACAGTCTTCATCTCGGATCACCTGGTAACAACCCACTTGTCTCCTGACCAAGTCTCTGCCTCCTCCCATCATCATCCTTCCCCTTTTAATAAATCTGTTTAAAACGTGTCATTCTGTTTTGGGTGTTTCTTACGGGTCTGCCATTTTAGCTCGTGACACTTTTGTGGGTTTTCACAAGTCCATTCTTTGAGATAGCCACTGGAGCTACACAAAGGGCGACCGCTCCTTCCGCCATCCTGCCGCATTTCGGCAGCTGAGCTCGGCTGGCACTGGCTGACATGATTTGGGGAATGCATTTAACCCAAGACACGCAGAATCACACACTCACAGATCTTATGGTAAAAAAAGAATCTTTATTTTAAACGGGAACTGAAGGTGCACTGGAAAAGCCCAGTGGAGATCGAGAACGGGAGCGCAGCGTCTGAGGAGGGGAGAGCAGATACAGGTGAGGCCAGGAAGGCAAGTCTAATACTTGATGGGTGCAGAGGATAGACTTACTGGGAGTAGGGGAGCGTAGGAATGAGGGAGGGTAGGTTGGGTGCTGGGGTGAATCCAAGTGGGGTGTCCAGGAGAGGGAGTGAGAGGAGAGCAGGAGGGTGGGCCGGCCGGGAGGAATGGAAAACGGTGAGAGCTGCGTCTGGATATCCTATGGGGCACAGGTGACTAATCCTGAGGAGTCACAGAAAACCAGAGACGTAATCCAGAGAAGTCACAGAAGTCCAAAAACGTTCCAAAACTTGGTAACGGGTAAGCACGGGGAAAAGATCCAAAGGTTCACAAAAAGTCCTAGAAACACAAGAGCACAAAATCCAAGAGTTGCAAGAGGGCAGGAAACTACCAAGCTGTAGTAATCATCTGACGACGAGGAGTGTTCTCCATCCTTCTTTTGTAGCCAGACCCGCTGATTGCGAATCAGCTGCAGCTGGAGCCTCCCTCTCCTGAAACACACAACTCAAAGATGGGAAGATGAGAGGAGTACTCACCCCGGCACATGACACTGGCAGGCAGCGTTGCACTCGCACATGGCTTCTCGCACCACCTGTGGTGCATTCAAGGAACATTGGAACTCTATGATGAGTTCAACAACATAGCACATTTTGTAAAAAACAGAATAATACTGTAAGGTCAATGGCAGTTTACATGTAACGTTTCTGAACACTAAATACGGCCTGCTTCTTTTTACACAAAAGTACTAAAAACAACAAAACCAAACAAAAAATAAATAAATAAATACACACACACACACACACACACACACACACACATATACATATATACATATATATATACACATATACAGTGGGGCAAAAAAGTATTTAGTCAGCCACCGATTGTGCAAGTTCTCCCACTTAAAATGATGACAGAGGTCAGTAATTTACATCATAGGTACACTTCAACTGTGAGAGACAGAATGTGAAAAGACATCCATGAATTCACATGGCAGGATTTTTAAAGAATTTATTTGTAAATCAGGGTCGGGTCATACCAAAGACCTTTACAATGGGACTCAACGCCTCCCTCCTTCACACTCAGGTGTGGGTTGGATTGGGGGTTAAACCACCAAATGGTTCCCGAGCACAGCCACTGCTGCAGCTCACCGCTCCCCTCCACAGGGATGGGTCACATGTGGAGAAGACTTTCCCCAGTGTGTGATGGTGACTATAGGACTTTAACTTTGAGTGTGTCACCACACTGGAGCTCCATCTGGACGTTGGTTGGTGGGCGTTCTCTTTCGGCTGTGAACAGATGACTGAGAGGTTAAAATCCATTTCTGAGCTTCAAAGTCTGCAATTTGCTGAGTAAGAGGAGCCTTCTTAGTTTGTGTGAGACTGAGGAGGTAACGTTGGAGACGCCGAGTCGTGGTGTGGATGCTAATGAATGTAAACAGAAAGGAGAGGGCGCTTCAACGCACTCACTAATGCAGCAAAGCTCTATGGGATCTGTAGTCTTTGCAGCCAAATGGGCTGGAAGGCCAGTTTTCATTTTTATTTGATCTAAAAATAAAAAAGAACAAATCTGGCTCGAGAGCCTGAGTTTGCCTCAGAGTGTGGCCCGCCTTAGGTGACTGTTTTAGGGTGTGGTCATTTTTAGGATGAAGAATCAGCAGTAAGCTGCTCCGTGGATTTAAACGTGGTTCCAGTTTTAATCAAAGATCTGATTCTGGTTCTGTCCAATGGCCAGGTGCTTCTGGTTCCACCATCCTAACATGCTGTCCCAACAAGCACAAAAGAAGCATCGAAGACATGTGACTTGATTGAAAGCTCTGTGCTTGTTGACAGTTGTAATTGTTGGCACATTTTCCCTGAGGTGGTGTTTCTGGTCTGTTTCCAGGGCACGGATGTGTTCCTGGGCTTCTGGCCGTTTGGGAACGCCTTGTGTAAGACGGTGGTGTCCATCGACTACTACAACATGTTTACCAGCACCTTCACCCTGACGGTGATGAGCATGGACAGATATGTGGCTGTCTGTCACCCTGTCAAAGCCCTGGACATGAGGACACCTCACAAGGCCAAAGTAAGACGTTTGCTTCTGAGAACCTTCACACCTCCTTTGTTTTCTCTGAAGTGACGCGGACGTCAGGTCTGATGAGTTTGCCTCGATGGCTGGGGCAGTGCAGGGATTCAGAAGTGAAGTGTGTGTGTGTGTGTGTGTGTGTGTGTGTGTGTGTGTGTGTGTGTGTGTGTGTGTGTGTGTGTGTCATGTTGTAAACAAACTAACACTGACAACGCTGCTGTAAGTGTGACATGTACACAGCTCATGTTGCACAAAAGCAGCATAAATAAAGATGATGTGTCCCTAGGTGGTGAATATCTGTGTGTGGGTGTTGGCCTCTGCCTTCGGTGTCCCTGCCATGGTCATGGGAAACGTAGAGGAGGAACAAGAGCACAACAGTGAGCATGACACACTCCGATTCACACTTGCCTCTGATCCAGCTCATCACCTGAGGCTGCACCTGGGATGAGCCCTATTTCATTTATATATATATATATATATATATATATATATATATATATATATATATATTGTTTTAGAGGCAGCAGGATCTCAGGAGGTAGAGCGAGTTGTCCAGGTTGCAGGTTCGATCCTGGTTCTGCTGTTGTGTCCTTGGGCAAGACACTTAACCCACCTTGCCTTCTGGTTGTCGAAGGGACCGGCGGCGCCTGAGGGCCTCGCCTCTGTCAGTGCGCCCCAGGGCTGCTCAGCATAAATGAGTACACCCTCTATAAAGAGTATGCATTTATTCAGCAGCTCAGTGAACAAAAGAACAATTCCCAGAATTTTCCCAAGGCTGTGTTTAACACGTCTTTAGCTCCATAACGTGAAACTGGGTTCATAAAATAACCACAAAATCTTCAGTTTTCATTCATTTGGTTTAAGCAAAAATGAGTACACCCCCCAAAACACAAAGCTGATGTGTGTTCTGTCAGATCCCACGGACACGGGCCGGACCGGGTTCTGTAGCTCACATGTGGTCAGGATCCGGGTTGTTTTACGGGTCTGCTGCTGAATAAGACGCCTGAACGGGCTGTTCTGGAGACCCGTTTGGTCTTGCCTGGGTCCGTGTGCTCTAGAGCCACAGAGTGATGGATTAAGTCAGACAGCAAATCCCGTCCTGATTTATTAATCAGCTTTTAGAGTTCAGAGCTGCAGCTCGGTGGTTTCCTCTGGGCTCTAAACAGTAAAACAGCATTAATGTTATATCAAGTATTCTGATTTATTGTGCTTTTAATCGCCTTTTCAAATGAACCATCTTTACGCGTCATGTTTAATTATCTGGCTGTTATTTATTTGTTTATATTTATTTTATGTTTATCATCTAGAACTAGCCTTCCCATTCTCCTCTGACCTCTGGGACCAACCACCACATTCAGACCCCCTTAAAGGTCCTTTCTTCTCTCCTCTGATGCTCAGTTTGAACTCCTGCAGGTCGCCTAGATCAGCTTACACAGTCCAACTTGTTTGACTGTAAACTTTTTAAAGAGGCAGCAAGCTGATTGGTTCCCTGAGTTTGTGAGTTTGTAAAGTTTTAGGTCACATTGCCACCGGTCCCAGCTCTCCTGTGATGTTTGCAGCTGTCCACCTCACACTTCTAAATATGGTCATCTTCCACAAACACAGACAGAAAAAGGTGCTTGAAGACAGCATTCCTATCCCAGTGAGATCCAGGTCCTCATGGACGAGACGCAGAGACCGTCAAGGAGGAATCCTGTTCAGGAAGACATTTCTAAATCCATTCTTTGTGCTTTTGTTTGGATTCACACACACACACACACACACACACACACACACACACACACACGTTTATGGGAGGAACCCTGTCATTGTTTTTATGGAGATTTATAGCAATAGTTTATGTTATGGCTTTTTATAACACGACGAGTTGTGTGTTGGACCAGCTTGTTGCTAGGACAACGTTGGCAGAGACCATTCCGGCTTGAGCGAGTTTCCTGTTTCCAGCCGTTACTAAACCTGTAAAAGTCATCCCCGTGGTGGATCATTTTACTGCCTCCGCTATCAGGAGATGGTCAGTGATCTTTGCAAGAACCTCATTCAAATGCAGATAAACTGAGAGAGAGAGAGAGAGAGAGAGAGAGAGAGAGAGAGAGACAGATGCACCTTAATGAGTCAGCCACAACCTGAACGGATCGTGTTTTATTTCTAATTTTAGACTTTAATTGGTTTATTCCAACAGCAGACATGGATGAGCGAAGGCTTTAAGGGCAGCAAAATAAACTTATTTCAATAACTTGTATTAATACTAAATGAGCAACATGAGTCTAAAGTGTGCAAATGAATGCATCATTGGTTTAGTTTGATAAAGTACTAAAGCTATTGGGAGTCGTCGATGTTTATTGTTATTTTCATGGCGGGTACTGCTCGGATCACTTTTCTTATCTTTGCTGTTTCATTTGGATTTTGTCCCTTAGTGTTTGGACAGCCCTGGGACTCTATTATAGACAATATGCATGTTCTGCTTTTAAAGCTCTACGAGGTATTTTTGAACAGCAAATAATAATATATATATATATATTATTATTATTATTATTTGTGGCATCGTTAGAACATGTAAATGCTCAGGAACAGGTTTTAACTAACGAGGGGGGGGGGGACGGGAACCTTTTCCTTAACGGTCATAAAATTAAAGCCGGAGCCGAAGCAGGATTAATAACCTTAGAGGCTCCGGAGCACCAACACAAAGAGAGCATTTTATTACTTGCACATATCACCATGGAGACCCCTAGATGAGATTAATCACATTTATTAAAGAGCAAGTCACCCCCTACCAGAGTCTTACTCCACTCCCATTTCCTGTTTGAAAAATGAGCCACAAGGAGGCGTCGCCTGACAGCCTTAGAGGGAAGAGCTGCTAACAAATACACACACACACACACACACACACACACACACACACACACACACACGCACACGCGCGCGTTCACAACAGCATTGCAACATCATAATGTACCAGCTGATGTCATAGTGTACCTCTTGGCCAATAGCGATGGCAGATTTTCATTTAAATGCAGTGTAGAGTTTTTACCTGAAGAGGGCGCAACACTGACAGTTTTAGGCAGGATATTTACATTTTAAATAAGATGCACTAAAGGGTCGAAGTATTGACTACACGTGTCTACAGCACGACTAGACACTCATTTGTATAGATTATCAGCAAGTAAAGTTGATTTGAGGGCAGTGTTGGGACTAATGCAGTACAAAAGTAATTAATTACTGTAATGCACAGCTTTTTGCTGTAATTCATTACTCTCAGGAAGTCCACAGAATGTAGTTAAAAGTCTTCAGCTTGTCCAAAATGCTGCAGCTAGAGTTCTGATGAGAATTAAAAAGAGAGATCATATCTCTCCTGTCTTAGCTTCCCTACGGGACAGCGGTCAACGGGCAATCAGGCAGGGTACACCCTGGACAGAGAGCCAGTCCTTTGCAGGTCAACACAGAGACACACAGTACAAACAATCACACACACACACACACACACACACACACACACACACACACACACACACACACACACACACAAGGACGATTTAGACAGACCAACCAACCTAACAGTCATGTTTTTGGACTGTGGGAGGAAGCCGGAGAACCCGGAGAGAACCCACGCATGCACAGGGAGAACATGCAAACTCCATGCAGAAAGATCCCAGGCTGGGAATCGAACCCAGGACCTTCTTGCAGCAAGGCAACAGCTCTAACCACTGCACCACTGCGCAGCCCATGATAAAAATAATACCAGCTAAATTCTGAGAAACATGAAAACACAGTTCTCTTCCTGGTGCTTCTGGGTTTCCACTGAGCGAATCCACCTGGGACCTTGACTTTGCCCTGCATGCCTGTTTGTGTGTGTTGCTCAGACACTGATTTATAGGAGAGGAGGTCATAAATATTAAAGGAAACACTTGCAGGGGAACATCTTCTTCTTCACACCTAATCTGAGAGCTTGTTTGCCTTATAGGGGTGTGTTATGATTATTTCTTATGTGTGTTTGTGGTCTGATTGTAATGGTGGGCTCACATATCGTTGCAAATTTACTGTTCAGGCTCACAGATGGCACTTTTTTCCTAAAGAGGTTAGAATATTCAAAGAATGTAGCTCAGTTGCCATGGCAACAGGTGGACTAAGCCTTTCATATGACCTTAAATGGGCAGCATAGGATTGTTGTACACGGAGATGAATGACCAAAACACATCGTTACTCAGTGGGTGTTAAACAAAAGATGTACTCCAAGCATCTCCGTCCTGCTTCAGGTGAAGACACCCTGATGTATTCAAATAAAAGGAAAGTGGAAATGACAGGATGAGGGCATTCAGACAGCGGCCATGTTTAGGGTCATGGTCGTCATCGCCCCCCGCATGCTGACATGAAGAGAAAAAATGCTTGTGTGTGTGCGTGCGTGTGTGCGTGTGTGTGTGTGTGTGTGCGTGTGTGCGTGTGTGCGTGCATGCGTGCGTGCATGTGTGCATGCGTGTGTGTGTGTGTGTGTGTGTGTGTGTGTGTGTGTGTGTGTGTGTGTGTGTGTGTGTGTGTGTGTGTGTGTGTGTGTGTGCGCATGTTTCCAGATCTGTCATTAACCTCTTTTGAAACTCGTCCATAAAACCCTGTTTAGCCTGTTTAGCCTAGGGGACGCCTCACTCCATGTTGTCCTGATTTCTTTGTTCATGCTGTACATCTGCTGTACTTTTAAACCCCATGTAGTAGTAGTAGTAGTAGTAGTAGTAGTAATAGTAGTAGTAGTAGTAGTAGTAGTAGTAGTAGTAGTAGTAGTAATAGTAGTAATAGTAGTAGTAGTAGTAATAGTAGTAGTAGTAGTAGTAATAGTAGTAGTAGTAGTAGTAGTAGTAGTAATAGTAGTAGTAGTAGTAGTAGTAGTAATAGTAGTAGTAGTAGTAGTAGTAGTAGTAGTAGTAGTAGTAATAGTAGTAGTAGTAGTAGTAGTAGTAGTAGTAATAGTAGTAGTAGTAGTAGTAGTAGTAGTAGTAATAGTAGTAGTAGTAGTAGTAGTAGTAGTAGTAGTAATAGTAGTAGTAGTAGTAGTAGTAGTAGTAGTAATAGTAGTAGTAGTAGTAGTAGTAGTAGTAGTAGTAATGTGCAGCGCACCAGGGACATTTAAATATAACAAGGACTCATTCTTTCTTAACTTTGTGTTCCGTTGCTCCTCCCATCATGAGTGAACAAACAAGGAGGCGGTCAGATCAGCTGCAGCAACAGTCCCGACAAGGTGCTCTCAGTAATTGGGGTCAAAAGCATTGCTAAATGGCAGAGTGGCAGTAAAGAGGCTGTAATCAGCAAACACCCTGCTGTCACTAAAAGCTGCTCTGACTGAACATGTGGAAATGTCCTTGCTGTGAGCGGGTCGGAGTCAGGACAGGCATCACAGGGTTGTTCACGTCCTGATACCACCTGTAGGTTCTGGAGGTTTCTACCCGCAACTCTCATTTTTCAATCCGCCTGTTAGTTTATAACTCATTTATAACGATTAAATCCTCAATAGTCACGCAGCAAAAACAAGAGGCTAGTTAGTGTTCTCCCCATGCAGCTCCTGTTGTCCTCTTGGTTTCAGTCTTCAGTCCTGGACACACTCGTCTAGTGAAGTTCCTCCTGCAGCCGTGTCCTGGTTCAGTCCTTTGACAAAGTCTTAGGAAACAGACGGATCAGGAGAGTCTGAGGGAGCCCACAGCAAACAGCACTGATGAAGTTCAAACAGGTCGTCTGTCACGCTGGTTCTGGTGAACTTCCTGTTGACCCGTTCCACAAACGCTCCAAAATCAAAGATTTCAATCTGCACGAAAGAAGACATGAAGCACAACTGCAGGGAAACTGATGGTGTTATCTCTATGAAGGAAGCTCAGGTGACCTGCTGCACCCACTCAGGTCCATGAGGGGACAGGGTATGGAACCAGCAGCCCAACATTACAGAACATGAACACTTTTTCTGATGGGCTCAGGGAGGTTTTAGTGGGAGAAGGCAGAGTTGCACAAATAAACCAGCAGTTTCTCAAGCATATTCATCAGTCTGAGGAGAGCGTGGAGACAAAACTTTCCAGAATGTTTTAATCCAAACAGTAAAACTCCAACGACATTGATTAGAAACCACGTTCCCCAACTGGTGCCCAGTCTCAGTTCTTGCCTTTGAAGTGGGGAAGTAGAACGACCAATCACAACAATCTCAGCTCTTTGAGGTGAGTCAGGCTCTTGCTCCGTCTAATCGACATCAGCTCTCTTCCACTTCAGCACAGAGGCCCCACGGAGGCAGCTCAGGTCCCAGACATGCAGCTGCTTCTGACGCTTGAGTCGCTCACCGCCTCCCTTCCTGAGATCTATGTGGTGAATGGTAGCATGAATGAATCACTCCGTAGCCGGCCACACTGAGAGGACTAACGACCCCCCCAGCCTGCCTTATCAGGTAGAGTGGCTCCTTCGCCAGAGCGATACTCTGCTGGTCTGACTGACACCATGTAGCGATACTCAGGCTACGCTAACTTTATTTAGCAAAGATAATAAGCAGATTAAAAACTACATAAACTCAGATCCACCACTATTTTTAAAAATAACATTCCAGTGTTTAATACGGGTAGTTTACTTGTTCGTCACCGGTGTTAGCGGTGGAATTCACATGGAGAGAGGAGCAAACAAAGTTTGAGTGAAAATGTAGTTTATTTTTTTGGACTGTGGGCAAACTGACTTGTTGACTCAAACGATTCAAAAAACCTGATTCATTTTGGTGAGGGACTCATTCTAACTTGATTCAGTAGAAAGAGTCGAGTTACCATCACTAACTGGTAAAGGCTACTTCTACAGGGAGCCTAAGGCTCCGCCCTTTCCATTCGGCTCACGGGTCCCCGGAAGAACGAAAAAATGAACACGAGTCAACGGGGCTACGAACGGTATTTCCTAACCCGCCTTGCCTTTCGCCCCGGATCACACATATGTTGTACTGCACTTCAAATGAAGACTAATGATGGGTGTTTTGACCACACCAGTCACGTACTTAAAGGTTTATTAGCTTGTAAAAGTTCATAATTAGCATGACTACAAACCAGAAATCTGCACGTCGCATATGAGACGTCACACATAAGCTCCTCCCCCCTAGCGTAGCTGCTACTTACCACATGACCAGAGTTATGATGGTTCTTTCCTCCTGAAAGAAGGATTTATATTTTGCTGACCTTATAGCCATTTTTACCTCTGTTTTTCTCCGGGTCTGGTTCGATGACGTCACTTTCGTGAAGCGCATTTGTAGTCCTGGACTTATTTTCACACAAAACGGGTCGTCCTCAGGTCATGCGCGGGTCAGCTGGCTGGAGTGTTTACACACATCTTCAACCTTTCCCTCTCTCTGTCTGTAGTCCCAGCCTGCTTCAAAATGGCCACCATTGTGCCTGTACCCAAATCCTCCACCATCTCCACATTGAATGACTGGCGACCTGTAGCCCTGACCCCCATCGTGAGCAAATTCTTCGAGAAGTTGGTCAGGGACTTCATCTGCTCTGCACTGCCCGGTTCACTGGACCCTCTACAGTTTGCATACCACCACAACAGGTCCACTGATGATGCCATAGCCCTGACACTCCATGCTGCCCTGTCACACCTGGAGAAGAGAGACACGTATGTGAGAATGCTGTTTGTCGATTACAGCTCAGCATTCAACACCATCGTTCCCTCGAAGCTGGACAGGAAACTGCAGGATCTAGGACTGAGCAGCTCCCTCTGCAGCTGGAGCCTTAACTTTCTGTCTGACAGACGCCAGGTGGTCAGACTGGGCGGCACCACCTCATCTCCCGTCACACTGAACACTGGTGCACCGCAGGGGTGTGCGCTGAGCCCTCTCCTGTACTCACTCTACACCTACGACTGCACGGCCACGAGAAACTCCAACATCATTGTGAAGTATGCGAACGACACCACAGTGGTAGGTCTCATCACCAACGACGATGAGAAGGCCTACAGGGAGGAGATCAGCGCCCTGACCCACTGGTGTCAGGACAACCGTCTTACCCTCAACGCCACAAAGACAAAGGAGATGATAGTGGGCTTCCGGAGGAGCAGAGGAATACACACCCCCATCACCATCAACAGCGACGCTGTGGAGAGGGTGAGCAGCTTCCGTTTCCTTGGAGTTCATCTGGCTGAGGATCTTACGTGGTCGGTGCACACGAACAATACAGTGAAGAAGGCACAGCAGCGCCTCTTCTTTCTCAGGAGAGTGAAAAGATTTGGCATGAGCCGCCGCATCCTCAGGACCTTCTATCGCTGTGCCATTGAGAGCATCCCCACTGGATGCATCTCCACCTGGTATGGCAACAGCACCGCTTACAACCGCAAAGCTCTCCAGAGAGTAGTGCGGTGTGCAGAAAGGATTATTGGAGGTGAGCTTCCCTCCCTCCAGGACATCTACAGGAAGCGGTGCCTGAGGAAAGCGGGGAGGATCATCAAGGACTCAAGTCACCCCAGCCATAAACTGTTCAGACTACTTCCATCAGGAAGGAGGTTCTGCAGCATCCGGTCCAGAACCAGCAGACTGAGAGACAGCTTTTTCCATCAGGCCATCAGACTGCTGAACACGGCGCAGACACCTCACCCTCACTACTGAAACTCCAACATTACACGCTCCATACTGTACATTAATGCCACTGCTCTGCACATACCAGCCTCTGTATATATTATATCTGTTATCTTATTGTTTACTGCATTCATTTGTATATTTAGATTAACCATTTTTATATTTTACTTGTTTTTACGTTGTATTTTTGCACAACTCTGTTGCTGTGAAGCTCGCACACAAGAATTTCACTCGCATGTACTGTACCAGTGTACCTGCACATGTGACGTGACAATAAAAGTGATTTGATTTGATATCATTCCCCATTTGAATATGAGCGCGTTCTTGGGTTCAAAATGTGTTTTAAAATTCACAGACATCATACGTGAAAGCCATGGCACAAAACAAGTGGAATTAGAAAATAGCATTTTTAGCCCCGTTGACTTCCATTCATTTTTTCATTCTTCCGGGGACCCGTGGTCTGGAAGAAGGTGGGCGGGACTTAGGCTCGCTATCGTTGAACAGGCAGCCTGTTGATTAGTTTCATCACTGCTGCCACCTAGTGACTGGATGCTTGGCTATTATACATGAATAACCACAGTTAATAAAAGTAATCTAAAATGTAGAGTAATAGCACTGTTGCCTCACAGCAAGAAGGTTGCAGGTTCAAATCCTGGCTGTGTGCTTTCTGCATGGAGTTAGCATGTTCCCCCCACACATGTGTGGGTTTACCCGGCTCTCGTTTTTTGAGATACCCAAAATATTTCATTATGTCATAATTTATTTTCAGCAGCTTTTGGTTTCACTTGTTATCCACAATGAAGTGTTCAGGTGTTCCCCTCTTACAGCCTTCAGTCTGGTCGAGAATGATGTAGAAGAAAGGAAAGGGTGGGGATGAATCAGTCAAACGGAAATGAGAGGTGGAAGAAATGGAGACGAGATGCTGCTTCACTCTGATTCAGAGAGAGAAATGGGTTCAAAACTGAACAAAGATTAAAATCGGATTTCCTTTTTGTTTGTTTTTGTCAGACAGCAATGTTGAAAAAAGTCAAGAAGACACCGTGTAGAAAACGAAAACCAAATAAAGTCCCTAGAGACCAACAGAGAAAAATAATCGAGTGTTTCTAAAAGGAGGAAATGGAGCCAGAAGGGCAGGTAAAGACGTGGGAGCACAAGTCCCATCACTATAAGAGCTGACACCCGGGGAAAAATACAGAAACACAGAGAAAGGTTCAAGTAAACTAGGTGGAAGGAGAAAATCAGCGGTCTGAACCAGAGGCGAGGAGGGTAAGAGGAAGCACAATCAGCCAAGTGAAAAGAAAAGGAAGAGAAGAACAGCAAAAATCAGAAGCTGAGTAATGATCCAAGCTGGTGGAAAAATCTAAAAGGAATGGAGAGAAATAACACGAGCAGTTAAGAACCATCAGCTGTGAAATGGAAACCCAGAACGGTTCTTAGAGTTGAAGGAAGCACGTAGAAAAGAAACCATAAAAGGAGCTGAGAAAATTCAACCGTACACTCAAAGAAAAAACTATACGGATATATGTCATTATTGTAAACGTCGTTTTATAAACACATCAGCCACAATCAGATTAGAAAGCAGAAATGCTCGCTGAGCCTGAGACAGACGCACTAAAAACCAAGCCTGTAGTAGAGCATACTTGTACGGCGGGGGAGCCAGGGGGAGCCGGGGGAGCCTGGTCAGACGGAGGGCCTCTGATGGATGGACGAGCGCTGATTACATTAATACAGCAGCATCATGTCAAACAGTGTTGGAGATAAAATTACATTTGATGCTAATGATTTATTGACACAAGCAAAGGCAAAGGGGAGTCAACAGCTATGGACTTCATGAATTATTTGGTAATTATAGATTCCCATAGATTAGTTTGGTCACAGTGAGATTCTGTTCTCACCCAAGTCAGTGAATGCAGTTGTACCCCTCTGAGGGCAGTGTGTGGCAGCTCTGGTTCTGCCTATTTTACTTTGTTTTTCAAACTAAAATAACAGCAGTTAGGCATCCTTATCACTAGGCTGTGCTGTTCACTCCTGTTTGGCTCCAGCCTTCATGTCGAATAAAGTCACAGGCTCCTCTTCTTTACGTGGGGGAGCAGCGGCTCTTCTCCAAGACCCTCCCTAACAGTGGAGGTTCCTTCTCCAAGGATGAGCTTGGGTGGCCACCATCCACAGAAATCTCATTTTGGCTGCTTGTGTTAGTGATTTTGTATGTTGGGTCACTACTCAAAGCTTATGACTGTAGCGAAAGGCTTTAATGTCAGCAGACCTGGTTTAGAACGGTTCCACATCACCAACGCCCTTTATAGTGGTGACATGATGTTGCTGACCTCTACTCAGAACATTGTTGGTCGGAATACTTCGAAGGCCTCCTCAATCCCACCAGCACGCCTTCCAGAGGAAGCAGAGTCACTCCAGTCTCTGGGACCAAGGTCACTGAGATGGTCAAAAAACTCCTGGGTGAGATCGGTCCGGAGGTTTTTAAGGCTCTGGGTGTTGTTGGGACGTGTTGGCTGAGGCAGCTCTGCAGTATGGCATGGACATTAGGAGTTGAGCATCTTAGTCCATCCTTCAGCACTAACCCTGACCAGCTGTCAACAGCTGAACCTTTTTGACTTTTTACAGAAACTCAGAAAAGGCTATTAGGCAAATGTAATTAAAGGTGTGATTCACTGAAAACCATTTTTTTATTATTATTTTTGATAATCAGTCACTCTGAGTGTTTCATGCAGGGTTAGGGTTGCCTAACCCTGAACATGAAAATAGTCTTCTACACCTATCTCCTGCATTAGCTCCTGATAGAAAGCAGACGGTGAAACTGTAGGATTAGAAAATCTACGTCACACTGTCACTATCATTCATGGACTCACCCATTTTGGCTCACAACAGGGAAGGCTGTTGTTGGTTTAGCGTCCAGGAAACAGCAGAGAACGTCTCTGCTAATAGAAGCTAACCGTTAGCATTAGCAACTTCACCACACCGCAGAACTCCTCCAGGCTCGTGTTACTTGTGGAGGTAAAACATCAACGTTGCAAATCAGTAGCAGAGTGAATTTTTCTAAGCAAAATCTCTAAAAAGGAAGAATAGATATTTCAGGAAATCAAAACCTTTATAGAATTTAATAAAGCCTTTTATCAATAATTTAGAGAATGAGAGTATGATTTATTTATGTTATACACATCAGATTATAATCATACTGCCAAAATGTATATGCGTTGCAACCCTACTCCTTAGTAGGGTGTATTCACGGGTTCTGGAGAGATGAGTTCCTCGGATTGTCTAACCTTGGAATCAGGAGGAACAATGTGGTTTTTGTCCCGGCCGTGGGACACTGCACCAGCTCTATGCCCTTAGGAAGGTCCTAGAGGGTGCGTGGGAGTTTGCATGTGTTTTGTGGATTCGGAGTATGCGTTTGACTGCATTCCCCAGGGGGCGCTGTGGAGGGTTACTCTGGGAGTATGGGGCACCAGACTTGGTCCGCCCTACCAGCAAAAAGTTGGGCTTGTTTCTGGTGAGAGTTGGACTCCACCAAGGCTGCCCCTTGACACCGATTCTGTTCATAACTTCTATGGATAGGATTTCTAGGTGCATCCAAGGTGTTGGTGGGATCTGTTCTGGTGGCCTGAGGATCAGGTCTCTGCTTTTTGCAGATGATGTGGTCCTGTTGGCTTCATCAGAACGTGATCTCCAGCTTTCACCGGAGCGGGTCGCAGCCGAGTGTGAATCAGCTGGGATGAGAATCAGGTAGATCAGGTAGAATGTATTTTCCAGGTCAGGGATGATGGCCTCATGTGAAGGAGTTTAAGTATCTTGAGGTCTTGTTCACAAGTGAGGGGAAAATGGAGCGTGAGATCAGCAGGCAGATTGGTGCTGCATCTGCAGTGATGCAGGAGTTGTACCGATGTGTCGTGGTGAAGAGAGAGCTGGGCCGGAAGGCAGGGTTCTCGATTTACCGGTTGATCTACGTTCCTACCCTCACCTATGGTCCCGAGCTTCGGGTAGTGACCGTAAGAACAAGATCGCAGATACAAGCAGCTGAAATCAGTTTCTTTCCGCAGGGTGCCTGGGCGCTACCTTAGAGATAGGGTGAGAAGCTCACTTATCCAGGAGGGGCTCGGAGTAGACCTGCTGCTCCTACATGTCGCAAGGAACCAGTTCAGGTGGCTTGGGCATCTAGTCAGGATGCCTCCTGGACGCCTCCCTGGCAACGTTTTTTTGGACACGTCCAACAGGGAGAAGACCTGAGGGAAGACCCAGGACACTGGAGGGACCATGTCTCTTGATTGGCCAGGGAATGCCCTGGGATTCCCCTGGAGGAGCTGGCCCGAGTAGCTGGGGAGTGAAGTCTGGGCCTCTCAGCTTAGGCTGCCAACCCTACCCCTAACCCTGACCCGACATTTTTTGTCTCAGACCAAAAATATAGAAATGATCAAATGGGACACAGGACAACATTTGATTTTAGTATTTGATTGCTTGGGTCTATGAGGTCAGGAGGGAATGCCACTTCCCACCATATTTAAACCCAGTGGAGCCCCTCCCCAGGAGTAGACCAAGGGTTGACTGACAAGGCTGAAGAAAGGTGTGTTTATTGAGTAGTGCAGTCAGACTTAGATGTCATTTTGTCTGTGCTGCTTCAGCTCAAACCTGTGCCTTGGAAACTACATCTGACGTGACCTTTACTAATCGGTATCAACATGTTAAGGAACACAACTTGTTGAGATTGTTCAGTTTAAAGGTTTTAAACCAACATGATTTAAACACGTCAACCTGGGAACACAAACGCTCTGACATGTCCTTCCCACCGACGCTGTCGTCTGCGCTCTTCCACACAGACTTTTACGGTTTGATCAATGGCTGGAGCGTGGCAGTAGTGGAGGCAGGGCTGCAGCTGATGACACCCACACCCCGTAAATCAGGAGTAGTTGTGCTAACGTTTAAAAACATCCACTAAATGGATCAGCTACCTTTTCTCTATCTGTTCCATCGAGTGTTATCTGGATTCTGGCTCATCTTACCATTTGTGCAAATTGACTTAAACTATTTATTCCAAATAATAACCCTATTCTCTCAAATAGAGGAATAATCACTTAAACTTTAGTTTAAACTGTAGAGTTTGCACTTTTTCAAAAAACGTTGCCATACCTTTGAGCTACGTTGCGACTCGCCATGATGTCTTCTTTCTCCAGTGATTCTGGTTCGAAGGCTGATCTGGATTGCCACCCGGTGACACAAACACATGCAGCAGATATTTCTTCATTGGTCAGCTCATTTTCTGGTTGGCAGACTGGGAATCAAAACTCTAAATTAAAAAATAATTGAATGATTTTGCGAAAATCTGACAATTAGTTTCCAATGGATGGCCAACCCTAATGGTGTCAGAGATCCTTTTCCTAACTCAAGTGTTAATGAATGGCTGGAGGTCACTTGCTAACACTTCTCTCTCTCTACAGGTGTCGAATGCATTGTTGATTTACCAAAACCAAAGAACCACTGGGAACCTGTTTTTGGCACCTGTGTCTTCCTCTTCTCCTTCCTCATCCCCGTGGCCATCATCAGCATCTGCTACAGTCTGATGGTCAAACGCCTGCGAAACGTTCGCATTCTTTCTGGTTCCAAGGAAAAGGATCGCAACCTGCGGCGCATCACCAGGATGGTCCTGGTTGTCGTTGCAGCATTCGTTGTTTGTTGGACCCCCATCCAGATCATGGTCTTGGCTCAGTCCTTGGGCTTCAACCTGAGCAGCTTGTACACGCTGGTGATGACGCATTTCTTCATCGCTCTGGGGTATGTCAACAGCAGCCTGAATCCAGTACTCTACGCCTTCCTGGATGAAAACTTTAAGCGCTGCTTCCGTGAGTTCTGCCAGCCCTCTCCATTCCGCCTTGACACTCAGCAGTCGGGTAGAATGAGGAGCATCGCCAGGGAGGTGGCCGCCGCCTACAGCTACAAGGCTGGAGATGGTGGGGGACTTGGGGGTGGGACGCCTAATCCAGCATGACTAGGCGTGGAGCTGCCTCTGGTGGGGGTAGACCCCCCCCAGAGGGAAGAGACCCATGGGACAGGAAATTCCAACACAGAATTAACTCAGATTACAGCTCTCTAGCGGCACGAGCCCTCCCGCCCCCCAACTAGGAGACTGGCCTGGGGCGGGGGGGATGGAGATGAGAGTGATGGGGTTGAAAGGAAAAGAATTTGAGAGTAGAACGAATGCTGTGTTTTACAGTGAGAGACGCCTGATGTGGTCACAGTTCAACCCCAAGTCTGGACTGCCACTGCCTCGCCTTTAACAAACGGAAACAAGAAGTTTGATTTCCAAACCAAAAGTTGATGAACTGAAGTAAAACCCTAAGAAAACCTCTTCAGGGTTTACGGTTGTCTCTGAAGTGTTGTGCCATGTGACTTTGGTTGTAGATCCAAAGTAAGAGCCTCAGGAGCTGAATGAGGTTCTGCCAAATGAGCCTGCTGTACAGTTGCTGCACCTCCAGCCTGGGACTGAACTTACCGTCGGTAAGGTATAGCAGCTAAATATACTGAAACTGTAGAACACCTCTGCCACCCATTATGGTCTACAATATGCTGCTCCTCTCTTCTTGTAACAAGAAAGTCCTACACAACATTTCTGACGGAGGAGGCTGGGTTAAAGGTCAGCTAAAGCCCGGTTCACACGGCAGGATGTTAAAATTGTCGGCCCGTTTCTAAAACACGAGACCACATGTGGTGATGAAATAATCGCATGTGCCAGTTTTGTCCTGCAGTGTGTGGTGTGTGCATCCACGGCGAAAACGACTGCATGGGTTTCAGCCATGGGCATTTCCCAGCCAGACAGGATATCTCAGGAACACAAGGAGGCGTGGGCTGCGTGCTTCCGTCACCTCGCTTTCTGATTGGCTACGTGTCACGTTAAACTGGCAGCTCGCGTGTGTGTCTCCAAAAATCAGACAAAGTCAATCCAAAATGTCTGAAACCCCAGCTTTATGATCGGAGCAGTCAGTCCCGATGTGTTCCCGAGCTGACCAGAGAACTCTTCACAGGGCAGGGTTATCGGATAGGATTAGAGTAATTCTGCTGCATGAACCGGGCTGAACTGATTCTGGTTAGATAAATGGTCTACAAAGATTCCGGTCTCATTCCTGGTAACTCGGGTCAAACACCACCGTCTACTCTCCAAAGGCTGTCTTTAACAACAGTCTGTGCTTCTGAATGCTGTTTATCAAACACAACCGTGATCGGGAGTTGCAGCCAACGGGCGATGTTAAAGGAGCAGCCAGTGTTTGGAAACAACGGCGTTGGTGGCGCCGCTATGGGCTGCTCTGACCCGCTGATGATGAAACCCACAGGAAGATGATCTTCCTGCTAATCCGACTTCTTCATGCTGAAGCAAATATTTGGTCTCAAACTCAGCAGAGTAAAAGTGAACAAATGGAAAATCAAACAACATTTTCATTGGTAGCTTTCCTCCAGACCAGCAGAGTCTGTCGTCTCACACAGATATTAGACCAGAGATTAGGTCACCCGCAGAACGCCCAGTGGGACGCGACCAGGTCCATTTGGATCAGGAGACACGTCCGATACTAGGGACTGAATCATCCATAGCATACTGTGTTAGAGAGGGATTAAAATCAAAGTGAACGGTTTTGAGATTATCCTTAATCTGTGTGGATGACAGCAAGTCGGTGGATTTGAGAACACCAAAGGCCGTGAAAGCGTGTCCTCGGACCGCTCAGAGAGGCTTTGTGACAAAGAAGAACGTCTTCATGTCCACCTGTGGAGCTGCTGTAGATACGAGGTCAGCAGAGGCTGAACAGAGACCGAGTCTGCTGTTTAGATGTAGTATAAGTACAAGTACAAGTACAAGTGCAAAGTATTTATTCCCTCCGTACTGAGCCAACCTTCCGACTTTTACTTTTTCATTTTATTCTCATTCCTTTTTTTCTTGGCCTAATTTTTAATTCTCCCCATTTTTTTATTACGATCTTCACAAAAATAATTTTATTTTTTTATTTCCTTGTGATTTTTATTTTGAGAGGTGCTATAAAAACTAGCCTTGTGGTTTATTGTAAAACACGTGAAGTTCTCTGCAGTTAGTGTTAATGCTCTTAAAAGGTTTTCATAATCATCATAGATAATATTATCTTACTAGGCGCTGATCACCTCCTGAACAGCCTCCGTTAGAAGAAATAGAGTTTGGGTCTGATGAGTTAACTTGGCCCAGGCCAAGGCTGCCATCTTGAAACTCCTATTGCTTAAATCTAATTGGTTGAAATGATTTTATAACTGTGTACAACATCATTGTCACATTATGCAGTTATGTAATCACACCTGACGCCTACAGGCAGCAGAGGCTCGTGTGGAGCTATGCTTTTACTTTGTGAGCTTCAGCGGTTTGGAACAGCTTTGGGACAACGGCTATGAAGCATGGTCTGGACTGAGCTGAGGCCAGCGGTTAGCTGGATCATCATGTTCAGCGCTGCGGGATGTCTTGATTGCTGGTGGGAAGGCGTTCTATAAATAAAATGAATGAATGTCAGCTCATCAGTCCTAAAGGAAGTTAAGTATTTCTCACAGCAGAGGCTGTCCAGGAAGCTGTCGACAGAGAAGCTTAAACTTTTACACAGAAGCAAACCTCAGAATGGCCACATTTTCCCTTTGAGCTGCTGAAAAATGAATGAATGAGTTGATTGTTTAAACGATGGCGACACCTTGGTTCAGAGCAAAGATCTGAATGAAAAATCATGGAGGATTTAAAAGGAATTAATCTTCTACCCTAACCCCAAAATTCCACTATCTCCGGCACGAACTCCGCAGCAAAAACGGTCCCGTTGTAGTCAACCAGAGCTGTTCCACTGCTGCGGCCGTGCGGCGCCGCCCGCCGTACCGTTCCGGAGCACCTCCGCAGTCAATGGACAGGAATCACAACCGTCCAACAGGAAAAGGAGCAAGCACAGCTTCCGTTATTTCACAATAAATCGATAAACAAAAGGCGTTTTTTGTTTCATATGCACAGGTTTAACAACTTTTAACAACTATCAATGGCGGCTGAAGTTTAAATGCACAAAAATAAGCCATAAATACAGTTTCCACTATCAAAGTAGTCACACTTTGTTGATCCAAACACTGCTGATCTCTCAACACAAATGATGGGCAGATTAAACAGTTCATGCCGATGCTTCTCCCACACAACGGGTGTTTGGATCTAACGTCCGCGTTTATTGCTCGGACTGTATCGCAAGATCTCGAAAATCCCGCGCATGCCTGTTCACCACACACCGCACCTCAGGTCTCCGCACCGGAGAGGAGCCGTTGTAGAGCGGGTACAGTATAATTTGAGTTCGGAAGCGAGCGGCAGCGGAAAGCGGGGGCGGAGCGGAGCAGAGATAGTGGAAGGGTAAAGTCCTTTGTGGTGTGGGGTTGTACATTTCTGACCTACACAGTGAAACCTGTCAAAATACCTGTTTACATAGAAACCATCTTTATACTTCATGAAAAAATACACATTGTTGTGATTGTTGAACTTTCTTCTTAGATGTCACAAAAGCCTTCACCCTGCACCTTCCGACAGCAGCCTCTGCTGGTTGGTACAGTCTGGACTCTGGAAGCAGAAACGCGTGGGAGGATGAAGCCGTGAAACATCCTTTTTAAAACGGAGAGCTTCTCTTCATGTCATTGGCACCAGCTAGGCATTCAGATCCAAGCAGAGCAACACATCTGGTTGGTCGGTAGTTCTGGGTTTCCAGATGTGTCACTTGGCACTGACACAAAGTTCTGGAGATACTCTGGACTGACACGTCTAGATGTTGCTGCGGGAGCAGCTGTGAAATGCTGAACCAAGGTGACAATGACGAGTCACAAGGTTCTTGGGACAAAGGGGCTTTTTCTACCTCATCTAAATGCTGAAACCAGCCCCACATCAGATCACATCCCATAATCAGGACAGTCGCATGACTCTGAATGGGTTCAGAAACTAAACGCTGACGGTTTGGGACACATTTGGTGTTTTTAACCAGCAACCATGAGGAATGAGTCGTGTAAAGCCTGATTTCCACTTCTGCGTGAGCTCCACAACACAGATTCACACGGCGTGTCGGAAGGGTTTCACATGCGAATTTCTGTTCAGGCAGCAAAGCAATTCCCCTCCAGGACAACAGGGGGCGTAGCACTGCTCCGTGGTATCCTGCCACCATAACACTCGTGTGTCGGTCCCTGCTAGTGTATCCACTGATGTGTTTACGTGTTTCAGAGACTTTATAACAACTTTGTCCTTCCTCCTCCTCCACCTTCATGCGGTCGTCACCTCCAAACACACGTTCCCGTCATGTCCCTCCACGTTTGCTCCGTATGCTTTTTCGGCGACGCGTTCTTCAGTCTGTTTCGTGTCTGCCACTAAATATCTTTTTACTTTTTACTGTGGCAATGGCGGTGCTGGTGACAAATATGAAGGAAGCGGCGTCCTGACCAATCACAAGCTTGCGTTCTCCGTCACTTTCTACAGACGTTTAAAATTTTGGGCATGTCTCCGTCACCCTCTGTGAGCCCGTCGGAGAGCCCTTACGCCGACGCCGACGCAGAAGTATGAATCAGGTTTTCTCGTCTTCCTCTGAGAAGCGCTTTAGTTAAATCCTTAACTTATTTCTGACGATTCGATTATCGAATCCCACTCTGTTCCTCTGAGTTGTGTTTCTAAATGAGTTTTTTTGTCAGACCTGATTGGTTGCTTTAGCTGTAGCTCTGAGGTGGGAGTAGGGTTAGGAACAGCTGGCTTCAGTCTCCATGACAGTTTCAGGCTTTGGGAAGTTCACGCCATGCTGTAAGGCTGGTTTCTTCTTTAGTGTCTGCGTGTTTCTGTGTAATTATCTCTCCGTGTGATCTGTCGCTACTTTGGCCTAAAAGCACCAGTTTGTGTCTCCGGTGCTTGAACAGAATGGATGCTGGGACGGACGTGGTTCGCTCACAGCTGAGTCAGTATTTGTTGTTTTTTCTTGTTTATCCAAACCTTTTCTTTCTTCTTGCTGCTGCCGTTTGATGCAGGTGTTGATCGTTTTCCTTCCATGAACTTACATTGCCTTAAATATGAAGTGAAGTTTGTTACTGAAGCTCTGAATGTTTTATAACCTGAACTCCTGAAGGCTCTGAGAACAGCCAGACAGGCCAAAGCTGCACTAAAGCTGAAGGAACATCTTAAATAAACCAAAAACCCGTCACATACATAATAAAAGATTAGTTTCTTTTCCATCATGTAGTCCAGGTGTCTGTAGATACTTCACAACATCATAGAACACAGTGAGCTAAAGTAAAGAATACTGAAACTGCTAACAACTGGATGCTATTTTAACGTCCGTCTCTTCTGACATAAACTCCAATAAACTCGGTGTTTATTCCCGTCTTAATGTTTGGACCTGAAAACTAGAAGCACTTGAAGAGGAGGACATTGTTCCTGTAGCAATGAGCTCTGAGACCTACAGAGGACATGGATTTTGTTTATCAAGCATCGTTTCACACGTTAAAGTCACAAAGTACTTCAAACATCAACATCAGAATGAAATAAGTCAAAGCTAGGTCTAAAAGGTTAGGGTTAGGGTTAGGGTCCTACACCGGCTAAACCGAACTGGTGCCACTGCATCAGGTCTGCAGACTAGTGCTGTCCTTCGCAGCAGCTGCGTGTTCCTGCTGATCACATCTGTCTGTTCTCAGAGAGTTGGAGGAGAACGGGTCGGCTCTAACTCTAGACTTCCTGCCGGAAGCCCGTCTGGGCCCAGCGTCTCTGTTTGAAGACGGGTTGCATCCCAGCTGTTGAACCTGAAGCAGCAGCGTTTCCTATTGGTGATTCTTCTTGTGATGGGTTTGAAGTCCCTCTGCTGAGGGCGTCTGCTGCCTGTCGCCTCTGTACAGAACATTTAAACAGAATATTTTAAGTGAAAGTAAGAAACCGCTTCATGTGTCAGACTATCGCTCTCGTCGTTGTTGGTGTAAAAGTAAAAACTGCTTCTGTATCCATAGATATCGTTGCTGCATCCCCGGAGGACTGTGGATTTCATTTGTTTACATCTTACAGACCACATGAATGTCGAACAAAAGAACTGTTCAATGTTGTTTTAAAGAAAAACTATATTCTTGTTGTTAGTATTCTTACCAAAAAAGGAAAACAAACAGTGTTTCTGTTAGTTGTGTTCTTTCTACGGTGTGGGAAACTGTTGGTATTTATTAGCGTGTTATTGTGGACTGCATCTAGCTCACAGTCTGAGTCATGAATTTATACAATTCTTCTATTTGATTAATAGTAAATAAATAATGTATGTGTTGTTTTAAACTAATAAAAAAACCTTTGATGGGAGTCCTGCAGCGCCCGGCTGCAGCCACAGCTAAACTGGGATGGTCTGGTCAAACCGCGACATCTCAGTGCACTGACTACTCCGTTCTTTAGTTAAAACCCGAAACACATGAGGAATAAAACCAGTTGCTTTATTTATGCTGTCAGAAAGAGGTGTGCAGTTAAAACGTGTGTATTTTAGTGAATAGCTGCAGTGTGCTAGCTGTGTTAAACATCCTGGGATGCTGCGTCCTCCAAAGGAATCCGGCTTCAGCCATAACCTGCTTTTATTCTGAAAGTTCTATATTTGGTTCGTATTTTAAGGATCTGTTTTACTTTTGTTCTCGTGTTTATGAGGCCGTACTAATCTGAGAAACTCGGGTGGTTAGTCACATAAAGAACAGTTTCTCTGTAAAACAGATTAAATGGTTTCAACTCACAACGGACATCACTAGCAGAAAGGCGACCAACAGAACAGTCTGAGCTGTTGTCAGTGGCTCATTTTGGTCACCATGGTAACCACACACCCATCTCTCTCACCACTGAGGAAGAGATGTGGTCAGAAGCGCACTGAGCTTCAGCCTTCAGACTCAGTGTTTTATGGAGGAGGCGTGGCTAGCTAGAGCCTTTCTTTCCAGCGGAGATGAACGAATAATTAGCTTTGATGAAATTACAGCAGGTGGGAGTGGCTGAAACCATCGGTGCTCTAGCAGAGAGAGATGCTGTGGATGAAAGAGGGTAGATAAATAGTTCATTTGCAAAAGTAGATCAAAGTCGGACTGATGTCCTCTAAAGTAAATAACAAAAAAACGACAAAAACTGAGTTATTTGTGTTTGCAAATGAACGTTTCAACCACACCTGCCCCTTGTGGCCAAACTGTGGAGGAACAGGAAGGTTTGAGTGTGTGAGGAGGGATGGACCGGACCGTAAGTGTTCGCCAACATGGTTGTTTACTTTGAGTTTAGCTGCATCACATGACTCAGGCTCTGCAGCTTCATCGAAGAGCTTGCTCCTGCTCTGAATAAACCAGGATGGACATCTGTATTAGCCAGCTTGTAACCTTTGCATAAAGAGATTTTGTTGAAGCTTGAAATGAAAACTGTATATTTTTCTCTGCTTATGAAATTAATAAATAAAGAAACATCAACTTTGTCAGATTATTGTTTTGTGAAAAACAAATCCTATAATTCAGGCCTAACCTGAACTGATCTGTGTGGAAAGTCATCCATCTCCCTCCGTTAGCCCTTGCTCGGGTCGCGGGGGCAGCAGCCTAAATGGAGAGGCCCAGACTTCCCTCTCCTCAGCCACTTGGACCAGCTCTTCCGGGGGAATTCCAAGGCATTCCCTGGCCAGCCGAGAGACATAGTCCCTCCAGCGTGTCCTGGGTCTTCCTTTAGGCAAGGCAAGGCAGCTTTATTTGTACAGCACCTTAAAACAGTATAAGACCGACCAAAGTGTTCACAGAAATAAAAACATTAAAAACAATACACATCATAAAAAGGCATAAAGGCTAAAGCTTAAGCACCAATCCACCTATCGATCTCACGCTCCAGCTTTCCCTCACTCGTGAACAAGACCCCGAGATACTTAAACTCCTCCACTTGGGGCAGGACCTCATCCCAGACCCGGAGAAGGCATTCTACCCTTTTCTGAATCAAGACCATGGTCTCAGATTTAGAGGAGCTGATTCTCATCCACACTCAGGGACAATCTTTAACTAGGTTGGCCACTAGCAACAATATGAGAAGGCAGCCAAGGTAACCTCCCCCTCAAACGCTTTTCTCGCTCCTGCTTTGACCTTGTGTCTTGTTTCTTGCTGCTCTTTATGCTTTGTGTGCAGTCATTTCATTTATCCTGAGTTCTAAACTACATCTATGTGCGCTTCGAAAAACGACTTGCATTTTGTCCTTGTCCTTACGAGGAAAAGACCTTGGATTTGTCTGCCTGGTTTTTCCTCCCACGTGTTTACCTTGTTCGGTTTTCTGACAACGCCGCCTATTTTCATGTCCTGCAGGTTTTAAATGACCCGCACTTGTATAGCGCCTCAGAGTAAGGAATTCAAAGCGTTTTACACTACTCTATATCATTCATCCATTCACACACACATTCACACACTGATGGTAATGAGCTACGATGTAGCCACAGCTGCCCTGGGGCCAGTGGGGTGTCCAGATCTTTTAAAATGGGGTGGCCCAGGTGAGGCACAGCTTTGTGCATGGGTGGCACCAATGGTTATGCTTTTTTTTTTTTTTTTTACCCCCAAGCCTTTTTGTGGACAATGAAAAGCCTATTTAAAAGTAAATTAGTGTGTTGGCGCCTGGGGTGGCCAATCAGATTCCAAAGGTAGCATGTGCTACCCCAGGCCACTCCCTGGACACGCCCCTGCCTGGGGCACACTGACAGAGGAGACATTAAAGACATGAGACTGAAAAAGAAAAGCATGCCGTTTTTACACCAGGCTGTGCAGCACAGTCAGAAATAGAGCTCTAGGCAACGCTCGTGAAAGACAAACAACGGGTCTTCAGAGCTCATCCTGTTAAACATGGACATGTGAGTGTCCGTCACAGCTGTGTGATTCTCTCAGTTCAAGAAAATTTCTAGTCTTTAGCCAGCAGCTGTTTGTCACAATGTGGAGTAAGGAGGAGGTTAGGACCCAATATGCAGATGACCCCAGATGACACGAGGCAGGAGCATTTTAAATTAAATCCTTTTATTGGGAACATGCGCCCAAAAAATCCCAAAGGGCAGGAAACCAAAAATCAAAAGTCCTGGAACTCAGGACACCGAAAGCTCACCTAGAGCACCAACACCTGGAGACGTAAAGCTCACCTAGAGCACTAACACCTGGAGACGTAAAGCTCACCTAGAGCACCAACACCTGGAGACGTAAAGCTCACATAGAGCACGAACAACGCTGACAACAATAATGGGCCGACACAACACAGAGACAAGACAGGGCTTATAGACCGGGAGGAGCAATTAGGTAAAGAAGCAGCAGGTGTGTGGAGTGAGGGCTGGAGGGAAAGCAGGTGAATATAACTTTCAAAATGGGAAACAGAACCAGAGGAGGGCAGATAAACCTACAACTATAAAACACAAAACTAAACCTAAAGACTGAGGGAAGGACTCACACAAACACACACACACACACACACACACACACACACACCCACTACACCGAGCTGAGGAAGGACACACACACACATGCACACACCGAGCTGGGGAAAGACACGCACACACACTGAAATAAAAGACCTTTATGAACTGATGGGGAGACTAAAGCCCCCTTCAGACAGGCCATGAAAAACGGAAATGTTCCGGACTCTGTCCGTAAGACCTTTGTGTCTGAATACAAACATCCGGATAACGTGTTCTGGAATTTAACCAGACGAAGCCCCTAGTAACAGGTCCGGACTTGTTATGGACAGGGTGGCTGCTTCAGACTGGTGAGGTAGAGTTCCGGACGAGGGGGAGGGGGAGGAGGAGGGGACCGGGGGACGCTGTGCGCACCTAGATAGCTTGCTCCAGTAGCATGCGGCGAACCACAGCAGCTCGCCTCCTACGGTACCGCCTAGACGCGCGACGGAGCGCTTCACACCGCTTCAGTGATTCCTTTAACCATTGAGCTTCATCATCCAGGTCTCTTATGCGTCTTCATGTGCGCAGAATTATGCTTAAGCACCTCGTGATTTTTATCTTGAGAGGCGCTATAGAAATGATATTTTCTTCT
Source organism: Nothobranchius kuhntae (assembly GCA_006942095.1). Taxonomy (NCBI): domain Eukaryota; kingdom Metazoa; phylum Chordata; class Actinopteri; order Cyprinodontiformes; family Nothobranchiidae; genus Nothobranchius; species Nothobranchius kuhntae. The sequence goes on along the minus strand of SSNQ01034591.1, from coordinate 94,100 downwards.
TCTTCTTAACATGAGTCCGATTCTCTCTCCCCCCACACCCCCCCGCCGCCGTCAGACATCTGGAACTTTTCCCTGCTGTGTGAACGCAGCCGAAAGGACAAGTTCCGGTACAAAAGTGGTGTGTCTGAAAACACAGTTCCGGTTAAAAACCGGATTGAATTGTCCGCAAATGTTCCAGAATGTCTGTCTGAAAAGGGCTTTAGAGGCGTGAAGAGAACCAGGAGGGAGCTGGGGACAAAAAGGCTGGGGCTACAACAGAAGACACATAAATGAGACGCGGACAAAAGACACACGAGGGCGCTTATGAGACACAAAATGGGAAACTAGAGAGGGATGGAGAACATGAGGAGACACATGAGGGAAGACGCAGACGCAGACCATGACACTGTTTGTCTGAGGCTTTTTAGTCAGAGTTCTCGTCTGAAGCCGGGCATTTGCCTTTTCACTCGTAGCATTCAGCTCCATCTCAAACAGTTCAACTTCCTCGCAGAGCAAAGCTCACGAGTCATGTTCTCTCACTGTATGACCCGATGCTCGGATACACCCTGACGGCTGGTAGAAACACGTCAGACCTTCAGACATGCAGGGGTTTATGGGTTGGAGAAGGAAGATGAAAGAAAGGAAGTAAAGAGATGTTTTGTCTGATTCAGTGATGTGCTGCTGCTGAAGAAACTATCGAAGGCTGAGGAAACATGTCAGCAGACAGACTAAGGTGTTAAAAAGATGAACCCTCAGGAGGAGGGTAGAACAGTTTTGTTTTACGACAGTGAGTTAAAACGGGCACGACGAGATGCTAAAAGCAAGCCAAAACTGAAAAGTGTTCCTTTGATAAATGGGAACGTGATCTGCCTTGTCCCGGAGTGTTCCCACTTCTCAACACGAGGCCCAAGCCCTCAGGGGCCACAAAAATATCTTTTTTTATCTAAATAATGGAAAACAAAATATGTTACTGCAATTGTTTAATTTGTTCTGTTCAAAAAGGCCCAAATAAACGTTTTGTAAAAATCTAAACTCAAAAATGTTCAACAAGTGCTGCTGTACATTAACACCTGGAGAGACCAAATATCTCGCTGGGAAGTGCTTGTGAGGGCCTTCGAGCCACACTTTGGACACACCTGGCCTCTTCCCCTGAAATCAGGTTCATTACTATCGTCATATCCACAATCAGTGGGTTCCATGATTCTTTTGCAAGCCCATGCGAGCTGTTCTGGAGATCCAAAAATTTATTTAATAAATTTTTCAACATGCATACTTGTCCGCACCTGTGTACTCATGTCTTTGTGAAACGCCATCAACAATGGCCCAAGGACTCTTCCAATCCTAAGTATGCATAACGGCAAGTTCGCTCAAAGTTCCTGGATGTGTTCTTGCTCCGCCCATTGTATCGAGGACGCATCGATGCATCCTCCTGCGGACTTGGGACAGCAAAGTTTAATGCATTCCACCGCTAACGTTAAACTCCGAATGTCAGAGGAGAAAGCTAATAACTGTAATGTTTAATATTAGAAATGGAAATAAAATAATATAATGTTGTCTGTTATTGAAAATAATCGTGTGTAAACTGTAAATTTTCCTGTGTGTATGGGTTTCACTCTCACATCCTTCACAATGCAAATTAGCTAACCCACTATCAAAATAAAAGCACTGTAGCTCTCTTCTGATGAAAAATACACTTATTTTAATCACTGACGATCAGGAAATGCTAATATTAATAGTTTTGATCAAAAGTGGGCCAAATATAAAATAAATAAGAAGTTTTTGTTGTTTTTTGTCATTTAATGAAGAAACTAGACTTTTATTTTGATGTCAGGTCGTTTTTGTAACTGTACGAAGAAGCAGCACTTGTTGCCAGGACACAGCGGAGTACGGTTCTGTTCCAAATACCGTCCTCGTCCTCCCGTACTCGGTAGAACAGACGTTCTGATGTCCTTGGCAGGAACATACTTGTCTGGAACAGAAGAACGAGCTAGCATCCTTGAATGTTGAGAAACAGAGATTTTTGTGAATACGCTGTAATCTACTGCAACATAGAACTTATTTAGATTTCTAAAATTTAAAAGTAAACAATGCTGTTTTTTCTCTTCTGGCACTGGGGAACAATCTCCTGCTGGAAAATGGAGATGTTTGTGACGTCTATGTTGATCCTCCTGCTGCTGTCGTCTGAATCACGGAGCTACGAGGCTCCTGGGGACAAACAGGATGTCTTTGCCAGCACAGCCTGCCCGGCATTCCTGACCTTCACAAACGCCGCCTACCTGGCCGGAGTCACCGTGGAGCTGCCCTGCTACTGCAAGCCTCAGGAGGTAGAGTTGCTTCTGTAGGACTTTTCATACAATCACATCAGATCTGTTGTTTCTTTGGAAAAATAATAAAAATGTGTGTGATTTAAGATAATAACAGATTCTGTGAAACCATTCTAACATCTGTTGTCTCTGGGCTGATGCATGTGTGGCTCCGTTGGCCAACAAGGGTGCAGCACCAGTTGTTTTATCGTCTTTAAAGTGGTTTCACAAAGATGTGGAAAAGACGACGGGGACGGTGATGGTTTACACGCAAACACCATGACGGGAGAAGCTGTGGGGCTCTGAGCTCACATGGACCACTAACATCCAGCATTGTTAACCAACTGCTCCATTCCATCAGGAAACGTGCCGAGAGCAAAGTGGCTAGAAGAATTTCTGCTAAGTGTTTGAGACCCCAGCAGTGTTGATTGACACTTGTTCTGCCTGTTCTCCTCCCTGTTCTGTTGCAGGTCCAGTCTGTTGTGTGGTTCTTCCAGAAACACGGCTCGACTGAAACTAGAGTCCTGTCGGATCACCAAGGCAACAGGCTGCTGGACACGAGTCACATCCCTCAAAGCAGTGACCTTCACAGTCGATTCACCATCCGGCTCTTCAGCCTGCTGATCTTCAGAGTGGGGCCCGCCGACTCCGGACTCTACATCTGCGGCTCCACCAACAGGGACTTCTTCTTTGGTTACGACCTGGATGTTCAGGAGGCCCAAACAGTCACTTTGACTCAGAGGTCAGCAGGAGAGGCTGTGGAACCATTGCTAAGTTTTGAGAGTATGTTATGACTCATAAGAGACTGTTTTCTTCCAGGTCCTCTGAAGAACGTGTGAAGAGGAGAAGGCATAAGAGCAAAGCATACCTGTACCAGGTCTTCACCAGCTTCCAGCCCTGGTCTGTCTGTGACCGCTGTGGAGTTCCCGGGGAGCAGGTCCGTGTGGGACTCTGCTATGTTCGTTCCCGCTTCCTGCATGTGCGGTACAGACAGCCCAATCAGACGGCCGCATCGTGTGGTTCCGGGGCCTTGCCCAGAGCTTTCCAAACTCAGATGACCAGCCGAATGGGGGCAAGGTTGGAGATCAAGAGCTGTCAAGTGACTTGTCCAACCGATGCACCCCCTCCCTCTCAGCTGACTGCCTTGAAGGAATTTCTGGGGTATAGGTGAGTTTGTGCTGCAGAGGTTCAACGAATGAGGAAGATCCCGTTTAAATGCTGCGTCCACTTAAAGGAGCGTGCCTCTAAAATGCGGAGAACTCCTAAAAACCACGTTTACAAACATCAGCCTCGCTTGTAAATGTTGTAAAACTGTGTCGGCGTCTGAAGCCAGCACTGTTCCACTCCTAAACATCTGGAAGATAGGTTTGAATAAAACGTGTTACTTTCTTTCAGATCTCACTTAATGCTGATACTCTGTTGTACAAAAGGATTGATATTGTATGATTAGTGTAAAAAGCACTTTCCGTAACTGATTTGAACATCATGTTTGTGTGCTATTTGGACTACTCCGTTATTCATTCATCTCATTTTTGTGGCACAGTTCTGACTCCCTGCCAGCGCAGGTACCCGTGCTCTTTCTGAACCACCCAGCTGACCGAGACCTCATCCTGGAATGCCCCGGGGCACGTCCCAACACGGCTGTGGCCTGGGATCATGGATCAAAACCAATCTACAGATCAGAACACCTGCCAGGTGGTAACGGTAGCACCCCCCCGCCCAGGCTGTGGATAGATACAGGACATCACCTCGTGTTCCAACCAACTAAAGCGCAGGACTCAGGTATCATCACATGCGTTACCTTTAATCGACAGAGATGAAGGTAACTCTTTGGTTCTTGTTGACCTTCCTTCCTATAATTTAACTTTACGGCTTCCAGATGAATTCTGCTGAGGCTCATGATAATAATATTCACCTTCAATTTTAACTTTCCGTCAAGCAAACTTTTAGGTTGTTGAACTGAATATTTTAATGGCGGTCCAGCGTGATGGAAGACTGAGTGTCTCCATGTCAATACCCTTCAAGAGTGAGAAACTCTAAATGTTTCTCAGTTAAAGCTCCAGAAGTCTCTCCCAGCCCAAATCCAGACCAGTGAAACGGTGTGTGGCACAGAGGCTTCCTGTGTGTTTGGGTGTACCAGTAGTCAGACTGGAGTGTCTAAACCTGGAAAACTTCATATTCTAACGGGTTTTGTGTCTTGAAAGCTAACTTTAAGGTTAGCCACAAGTAAGAAAGTGTGTGCTAAGTAGTCAAACGTACCATTACCTCACGTCCAAATAAGCTCTGGAGCATTTGTCATTTCTTATCCAATCATCTGTTTGCACTGCTCTCCAGCCTCACTTACACATGATGTTCCAGCGATGGTCAGTCACTGCTTTGCATCTCCTCGTTCCCTGTTCTTTCTCACTGCAAGCAGGATCAAAGTAATCCTTTTGAATAAATAGCTAGCCCCCTAAAACAGTAACTTTCTGACAAACGGATATCATACCGTTACGTTGGGACCCGTTTTCATGTAGCACACAGTCTAGTGGGTGTGTATTTCTGGCGATATTGAAGCAAACAGCTTTTTCCTCAATGTGTTTTCTTGTTCAGGAGTCTACTACTGCTGGCTGGAAGGTCACCGTGCTGCCGAGATACATCTGCTGGTTTATTCCCATTTGGGACGAGGCCAGTCGCTGTTGTCACATCCTGACTTCCCAGCTGCCGTTCAGACGGTGTTAAAGTCCTACGCCACCATGACCGCTCTGTTTTGTCTGCTGTTATTTTGCAGAGCCGGGATCAAACACCTCACAGAGGACGCAACACACAGTGATTAAACCAAATGAAATGTAATTTGTTCTTTTTGATTCATGATGGATATGCTGAAGATCATCAGGAAGGACTATTTCCTCCAAAAACTAAAATGAAGCATTTAGTATGAGAGTGTCAGCGGGCTGCAGTGCCTCCATGTAGAATTAGAATGATCATCTTTTTTACATGCATGTGTTGGATTTCATTACTGAGGAAGACAATTAGAGCTGCTGGGAAAAAAGAAAAGAAAATGATTTCTGACACTAAAGTCGTCGTCGTCGTCGTCGTCTTCCTCCGCTTATCCGGGTCCGGGTCGCGGGGGCAGCATCCCAACTAGGGAGCTCCAGGCCGTCCTCTCCCCGGCCTTGTCCACCAGCTCCTCCGGCAGGACCCCAAGGCGTTCCCGGACCAGATTGGAGATGTAACCTCTCCAACGTGTCCTGGGTCAACCCGGGGGCCTTCTGCCGGCAGGACATGCCCGAAACACCTCCCCGGGGAGGCGTCCAGGAGGCATCCTGACCAGATGCCCAAACCACCTCAACTGGCTCCTTTCGATCCGGAGGAGCAGCGGTTCTACTCCGAGTCCCTCCCGAATGTCCGAGCTCCTCACCCTATCTCTAAGGCTGAGCCCGGCCACCCTACGGAGGAAACTCATTTCGGCCGCTTGTATCCGCGATCTCGTTCTTTCGGTCATTACCCAAAGCTCATGACCATAGGTGAGGATTGGGACGTAGATCGACCGGTAAATCGAGAGCCTGGCTTTCTGGCTCAGCTCCCTCTTCCCCACGACAGATCGGCTCAGCGTCCGCATCACTGCAGACGCCGAACCAATCCGCCTGTCAATCTCCCGATCCCTCCTACCCTCACTCGTGAACAAGACCCCGAGATACTTAAACTCCTCCACTTGAGGTAGGACCTCTCCCCCGACCCGGAGTTGGCAAGCCACTCTTTCCCGGTCGAGAACCATGGTCTCAGATTTGGAGGTGCTGATCCTCATCCCAGCCGCTTCACACTCGGCCACGAACCTACCCAGCAAGAGCTGAAGGTCAGAGCTGGATGAAGCTAGGAGGACCACATCATCCGCAAAAAGCAGAGACGAGATTCTCCTGCCACCAAACTCGACACACTCCACACCACGGCTGCGT
>SSNQ01034591.1:59962-84666 GCA_006942095.1 Nothobranchius kuhntae | reverse complement strand
TAGTTGGAACACACCCTCAGGTCACCCTTCTTAAAGATGGGGACCACCACCCCGGTCTGCCACTCCCTAGGAACTGCCCCCGATGACCACGCAATGTTGTAGAGACGTGTCAACCATGACAGCCCTACAACATCCATAGCCTTGAGATACCCAGGACGAACCTCATCCACCCCCGGGGCTCCGCCGCTGTGTAGTTGTTTGACTACCTCAGCAACTTCTGCCCCTGAGATCGGACAGTCCATCCCCAGGCCTCCCAGCTCTGGTTCCTCCTCGGAATGCGCATTGGTGGGATTGAGGAGCTCCTCAAAGTATTCCTTCCACCGTCCGACTATAGCCTCAGTTGACGTCAGCAGCTCCCCATCCCCACTGTAAACAGTGTGAGCGAGTTGCTGCCTTCCTCTCCTGAGGCGCCGGACAGTTTGCCATAACCTCTTTGGAGCCGATCGATAGTCTTTCTCCATGGCCTCACCAAACTCCTCCCACGCCCGAGATTTTGCCTCGGCAACTGCCACTGCTGCACCCCGCTTGGCTATCCAGTACCTGTCTGCTGCCTCCGGAGACCCACAGACCAGCCATGCCCTGTAGGCCTCCTTCTTCAGCCTGACGGCTCCCCGAACCTCTGGTGTCCACCAGCGGGTACGGGGGTTGCCACCACGACTGGCACCGGCCACCTTACGACCACAGCTAGCAACAGCCGCCTCGACAATCGCAGAGTGGAACAAGGCCCACTCGGACTCAATGTCCCCCACTGCTCTCGGGACGTGGTCAAAGCTCTCCCGGAGGTGGGAGTTGAAGACCGTCTTGACAGGTTCTTCTGCCAGGCGTTCCCAGCACTAAAGTCAAAATTCAAATTCTTTATTCTTGTCTTCATTTTCTTTTGAAGGACCCTAATCCTCTTTCATAAATTACAGATTATGGCCATTTCTCAATATGCGTACTTGTCTGTACTTGTGTACTTGGGTCGTTGTGAAACGTCGTCCGCTCTGACCCAAGTACTGTTACAATCCTAAGGATGTGTCATGGCAGGTATGCTCAGAGTTCCTGGATGTATTCTAACTCCGCCCATCAAATCGAGGATGCATCCTTCAGCAGACCTGGGACAGCAAGGTGTCCCATAATGTGCCGCATCACAAACAGTTATGTCCTGAACGTAAAATGTCAGAAACGGCCCATGTCCATGGAAGCAGTAGCTGTGGCAACACTAGAAACTTCACCAAGTTTCTCCATCTTTGTCAAAAACAGAATGTCTTATGCTCAGTTCAGATCAGATGGACAGGAAATGGGTCATTCAAGCCAAGCTAGTGCTGTAACTGTGTCCAGGATAAGAAGCCTGGAATGAAACTTGATCTCATTTTCACTGATGTTTCGTTTCGTTTTATTGAGATCCTCATTAGCTTCTGCCTAAGTGCAGATGCTAGTCTTCCTGGGGTCTCATACATTTTCATACAATTGTTTACATAAGATAATACCCAATACACACACACACACATTCACGCACACACATCCCTAATTTACATAATACCAGTAGCTCAAGATGAAATCACATATCTAGAACAAAATGACATATATAAACTAATATCGGGAAAGGAGTTAATCACACCAATAAAGATTGAAAATAAAATATAACAGAATGGTGACATCATGTCCATTGATTCGTTCATCGATATCCAGTATTCAACCTCAAACCCAGATTCTCAATCCTTCGTTGCAGAGTTCAGAGTCACTATGCAATTAAATGTGTAAACAAAATAATTTTCAGTTTCTTCTGAAAAGAAATGTTATTACTTTCAAAAATTAAAAATCAAGGTAATGCATTCCATGCAATCATAGCTTTATAGTGAAAAGATCGTTGAATTTGATTTGTTCTACTGCGTGGTAAAACACATTTCATCTCATTTATCTGTCGTGTATTTTAAGTATGATTATCTGAAAAAAACAATAATTTGCCATGTATAATTTTTGGTGTTTTTGTAATTATTATTTTCCTCACAGTTGTTACCAAGATGTTTTCAGTCCATTTTCTTCTCTTAACTCTGACCTATTATTTGGGCTGCTGCTGTCTCACTCTACGCAGCCTCTCTCCTCCATCGATTATGTGTCAATTGTTTCTTCATCACTTCTCTATTTCCTTTCCTTCTGCCTGCAGACATGCAGCTTATCTGTTCGTCTGACTTCACTCAAAGCCAGCTTTATGAACAATGATCAATCAGAAAGGAAGGTTCTCTCAGGGCTGATGTTCTCATTTTCTGTTGGAATGAAGAGAAAAAGGCAATAACCAAAGTGTTGCTCCTGCAATGTTTAATTATTTCGTATTTCTGCTTCTTAACAAATTTACAACTACGTTTAACATTTTGATATAGAATAAAACATGATACAGGTAAAAATTGTCTATTGGTTGGATAAAGGCTGAACTATAGAGAAGAAGAAGAAAATATTATTTCTATAGCGCCTCTCAAGATAAAAATCACGAGGCGCTTCACAAAAACAGAAAATGTAAAAATATTAAAAAGCATTTAGAAAATGATTAAAAATATATTTAAAATGAGCAAAAATAGACAATTGTGATTAAAAATGTTAAGAAAGAGAGAGAGTGAACAGGAAAGAGGGAAATCAGTGGATCCTGAGGAAGGTGGAATAGGTGGGGAGAGCAGAATAAAGAGAGAGAGGTGAAGAAGGTCATACAAAAACCAGCTTGAACAAGTGAGTCTTCAGCTGCTTTTTAAAGGAGACCACTGAGTCCACTGATCTCAGGCTCAGGGGGAGAGAGGTCCAGAGTCTGGGGGCCACAGCAGACTCACCTTTGACCTTTAGCCTGGTGCTGCACAACCAGTAGGCTTTGGTCACTGGACCTCAGGGACCTGCTGGGGGTGTAGGGACTAAGAAGATCACCAATGTAAGATGGTGCTTGTCCATGTAAGGCCCTATAGACCAGAACCAGGATCTTGAAATGAACCCTGAAGTTGACTGGCAGCCAGTGAAGCTGGAGGAGAAGCGGGGGACAGAGGACATTCACTCCCAACTCATTAATAGATGCAATGAAACGTTATTTATCCTTGGTAGACCAAGTTTGCAGGGAGAAGCTAGGGAATGTTTTTACGTTGTCTTTAGCTGCAACAATCAAAAAGAAACCATCATTTTAATCTGATTTTTCTAACCTGACTTGTGAGTGGTAAGCTTCCATTTGCAAGTCATGCTAATCAAAGCTAACGTGTTTTTTTTCTAACACAAACTCGGCACACTTTGTCAAAGTAATCCCCTTTTCCCCTAGCAGCCACACACGAGGCTGTTTGGCTGCCCTTTGTCACGTTCTGATTAGGAGGAGTAGGACCCAATATGCAGAGCACCAGACGATATGAGGCAGGAGTTGATATAAAGTAAAAGAATCCTTTTATTGTGGGATGAACAAAAATAAATCCAAAGGCATGGAGCCCAAAATCCAGAAACCCAAAAGCAGGAGAACAAAGCTCAATTAGAGCACAAACTGGGGACTAGACAGGAAGCTCACACAGAGCACCAAAGAACAACGCTGACAAACAACAATGGACCAGCAAGAACAATGAGACAAGGAGGGCTTATATAGACAGGGAGGAGCAATTAGGGAAACAGGAAGCAGGTGTGTGGAGTGAGGCTGGAGGGAAGGCAGGTGACAACAATTATCTGGATGGGGAAGAGAACCAGTGGAGGGCAGATAAACCTAACACTATATAAAACACAAAACTAAACCTAAAGACTAAGGGAAGGACTTACACAAACACATACACATACTGATACACATACAATGAACTGGGGAACAAGAGGCTGGGGCTACAACTTAAGACACACAACAGATGCAGACAAAGGACACATGAGGGCGCTAAGAGAACAGAAAAGGAGAACCTGGAGTGGGAACTGGAGGAGCTGGGGAACAAAGGGACACAGAACATGGCACACTTGGGAATGATGCAAGTTGCCTGAGTGAAATTCACTGTTGAATTCAAGTCAGTTGGTGTAAAAGTGTGTCCAATTCTGACTTAATGTAGACACACAATTAGGTAACACTAGCATAGCGTATGCAGATGTATGTTTAGGGATTTTACAGGGGCACAAACAGGAACAGGGACCAGGCAGGGTAATCACAAGTCATTCATGGGGATTTTGTACAAGGATGCTTAGAGATGCATATGAAGGTACCTATACACATTCTCACACCCAAAGCGTCGAAATATGACGATCAGGGTGCCCCGGCACGTCGGGAGAGGACGCGTCCGTGACACGGGCATTATTCCTTGAACCTCTCGCGATTTAACCTTCCCCTCACCCCCATCCTAACCTTAACTCAGTAATTTTCAATTAAGCTTTGCAAGTGCAAGCTGGTTAAGGTTAGAATGGGGGTGAGGGGAAGGTTAAGTAGGTCATGACTCGGTCAAATGTCCGTGTAACCGCAGGCGTCGGATACCGACACTCTGGGACAGCGCGTCCTCTCCTGACGTGCTGGGGCACCCTGAATCGTCATATTTCGACGCTTCGGGTGTGGGAATTTGTTGGGTAAACATAAGTGTGTAAAGGGTAAGAACAGGGTAAATAGGGGGTGTGTTTGAGAACACATACAGTACCACCTTCAGGTATTAACCTGAGAAGAATCTAGTCCCACCCTGTAATGGGGTTACTACCTTTCAGATATGAAAAAAGTTTTTTTTTTGTTTTTTTTTTTTATCTTTTATTTTCATTTATTGACATTAAAATAAAAATACAGTCAGAACTAAATTGCTGCAAGCCAAAATGAAAAAGGGGACAGAAAGAAGAAAAACTTATGTTGTCTGCCCCTTTTAACTAAAATAGCATTAATACAAATAAAATAATCATATGATTCTTAAGGAAATTGAACAATATAGTTCCTGGACCTGTTGGCCGACAAAATCTCAGCCCATGAATTTGAGAAAAAAATAGAAAAAGAAAACAATTTACACAGAAAGAAGCATTAAGTTATAGATCTATATACATACATATGTACACATACGAATACATACTAGGTATTTTTTTTCCTTTCATCCCCCCACCCCCTCCCCTCACACATTTATGTAACGGATCTATATAAGTTTATCGTTTTATTTTTTATCTCTTTTTTGAAAGTCAATATTGTTTTTGCATTCTTGAGTTCAGTATTCAATTTATTCCACAGTTTAACTCCATATACGGAGAAACAATGTTCCTTTACGAGTATCCGATGTCTAGGTATGTTAGATAATTCATGTCCCTTTAAATCATATTTGCTATGTCTTTTTGAAAATCGTTTAATTAATCCTGCAGGTACGTTCCTTTTGTTTGCATTATACATAAATTTTAAAATATTGTAGTCCACCAGATCACAGAATTTTAGTGTTTTTAATTTAATAAATAATGGATTGGACGGAGCTCTGTAGTTGCTCCTTGTGATTATTCTTATTGCTTTTTTCTGTAAGATGTAGATCGAATTTGTGTAAGTTTTATATGTTGTTCCCCAGATTTCAATGCAGTAGTTCAGGTACGGTATGATCTGTGAGTTATATAACAAATATAGTGAATTATTATCAAGCAACCCTTTTGCTCTATGTAACAGTGCAACAGTTTTAGATATTTTAGTTTTGACACTGTTTATATGCAGTTTCCATGACATTTTTTCATCAATGATGACTCCCAGATACTTGACTTCTTTAACTCTTTTAATATTAATCTCATCTATATTTAATAAAATTTCATCATTTGAATTTGTATTACTAAATAACATAAAACATGATTTATCACTGTTTAATGATAGTTTGTTCCCATTGAACCATAGTTTAATTATGTTCATCTCTGTTTGTATCACTTCTATCATCTGCTCAACATTATCTCCTGAATGGTAGAAAGTTGTATCATCTGCAAATAAGGTGCATTTTAATACTTTGGATACCTCAACAATGTCATTTATATAAATGATAAATAGTTTAGGGCCCAGTTACCCCACCACAGCCTCTCGGGGCCGTGACCCCCCCCCCCATCGAGTGCGTGTGCCAAGTCCAAATGTGACTAAAACTACTCTGTGACTGGAAGGTCTGAGCTGTAAACCAGAGAGACCTAGATACAGGGTGGGAGCGAGCGTAACAGGACCCAGAGAGCAGAGACACATACAGGTTGATCGTGAGATTTAGTCTTTTTTAATCCCCACAATAATCCACAAGATGGTGATGAAAAAAACGTTAGTAAGACTAATATTTGAAACAAATTAAGAAAAGTTTATTTTAAAAGTTAGCATGCAGACAACAAAGAGATCATTTAAAAAAGTCCAAACGAGTCACAAGACCATTCACGTCCTTAATCATGAAGCACCACAGGGAAGGCTCCTCTCGAGGTAACTCTTGTTCCTCCTAACAGGAGGTCGCAGAAGGAGCTCTCTATCGACACCTTTGGCCGTCTCTCCCTGGCACCCTCTTCCTGCAGCAGTGACTGCGGGTCACAAAACACTGGACAGAACCTTTGGTCGTGGCAGCAGCCCGTTAAAGATCCTCCACAGGATCTGCCCCTATGGAGCTTCACCCTTCAAGCAGCAGTGGAAGCGTTTACTCACGCAAGTGAGCAGAGGTCCCCCCTCTGCCGTCAATCACACACGTCACTGCTCCAGCTGCATGGGACACTTCAACTCGTCTCAGCATGGGTTGCTCCACTTTTAAAACTCTGCTAATCCTTCTGCCTTCTCACTGACTTCCTGCAGGCTGCTCTCCCTTTCATGTCCTCCCAGCTCTGTTGGCACCTAATTAGCAGTCTCAGGACAGGTGACTGTCATTTAGCAGAAATGCCCACAAAGTCCACAGTGGATCAAGCATAAAAACACTGAGAAACAACATGCAATAAACATCAAGCTCAAAAGCTAAAATCATGCAAATAAAACAAAACTGCTCAAGTAATTACACAGAATATACCATTCTTCCATTGTGTGCCATCCCTCCACGTTTGACCTTGTGACAGTCCCTGGCACATCATTCGGAGGACATTTACCGTGCTGGTTTCTGGCCAAGGTTAGACCTTGCAGATCGGGTTGCATTGACAATCCAACACAACGGCAGCACATTGAACAAATTTTAAACAAATTTTATAAGTGTTCAGAAACACAGCATTGTTTTTCTTGTGAAATTCCCAATCAAATCAAATCAAATCAATTTTATTTGTATAGCACTTTTCAAACAAAAAAATGCAACTCAAAGTGCTTCACAGATTAAAATGGCCCCATAGATCCCATATCCCCATCCCAGCCCCCCTCCCCAAGCATAAAACAATTGACAATTACACTTCCCCTCCCGCAACCAATTTCCAAGGTGTACGTACACTCACCCACACACACGCACACGCACACGCAAACACACACACACACACACACACACACACACACACACACACACACACACGTGAACAGAGTAAACAATAGGCTGAGTTCAGACGGGTCAGGTAATGGACGACACATCATCAGCAGAGCCATCTGCCTCGACAGCAACAGATCCACAGCAGCAGCCAAGACACCGGCCCATGACGCCCAGGGAGGGAGGGCGGAGACCCCCCACCACTGCTCGGGCACTACCCGAGGAGCGCCCCGGCCGCCGCCGCCGACCACCAGCCCCAAGGCAGAGGGCTCCGCAGAGGAAACACTGGAGGATTAAAATATATAACAAGTAAAATAACAAAAGCTAATATGGATAGAAAGTAACTGATAAAAAGTGATTATAAATAAACAAATACGACAAGTGATACAGTTAAACAGACTAGATAAATAGTAATCAGTTAAAAGCTAAGCTAAAAAGGTGGGTATTCTTAAAAGCCTGGACATTCCCTTCGGCCCTGAGGTCCTCTGACAGCCCGTTCCAAAGGAGAGGGCCGTAGTACTTGAAGGACTCATCGCCGTGGGTGTGTGTCTTAACTTTAGGGATAACTAGGAGACCGTTGCCAGAGGAGCGCAGAGACCGCGAGGGTTTATATAGTAAAAGCAGTTCTGAAAGATAAGAAGGCCCAAGACCATTAAGACGCTTAAAAACCATTAAAAGAACCTTAAAATCGATCCTGAAACATACGGGGAGCCAGTGCAGTGATTCTAAAACCGGAGTGATGTGGTCCCGCTTCCTGGTCTTCATCAGGACACGTGCTGCTGAGTTTTGTAAAAGCTGTAAACCTGAGATGTTCTTTTTGGGAAGACCAGAAAGCAGGGCATTACAGTAATCTATTCTACTGGTGATAAAAGCATGCATCAGTGACTCTGTATTGGCCCGAGAGAGAATGGGGCGGACTCTGGCGATATTCTTAAGATGGTAAAAACCTATTTTTGTGATGTTTTTAATGTGGGGGGTAAAAGTCAGCTCAGAGTCGAAAATAACACCCAGATTCTTCACTTGCAGTGATGGATAAAAAAACACCGATTGTAGTTTAGGTAAAAGTTTCTCTCTCTGGGCCTCAGGACCAATGACTAAAACTTCAGTTTTGCCCTGGTTGAGCTGGAGAAAGTTTTAAGTCATCCATGATTTAATATCTAAAATGCAGTTAAAAAGTGTGTCCATTGGCCGTGCGTCATCAGGAGACACAGAGATGTACAACTGAGTATCGTCAGCGTAACTGTGGAAATTCACCCCGTGTCTCCTGATGATGCTGCCCAGAGGGAGCATATAGAGATTAAAAAGCACTGGGCCTAGAATTGAACCCTGAGGCACACCGTATGTGATGCTGTGGACCCCCGAGGAACAGGTATTCAAACTCACCATAAAAGTCCTGTCTGTGAGGTAGGAAGCGAACCAACTGTGAACAGCACCAGAGAGGCCGATCCGTTTTAAACGGGTTAAAAGAATAGTGTGGTCTACGGTATCAAAGGCAGTGCTTAGATCTCCGATTGTGACTGTGACTTTGTTAGTTAATGACTTGATTTGTGATAATCAGATATCTTTGCTCTCTCTCACAGAATCCTGGCTGCAGCAAGAGGACTATGTTAGCTTAAATGAGTCAACTCCTTCAAATTATTTAAATCATCATATTGCTCGAAGTACAGGGCGAGGAGGAGGAGTAGCAACCATTCGGACTTATTAATCAGTCCCTTACAGAATAATAGTTACAGTTCGTTTGAACATCTTATTCTTAGTTTTCCTAATCCAGATTGCAAAACTGTAAAACCACTCTTGTTTGTAGTTTTATATCATCCACCAGGCCCTTACTCAGAGTTTTTGGATCAGATCTCTGATTTTTTTATCAGATTTGGTGCTAAATACTGATAAGGTCATTGTAGTGGGGGATTTCAACATTCATGTGGACATTGAAAATGATAGCCTCAATGTAGCCTTTAGTAATATCTTTGACTCAATTGGTTTTACTCAAAGAATACATAGCTCCACCCACTCCTGCCATCATACATTGGACCTTGTGCTGACTTATGGCATTGAGTGTGAGGAAATAACGATCTTTCCACATAATCCAGTCCTCTCGGACCACTTTCTGATAACCTTTGAGGTTTTTTATAACTGAGTTCTCGAGACATGAAAGTAAATTTCACTATAGTCGGTCTCTATTTGACAACGGGCTTGAGCATGTTCAACACAGGTCTTAAGACTATGGTGGGCACTTAATGCACTGTGATTTATTAATGTGTGATTGTTCAGTTAAACAATGTTGATTATATATTTCTTCATCAAGTTGACACAGTGATAGTTTGATCTTGTTTTATTGTTGTTGTGTCCCTTTTTTTGTTGTTGTTTTTTTGCTTTATTTTCTTGTCTCTTTCTGCAGGTCTAGAAGCAGACTCTTGTTCATTCTTGTTTATTTTTGTGGACCCCCCCCTTTCCACCCTCTCTCCCCACCTTTTGTCTTTTCCTTTCTCTTTCTCCTCTGTCTCCGTGTCTGGTCGGAATTACAAAGCATTCAAAAACAACAACAATAAAGTTTTAAGTATCAGGTGTGACATTAAAAGCAGATGCTTTGATGCTCCACCTGAGAGTAAATCTGTAAGGCTTGTCACCAGCATTCAGACATCAATTCTGTTTGCTTCCCAGCCAGACAGGACACGAGGGGAAAAAAGAGATCAGTAAATGAGCGTAGAAGGGGAGAATGTTAAACAAGGAAAGGAGTGATTAAGAATTTTTTTAATGAGAAAACAAACTGGAACCACAAACAAAATAATCCACCTGGTGCCACAGCACTTCTTTTGTTATTGTTTCAATAATGTTTGGTTGATTATTACAACTCAGGCATTTACACTTACAGATCAATAACAAAATAAGCAGAAGAAGACAGGAAATGCTGGAAATATTCATTTGACCTGCTCTGGGCTTCACGGTTAACTCTACAAGGTTTTAAAACGTCATTTTCTTTCCTCCTCGTTCCAAATCACAAGCACACAAACACACAGGATGTGCTGAGAAATATCATTATCCTGTCACACAACAGGGTGTGAAGATGGCAGAGGCTCCTGCTGAGTGTAAGATGGAGACAGACTGACAGGATCACAGGCAGCGTGGTGAACGTGTTCTGACAGAATATCTCACCCAGACTGGGTCTTGTCACCAGGGAGTGAGCTGTTGGCTTCCTATTTCAGACAACTCTTGTGGACTTGTGTTGAGCAGGTCCTTGTATACAGTATGTGTCTGTCCCTCTGGGCCTGGCCTCTTACACCACACACAGCAGCTGTTGGAAAGCCACTCTCAGATCACATCTCTCCTGTGTTGTGTTATAACAACTAAAACCACCAAAACTAGCTTCATATGACAATGCAATCAATCATGATATGCAAAGGTGCATCTTACCTTTGAAATCAAAATTTAAACGTGGTTTGAAACTTTGAGATCCCCTCAAACTATGACATGGACCAGCGGACACATGCAACACATTTTGAATGGACATTGTGAAGAAAGCTGTTCAGATGATAACGTGATTAAATTGAAGTGATTTTCAATAAATCAGAACATTGTTGTGTGTAATAAAACATAACTTAGACACGGGGGGTAAACAATGAGATTTGGTTTTGTTTTATATTTTAATGACGGACACATTTGATCTGCATTAATAAAAGGCTTAAGCGTTACCAGTCCCCCCTGCATGGTCAGTGTCTCCCTCCTTCTCTGGCACGATGCCACACACACATGCCGGTCCGTGTACTGCTGAGATTCTAACGGCGAGTGGTGGAGGATCAGAGGTGCTAGGGCCTCCTCCAGTGTCACACACACTCTGGCAGTGGCAAAACATCTTTTTTTTTTGCCTCCACCTTCAGATCGGACCATTTTTTTAAATATCCGCCACAGATCTCCCTGAAGAACTCACAACATTGACAGCTTCAGCAACGCTGTGCCACTCTGTGGATTTTCTCTTATTTGTTTTGCAAAAGCACTTCCTTTCATTTCTCCACCTCACCCACAAGTACCAGAATTTCTGCTTTGGTGAAATTGATCTTCCTTGATCTGCAGTCGCTATCATTAATGGTGAAATGCTGCAACGAGTCGGCTTATGTAAATGCATGAGATCCACAAGGCACTATGCATTGACCATTTATGGCAGTAAGTGGGTGTGTTGAGGACGGGATGTGATCCAGAAACACCTGAGAACCTTTCTAGTTAGTCTCTGATTGATTTGGTGATAGACATAAGTTTGATAATTATAGACCAATCCCAGTGCTTTCTCGGTTTTCTAAAGTGCTTGATAAATGGTTTGTTCAGAAACTAGATAACTTTGATGAGACGGAAAACCTCCTGAGTGAGAGTCAGTATGGGTTTCGATCACATAAATCTACATCCCTGGCTTTATTGGAATTAAATGAAGAACTTTCCTCAGCAATAGAAAAAAAACAACATACAGTGGGTTTGTTTATTGATTTTAAAAAGACGTTCGACACAATAGATCATGGTATTTTACTCTCCAAGCTGAGGGATTATGGGATACGTGGAATCGCCCATGCCTGGTTAAGTAGTTATTTGACCAATAGAAATCAATTTGTACAGTTAGATGATGAAATTTCAGATTCACTAGAGATTATGCACGGTGTCCCACAGGGGTCAGTGTTGGGCCCTAAGCTTTTTATTCTATATATAAATGACATTTGTGATGCGTCCAAAGTATTACAGTTCATATTGTTTGCTGATGACACGAATATATTTTGTTCTGGAAATGATTTAGAAATTATTATTCAAAATATGGTTTGTGAAATGTCTAAACTTAAGAAGTGGTTTAATGACAATAAATTATTTCTCAATTGGAATAAAACAAAATTCATGGTTTTTGGTAACAGAAAAACTAATTATTTAGTTACGTTGTCTATTGATGGTTTTTTAATTGATAGAGTAAATGAAGTCAGATTCTTAGGGGTTCTCTTGGACCATAAACTTACTTGGAAATCCCGTATAAAATATATAAAACAAAAAATATCCAAAAGTGTTGGAATTTTAAACAAAGTCAAAGGTTTTCTAGAAATTTCAACGCTTCAGACATTATATTATTCATTTATCTTACCATACTTAACTTATTGTATTGAGGTTTGGGGCAATACATATAAAACAAACACTAATCCTTTGTTTCTGTTACAGAAGAAAGTTTTGCGAATTCTATATAAAGCAAATCCGAGAGAACATACTAACAAATATTTTGTTCTATCTAAAGTTATGAAATTCAAAGACTTAGTTAACTTGAAAATTTTACTAATTATGTTTAAGGCTAGAAATAATTTTCTGCCAACTAATCTACAAAGGTTCTTTGTTTTGATCCCAAAAAATGATAAGAGTAGAAAGAAACCAGAGTTTAAAAGGATATTTGTTTGTACTACATTAAAGCAAATGTGTATTTCAATATATGGTGTGAAATTATGGAATAACCTGGATGATGAATTAAAAAAAATGTACAACTACTGATCAATTCAAAAAAATGTATAAAGATAAAATGCTAAAATCGTATGATTTGGTGAGTTGAGGATGGAGGATTAATGTTTTAGTAGTGATATTATTTGTGGAAGTAAGAGAGCGGTTAATTTTTTGTGTATAAGGCTATTTTGTACTTTTTGTTATTTATCTTGTCTTAGTTAAAGGGGGTAGGTCATATAAGATTTTTTCTTCTTCCTCCCCCTATTTCACTCGAATGCTTATATTCTAATTTGAAGTTTGTATATTTCAACTTTGAGTGAAATAAATTATTGAATTGAAATTTATGAAGCGGAGATTGCGTGCAGTTGTGCGTACTCCATGTTTGATAGATCACAAACCTACTTGGCGTAGTAAAATTTTTTTTGCTGAGCTTAAGTTTTAGTAAGGATTCTACGCAGTGTTTTATAAAGGAGACCCCAGCAACTGTACAGCTCCTTTTAGAGTCAGAGAAAGCCAAAGCGCTTTACACTACAGTGAATTATTCATCCATTCACACCATGGACATCGTTTTTTACACGTCCCCCTGTACGCTGTATTAAATAGACTCTAGTTGAGCACTAGGACCAAGCGGAAAACAACACTTTTGGGCCATTCCCATCTGTACCGGGTCGGCCCGGGCCGGGTAGCCCCAGTCGGCCCCAGCCTGGCCCGGTTGATTCCACACATCCTTGCCTTAAGCCCATGTGGGCTGATTCTACCCACCAATCAGAGGCTTGCTCTAATGGACGGTGTGAATTTGCTGTCAGCAGTGGGTGTGTTGGCCCTGGTCGGCCTGAAGCAGACCCCCTCGAGAAGAGGGCTGAGAATGAGCCTTGGTTGGCCCGGAAAAATACCAGGCCACCCAGATATGTAAACAACCTATGCTACCCGGCCCGGGCCGACCCGGTACAGATGGGAATGGTCCATTAGTGTCTGTTTCCTATTAGAACGTCCATAAGCTCATCTATTGGCTCTGCTGATACTTTCTAACATGTGATTGGCTGTTCCTGCTGTCACTCCACATTGTAAACAGGACATGCACACCTTTTTCTAGTTTGCCAACTGCCAGGGGAGGGACATTCCAGTTCCAGAAAGTGAGTTTGGAACATCGGGGATCTCCTGATAAATCTCTGCTTGACAAAGAGAGAATGGCAATGAAAGTAAAGGTCAGTGCCTCGTTCTTCATCCAGAAGGAGCAATAATCATTAGGGCTGGGGGTAAACGATTATTTTCAAAACGATTATTCTGACGATTATTTTATCGAATAGTCGACTATTCTAATGACTATTTAGACAATTAATCAAATGATTGTTTTTCTATTGCACAGTTAATAAAACCCAAAAAATCTCTAATAAATTCCTCAAAAAAATTGATAAGTTGTTACTGTAAGAGAATAAACACTACAGGCCTTCCACTTTGTATAACACTGCTTTTATTGTGTTGGTTGGTTATGTTCTGGTGATGTGTAGAACTTGGGAGTGCAGGCTGCTGCCTGAGAGGTGGTTGGAGACGGAGTGTCTCCATCTTGCTTTGTTTTGGTCACTTATGTGCGTGAGGCGAGTGGTGTTACGACTCTTCCTGGGGAGTTGGGCTCGTGTGTAAAAAGGAAGGGACAATAACGTGGGATTTAAAAGTTAAAATGATGATCAGGTTTATTTACAACTACAAAACAACAATATACTATTTTGGAAGTATTCCCTACCCGTGGATATATATACAGTTTTGCTCCTGCTTCAAATTATTACCTCCACATGGATACCTTAATACTCTGCTGACTTGTGTGCTTCCAAAGGGATTATGCAAGGCTGTTGAAACCATAGACTGTTCTTCGGAGTGGGGTTCGTACCTCACCACTTTGGCCTCTTCCTGGGGAACTGTACCTTCCCCTGTCGTCGGAGTCCCTTTAGGACTCTACCATACCATGCCATACCAACTTTATTTATAAAGCACATTTTAAAACGGCATGGCAGCCGACCAAAGGGCTGTACAGAATAAAAAGTAAAAACACAATATAAAACAATACACGGTCAACAATAAAATACACAGCAAAGCAGATAATCACGGTCAATAAAAAGACACATAATAAAATAATAAAAGTCAGGGATTTAAAAATGCCTGGTCGTAAAAGTGAGCCTTAAGTGGCGACTTGAAACGAAGGAGGGATGGTGCCAGCCTCACTGAAAGAGGAAGAGCATTCCAGAGTGTCGGAGCAGCATAGACAAAAGCACGCTGGCCCCGCGTTTTGTATTTCATTGTTGGAACGCGAAGCAGCAGGCAATCAGCAGATCTCCATGCCCGGTTTGGCACATAACGAGTGGCAAGATCAGACAGGTAATCCAGAGCCAGTCCCTTCAGGGCCTTAAAAACAAAAATCAGGCTTTTAAACTTGACTCTATAGCCAGTGGAGCCGCGCCAGTACAGGTGTGATATGGTCTCTTCTAGGGGTGTTTGTTAAAAACTTGGCTGCCGCGTTTTGTACGACCTGAAGTCTGTTAAGAGCGGAGGCAGGTAAACCAATTAAAATGAATTTGCGTAATCCAGTCGGGAGATGATAAAAGCATGAATTTCGGATTCCAGGTGTGCTTGTTTCAGGATCGGTTTTAAGCGAATTAGTCTGCGCAGCTGGTAAAAACACGATCTGACCACTGTGTTAATCTGAGGGCCCATGGAAAAGTGCGTATCCAGTTTCACCTCCAGGTTGGTAACACACTGCTTGAGGTCATATGGGAGAGTGTCCAAATCAGAAGATAAATGTGTGGTTTTGTTAGCGGTCATGAGGAGTGCCTCCGACTTAGAATCCTTCAGCTTAAGGAAATTGTTGGCAAGCCAAACCCTCACTTCAGCCAAACATTGGTCCAGAAGAGAGAGGGAGCCTAGTTTGTTCAAAGCCAGGTAGATCTGGCAATCATCTGCATAAATATGATAGCCCAGGCCATATCTCCTCAGGATGAAACCCAGGGGGAGGATGTAAATTGAAAACAGGAGAGGCCCAAGCACAGATCCCTGTGGGACCCCCCATGGAAGTGGAAGGAATGTAAACTCTGGTTTGTTCAACACCAGGTGGTCTCTGTACAGACCACCGTACCATTGAAAAGGGGGGATATGCAACTGAATGAAATTACTGTTTTCCACCAAAAGTCATTTTCCCCCTCTCCTCTGACACAGAACTAGTCTGCATGAGATATGGCCTCAAGGTCTCGTGCATTTGTTATAAACTGCTTCTCTCAAGAGAAGAATGAAAAAAGGACTCTCTCCTTTTAATAAATCAAGAAACTCTATTTTTAATAAAGCTTACAAAACAAAGTGTCAGTCAACAATAAGATGTGAGCAGTCTGTGAAATCAAAATATTAATTACTTTATTATAATCCTATAGAACCTTTCAAACCTCCGTATCCACTTTTCCCATTGTTGTGGCATGGAGAAATCAAACTGTCAGGAAGCTGGATGGTGAATGTAGCATTTGGGAGTAGATTCGCGTTTGCATAGTTGCCGTTTGGTTGCTGGTGGGGCGTTGACGTACGAGGCTGCGTAGCTGCTGCGCTAGCCCCCGCTTCTCCGTCTGACATCCTTATGTCTCGAGAAAACTTTCCTTTTCGCTCCCACAACTGCTGGCTATCAAACTGCGATGATTAAGCTCTTACTGCTGATCCCACTTCTGACACCATGTCATGTGTTCGTGCGTAAGGATTCAGTCGACATGTTGTAGAGCTTCTTAGCTTCCAGCTTTAATCATTTTCTGTTTGTTCCCAAAACCCCTTCAGGGTTGAGCCCTTTCACAAGAAAACCGGTTACAATACGGTGAACCCACCACAGCGGGAACAGCTCTTAGAGGAAGCCTGGGAATGACTCGTCTGGTGGCTGGTGCTCGGACTGAGCCTCTTGGACAGGCTCCTGGAAAACCAGGGTGGTTAGGGTCTCCAACTGGAACTCCTGAAGGCCGATGAGGAGTCGAGGCCATGCCCGTAGGAATGTGAGAAGAGAGTGAGCTCTGTGTGTGTGTGTGTGTGTGTGTGTGTGTGTGTGTGTGTGTGTGTGTGTGTGTGTGTGTGTGTGTGTGTGTGTGTGTGTGTGTGTGTGTGTGTGTGTGTGTGTGTGTGTGTGTGTGTCCTCAAAGGGAGAGGAGGTATTCAGTCTCATAAGCCCTTTTTACGACTCACAATGCCGGCAAATCGGTGTAATATTACTGCAATGGTATGTCTATAAACGCGCCATGCCGGCATGGCATTGCGTGAATTTTGCGTCATTCGTTCCGCCTCGCTTGGTAGTAATATTGCGGTAATTTTGATGCGTGGTTCGTCTCACCACCTCTTATCAGAACAGGACTCAGTAGTGAAAGATAATCAAAAGTAAAGCAACTTGGACTGAGATCAGGAGCAAAAACGTGGTTGTAACATCTCTAGATATAAGTCTAACATGTTCTGTGTCCCTTTGTTCCCCAGCCCCTCCAGTTCCCACTCCAGGTTCTCCTTTTGTGTATCATAGCGCCCTCATGTGTCCTTTGTCTGCATCTCATTTATGTGTCTCTTTGTGTTCCTCATTTGTCCCCTGGTCTTCAGCCTTCCAAATATAACTCTCGGGTCCTGTGTTCCTTTAGTCTTCTCCAGTCATCCCTCTGCAGTGTTTATAGTTTCAGCTTTTCATTTTGTTAGTCTCTTTTATATGTTTTGTCCCACCAGTCTTTGTAGTTCTCCTTCCCTTTAGAATATTATTTATGTGGTTGCTTTTCTTGTTTTTAGGTTTTTTCTTAGGTCATGTGAGTTCCCTCCCTGATTAAGTATTGCTTTCACCTGGTCCTCTCCCCACACACCTGCAGCTCATCTGCCTCCCATCATGCCCCAGTTTATTTAAGCCCTGTCTTGTCTCAGTGTCTTGTCGGTCCATTGTTGTTAGTCAGTGTTGTTTTGTGTTTACGTTGGTCTGTCCTCCCCAGAGTTTTGCCCGTGTCCGTGTCCAGTTTTTGAGCTTCTGTTTTTGTATTTTTTGATCTCCTGATCAGTCCCTGGGTTTTGCTTCCTGCCCTTTGAATTTATGTTTTTTTAGAATTATCCTACTAGTGATGGAATGATGATACCTCAAGGAGTGTGTTGACACACTAGACAAACTGTGTCGGCACTGTGTTGGTCATTCAATAGTGACGCCTGCAGTATTTCTAAAATCATTGCAGGTAAATAAGATGGAAAAGCTTACATGCTGCAAACCAACACCAGGTGTGCAAGATTTAATTTCCTGTAATCAAAATATCATATCATATCATTATGTAATTTAATTTACTCAATTTGTTAAGTTGTTTATGAAAGGAGTTTCACATTTGCTTATAACCTTTGTGTAAATGCTACAATGAGTTGGCATGTTAAATCTGAATGTGTCTAATAAAAATCACAAGTAAAAGTTTTAACTTCTGTAAATGTGTTACCCTCTGTGTTAGATCATACAAAATAAAAGACTAAATATGGATTCATTTATGCATTTTTATTGAGGAACAAAAGTTTCTGCAGTGTGTTTGCTCCAAGGCCATTTCTCCTCTTGGACACCAGTTCCCCTGCCTTAGAAAACACTCTTTCACAGGGTACAGATGAAGATGGTGTGCATAAGAACTGAAGTGTGAGTTGATAAAGGTGTGGATATAAATTCTGGTTATTTTTCCAATATTGTAATGGGTCTTGTGTTCTTGGTGTGTTTCTTTCAGCCAGGTAGCGTTGGACTTCAATTATGGAATAGGCTGTAGTATTAGAGGTCATCCTGCTCTCCTCAACCTCCGTATCAAGGTGTCTCCAGAGATTGTGTCCTAACAAATAAATTGGAAATAAGTCTGTTAATCGTTGGTTTACTATCACATGACAAACTTACACAGAAATAAACAAATATTCACAAATAAATGTGTTTTCATACCTGAACTGTGTTCAGAGGGTGTGTTATAGACTATTTTTGACAATTCAGATCTTTTTGGGTGATAATTTCAACATACCTGGGTATCTATCAATTCATCGTTGCCATGCCGAGCTCTATAAGGCCTCAGCATTGATGAAGTGCTCTTATTGGAGTAAGACAGCTCTGTGGAGCAGAGCCGACACTTCACCTACAATAAAATAAATAGTTAATTTATCTGAAAACAATTTAAGCCTCTTACCAGAGAAAGACTACAAACACATTTAAAATACAGAAATAACAGTAAACGTTGCCAAATGGAGAAAACAGCAATTGACCTTTTTTGGCGTCAAAAGATCAAAATTACTCCAGACTGGGGAAAACTTATTGGAACGATCCATGAAGTCAGCGGAGAAAAGTGAGCGTGAGGGTAAGGAAAAGTCCAAAATCCAACAGCAACACTCTATCCAACAAATCCGCAACATGTCGATACAGTTTGTTTCCTTATAAACACAATTTGGCACGGCGCATCCAAACGACACACTTCCTGTGTCGGTCATGTGATATTTTCTTACAGCGATACACGCACCGATACGGGGTTTCACTCTTGTGCAGTCGACACTGTGCTGACGCGCCAGCGTCGTTCGTCCCATCACTACATCCTACAAATAAAATGATTTTTTCTTTACATCTACTCCTGCCTCGTGTCATCCTGGTTTCTGCATTTTGGGTCCAAACCATCCTCTCGACGTGACAAAGTCAGCTTTAAAAACTAAAACAATTATTTATGAACCAACATTAACTTCAATTAATGACACTAAATGAAATCTTTTTTCCTAGTTCATATTATGTTGTTTTAAACCAAGAGTCTCTTAACATCTGAATTTTTAAACTTGTTGGATCGTGAATCTGTTTAAAATTTTTGCTTTATACGTGCCCCTTTTTAACTTTGAGCCCCCGCCCCTTCATAGGTCTCTGCACGGCCCTGGTGAGCTTGATCTTGTTCTGACTTATGGACTGTTTGTATCCAACTTGGTGGTTTCTGACGCAGTGTCTTCTGACTGCCCTGTGCACCTGTAATGCAGGGTGTTAAGGTGCAGAGACATAGGATTTGAAACTGAATTATTTTCTACTGAATTTTTAAGCTCCCCTCTGTGTCACAGTGGTGGTGTTGGTGATAGTGGGTGTCTAACTACAGTACTGCTGGACTTGTGAGTCAGTTCAACAAGCTGTGTCATATTGTTTTAGACAAAGTTGCTCTGCTAAAGCTCTGGCGTTGGAAGACTAAAGTGGAGACATAGCTGAATGATGTCACTCGTGCGGCTAGGAGGGATTGTAGAAAGGCTGAACAGAAATGGAGAAAAGATAAACCGCAGGTGTCTTTTGAAATCTTAAATACCTCCTGGTGTCATTAGGATGGAATAGACTTTATCGATCCCGCAGAGTGAAAATTCACTTGTTACAGCAGCAGCAACACTTAGAGAAAAGGAAGATGAAAAATAACAACAATACAGGTAAACACAGAAAGCAGGAAGCTATTACTGTAATCTTCAACCACTAAAAAATGTTGAATGGTGCAAAAATTGGAGATGGGGAGAGATTGGCTGGCTCAGTGGAGGTCGTTGGGGGTTGGTGGTGTTGCAGCAGTGGGGGGGTGGGAGTCAAGTCTGTTAAAGAACAGGTTAAGCTCCTGGGCCCAGTTATGATCCCCTTCAGCAGACTCAATCAATCTAAGCTTTATTTATAAAGTGCCTTCCACAGCCCTGTCAGGATGCCCAAGGCGCTGAGACTCACTGGTACCACTTCTCCCACTGTGTCTGGTGATGTTTCTGAGGCCTTTCCATGGACCACAAGCATTGTTCTACCCCGGGTGTTTCTCCAGCTTGTTCCTGAAGCCATCTTTACCCTGTCTGATCTTATATTTAATTTCTGCTCATCTGTTTCTCCAGTGTTAACAGCTTTCTTCTTATTGTTCAGCAGGGATTTCAGCTCAGAGGTCAACCAGGACTTATGATTTGAGAAACTCTTTGTGTTGGGACAGTGTTCTCTACACAGAAGTTTGCATAACCAGTGACACAGTGGGTCAGGTTATCCAGGTCATCTCCATGAGAACTGCACGGTGTCTCCCAGTTAGTGGTTTGGAAGCAGCAGCAGTAGCTACCTTCAACCACACTTTCACAGATTTCTTCTGGGGAGGCTCTCTGGACTCTGGAATCATGTGGATGAGATTGTGATTAGAGCACCCGAGCGGGGGACGGGGGTGGCAGTGTATGTGTTTTTTACATTAGCATACAGCAGTCATTTGTCTTATTTTCTCTGGTGTGGCACTTCACATACTGGATAAAGATGGGGAGAGTGGAGGAGAGCGAAGTGTGATTAAAATCCCTGCTGACGAGCTTCTGCTCATACGCAGGGAAATTTAATACATTTCAATTACTGGTAATTATTTTTAATAATAAAATATTAACTAATTAATTAACACATTAACTGAAAGGATTATTTAAATGTTATAACTTTTTTTACATTTGTATTTAATGGTAAATCTTAGTTAAATTTTATACATTTTATTTTACAGGTAATTAAATTTATTAATTAAAAATTAACTAATTAATTTACACTTAATAAATTGAAAAAAGTCAAACTCACATATAATTACTTTAATAAACGAATTAGAAAAAAAATCCCACAATACTTGAATAACAATTTATTAATCAAAATTGAATCCAAAGAGCTTTTGCAGGTTTACCAGAGCTACACTAAACATGAAATGAAATCTCAATTATGTAAGAGCGTTTAGCATGCTGCAATACGTTCCCTTTAAATGTGAGTGACTTGCACGAACTATTTCATTTAAAGCCAATACAGCAGCACCTAACTGTAAACCGATACACTCTGGCCAACAGGCTGCTGTAAACTGGTATTTCAAAACGGGCAAAGCGGTACCGTAGAACAAAACCGTGTACTCAAAATTTGTTTCCACGCTGCTCAACCAATAACTGGACATAGCTGAACAATATTTGTGAGGTTCAGTAAAGCCAAAAGAGGGCTTCTGTACTCTTTGTTTTGTTTTCTCTTTCCAAGGGGATGCAATTTGCATACCAGATGAGCAGGATATTGCCAGCCAACATAACAGAGAATGATTTTAGCCGACCTTAAACCAGCTTTAAAACATTATTCCATTAGCTTGGCTTTGAGGTTCTGAACCTTGTGACTTAACTTAGCACAGTCGAGACACAAGAAGAGTTTGTGGAACACCTCAAAGGTGCATTTCAGTTTTTTGGGATACTCCAGGTTAAGAGCATAGATCAGCCCCATTAAGAATATGCACGCCCTGGTTCTGGTTCCACATCCCGTGAGCACTTGGTTGCCCTCCAGCATAATCGCCACGGCTGCATCTTCAGCAGTGGGTATGTGGAAGACAAGCACCTTCAGTGTCTGGTTGCTGAAGTCCTCATGATTATCCTTCATATGAAAAGGAAAGAAACAATTTGAAAACAAATTATTATTTATTTATTTTTATTTTTTTATTAAAACATCATCAACAGCATCAGTGCTAACTATAAAAAAAGTTTTAATTAGTTATTTTCTTCAGAATTTTCTGTCACAAGAAACTTGTGAAAATTACAAATATTACAGTAATACGTATTTTGTGCTGGGTCTCTCCCAGCGCTTTATAAGCCTGGCGGCCCACCAGGCTAAGCACCATGCCCCGCCCCCCTCCCCTCCCCAACCCTACCGTGTCCGCTGAAACGGCGCAGTGAAACTAGAGCCCTCCATCAGCTGATACTGGTGAGAAACAGCAGCGGAACGTGTGCAACCAACCCATCCCCACACCCACTCTCACAGAGGAGCGCTGCGGGACGAATCGGAATGCATCATTTTTACAGATTTACACTCTGCTCAACCCTCCGTCTCCACCTCCTACCAACAATCTATCAGCTGACACCTTTGCTTCATTCTTCACTGACAAAGTGGCAGCTATAAGCAGTTTACTCAACTGGCCACTCCTGAATATTCGCTACCACAAACTCTGTCTAGCCCTACCGTCTCAGGCCCTACTGCTTAATTTTCTTCTTTTTCCCCTCTCACTGAGAACTGTGTGTCCAAGCTTCTCACGTGCAGCCGCCCTACCAACTCCACCATCATCAGTGCAAGAGCTTGGTGAAACGTTAACGGCAAGGCAGTTTTATTTGTCTGCATAGACGGCATGATGACAGGGGTTCTTTACAGTAAGTACACAAAAATATGTATAAACTACAGCCTAGAGGTTCTTATATGCAATGTCAGAATGCAGAACTGTCAAGTACACAGGTGGCAGGAACAGCCAGTCACACATTAGCAAGAATCAGCAGAGCCAATAGATGAGCTTCTGGACAGTTCTGATAGCAAACAGGCTTTTTAATTTGATTTTTGATTTAAATGCTACTGGAGCTGGGGCACAACCGTTTGCAGCATAGTAGCTAAAATCAGCATCACTGACCCGAGGTTCTACCAGCTGACTGTTTCCTAAGGATCTCAGAGCCCTGCTGGGCGTATACACCTGAAGGAGTTCGGACATGTATTCTGCCCCTGCCATTGAGTGATTTATAATCTATTAGAAGTACTTAAAAATGAAGGCAACACTGGATGGAAATAAAACTTGTGACATTGCAGACGGTCCAAAAAATATTTGAGTATGTGTGTGTGTGTGTATTATATATATATATATATATATATATATATATATATATATATATATATATATATATATATATATATATATATATATATATATATATATAATCTAAAATATCACAAATGTATAATTCATTGCCTAAGCTTGTGGTTTATTTTTAACCCCCTTTTAGTGTGTAGCAGAAAATACTCCAGGCAGGTACTCCAGGTTTTCTGCATGAACGAACGTGTGGCTCCGCGCATGCGCTCTGTGGACCGTGCCCGCCAGGGTGGTGATCGCGCTCTCTCTCTCTCTCTGGGAAAATCCGAGCAGGAGGAGAGCGGCGGAAGGAGGAGGACTCCTTCTTCAGACACATCGACACAGGAAGGTAAATAAAGAAGATAGGACTCCAGGGGCACGTGCCCCGGTTCCCCGGTGCGGGACAGCAGGGCAGAAAGCCGTCTCACAGATGTGTCTCCGACAGCGCAGCGGATCCCGCCCTCCGAACCGTCCTCATGCCCAGATTGTGAGTATCTGCTGCTGCTGCTGAGCGGGCTGGAAGTTGGGAGGGGAGCTGGTTTCAGGTCCACCTCCCCTCCTGGGTCCGCGGTGTCTCCTTGGTTCCTTTCTCCTCCCCTCTCTTGCTTCCTTCCTCCGCCAGAGTGTCCTTTCGTTTCTTTATTCGCCTCCTTTCTCTTTGCGAGCGGTGAATGGAGCGAGCGAACCCTCCGGTTCGCCGTTTTCCGCCTCACTGATTCGGTTTTCTTCGTGACGTAGAGTCGAACGGGGGCGTTTCTGCAACCCTGAGCAGAAAAGTAGCGTTTACCTTTGTTTTATGCCTGCCGAGGAGTCACCTGTTCCCGGGCCTCTGGCTCGTGGCACCTGGGTCATTCCAGAATTCAGGGACATTTTCTATCCCACCCACTATAATCAAGCAATCCATGCACAATACCCTAAAACACATATTTACCTTCTAAATGATTGTTGTTCTTTAAAACAACTGTAAAATATGTTTCTAAATAACTTTGAAAATGCCAAATGTCAAAGCTCCCTAAAATGCTGTTTTTCTCTTGTCCCACCGATGTCAAATAAAACTGTTAAAATACGTTTTAAATATACTTTTTTGCCTTATTTTGTTTACATGTGTTTGTAGTAATTGTTAAAACTATTATTATGATCATCAACACATTTAAATAACACTAAAACAGTGATTAATATTGCAATAACGATATTACTTGCGATAAATTAAAACTTAACTCAGGAACAAAAATAATCAAAAACAAAGAATAAAAAATTCATAAAAATGAGAAAAGCAAAAGATGTGAGGAAAGGGGGGGGGGGGGGT